>CM038228.1:97283295-97526569 GCA_021442155.1 Cymbidium sinense | reverse complement strand
GAAGAAATTATCTCAAAATGAAGGGTAGATCAATTAAAACTAGTGTTGATGAAAGCTAGGAGGAATCATACTAGTGAACCTTCCTTAAGTTTCACAATCACACCATTAGCTATAATTGTCAAGTCTTAAGATTTACAATACTTGCTTGTGAAACTAAGAAAAGGTAAGTCTAACTTAGGATATTAGAACCTAAACTTTTGTAATACAAAATGTAAACTCAATATTCATGAACGAGTGTTTTGAGTGAATGTGAGTGATCATCATTATTATGGGTTTAATGCTTACTAAATTAGAAATTATATTAAATGTAAGCACCTAGTTCTTTAAGTAACCTATCCAAAGATGGAGAGAAAAAATATTTTCCAATGTAGTCGCTATAAATTAATTACTCTGAAAAAAAAGCCTAAACCCCTTCTTCTCAATTTATGATTCCATTTCTAATGAGATAGATTAATTGTAATTTTTAATCATATTTTCACTAACATTTACTTAAGATTTATTTAAATATGAAATATAAATTTTTTTGTGAATGCAAACTCTTATAGTTACACTTCATGCTCACAAAAGAGTATTCTGAATTATTGATAGTTACTTGTACACAATTTTAAGTTTAAGAATAATATCTTAAGTTTTGTTTTAATAAAATATTTTTTAAGAAGATGGAGATAGACCTAATCAAGATCCCATAATTGAGAGATTCTATAAATGCTAACAATATGTGTTTACCAATATTATGGGACTATAAGCCATAATATCTAAAGAATCTAAATGATAACCATTGATTGTATCATCTTAATGATCTTAAGTAGATTGAGTCTTACTTAATTTATGAGGTTTGTTAGCATGAGATGTGCTTATAAATAGTTTAAATTTGGGCTTACGTCCATTAGAAGACCCAAATATATTGGGATGGAGATTTGTAATCTATTTGTTAGTTAGTATGATTGATATATGTTGAACATAATTATTGAATAAAATTTTATTAAGGGGTTGTTTGGTGGGTGAAAATGCATTTCATTTCTTTTTTAGTAAAAAATTAAATATTGGTGTTTGGATGATTGAAAAAGAAATGCAATGTTAAGTTTCAATGCATTCTTTTTTCACTCTTTAGTTCAAATCCAATGAAAAAGAATTTTGTCTGATTTCGGTAATTTCACTTTACACTGGTAGGTGTAAAGTGAGAGTGGAAGCTATCGACCGCCAACCATCATTACTATTCCCAATCGGTCCGGCCGACGTCGATCACTAGTCGTTGCCCGCCATCATAATTGCATTCACCCGTCGCCTCCCACCACCGTCGTCCTTCACTAATTTTACATTAGTTTTATTTTACTCAAATCAAACATAAAAAAGATAAATTCTTAATTTTAATTTACATTCATTCAAACATCCCTAAAATATTTCAAATACAGTACATTACTTTTACATTGAATTTCTTTTTTTATATTTCCTTTTCATCCATTCAAATATCCCTTAAGTATTTATTTACTTGAGGCTTAAAGTAATTTAATTGACTAATTTGTCTATCTTGTATACACAAAGTTATGAAATTCTAGTGGGTATGGACCTAGGTAAGGATTTATATATGTTGACCTCACTTTTGGAGTGAGCTCTCAACTTCTCCATCTTAGACATGACTCCTTTAGATACTATGAATTTCTTAGTCTTGGGACACTTCTAGTGAGTAGGTGAACACTTAATCTAACCCTAGAGACTTAGAAGGGTTTATCATAGGATTAGGCTATACATTAGGGATTTAAGGCAACCACTTACCCTATACTCAAATCTAGCCCATGTACACTCTTTCAAACCAATCAAAATCAAATCTCCAATCAATTCAAACTCAATTGATTTTCTCAAATATCAAATCAATCCTAACTCAATTAAGTTTCTCAAATCCAAAAATCAATTCTAAATCCAACTCCAATTCCAGATGATTGAAACTCATGATCAATTCCAATTTTAAAACCTTCATAAGCCTTATGAATTACATCCATAAGCAAACCCTTCAAATCAACCCAAAGCCAAGTGATTTGTTTATAAATTACTTATTCCATCACTTATATTCACAACTATAAATGAAATTGGCATCCAAATCATCCAAATCAAATGAATATAAATCAAACCAAATCAAAATCCTTTTTCAAACTTTTTTGACCTACCTTAGCCAAATTCATAATCAAATCACTCTAATTCACATGATTCTCTCATGGATCATTTATATTCTCATTTATCTCACAAATATAAATGAAATATAAATTCAAATGGCCAAAATCAAATCAATATAAATTCAAAACTCAAATCCAAACCCAATTTATATCCATTAAGCCAATTTCTTGGATTTAGCCAAATCATTCTTAAATCAACCCAAACCCTTGGATTTTCTCTTCAAACAATCACTCCTTCAATCACATGTCCAAATATAAACATAAACCACAATCACCAAGTCAAACCCATGCTCATCCTTTTGACTTGAAATTGTCAAATGAACCAAAACCCATTTGACTCCAAACCACTTGCAATTGGATTTATATTTCCATCATAAGTCCATATGTGAGTTCAACTAAACTTGAATCAAGCCATGATCAAGTCAATTGATCCATTTAGGCTCACTTTACCTAAAGTGACCTAAAGGACCTTTTTGAACCAAGTTCTAATTCAACCCAAATTGGATTGAACTAAGCCCATCCAAATCTCATATTGTGATCAACAATCATCCTAGAATGATCAATCACTCAAATTGGGTCAAACTAAGTCAAACCTAGCTTTTGACCAAGTCAACACTTAGCCCAAATGAGACCTAAACAGGCCAAAATTCACTATGAGCTAAATTGATTGAAACCATTGATCTGAACCAATCCATAATCAGTTATTAAACATGACCAATCCCTCACTTGAGCTAGACCAAACCCAATTGGCCCTCCTAGCCCAAGTTGACCCAAATTGACCTAAAAAGCTAAAATGGGTCAGATCTTGATCTAGGCCAAATTGAGTGTAACCATGGGTCAAATTCATTTCAAATTGATTGTTGAACTTGACCAAAGCTTCAATTGACTAATTAGACCTAACTTTGCTTGACTTGACCCAAAGGTCAAACCAACTTGGAATCAAATCAAATCATTGATTGAAACCAAAGCTTACAATATATTTCAAATGATCAACCAATCTTAAACCAATCCATGACCTAACTTAATTGGGTCAAATGGGTCAAATTGGTTAACTTGACCCATTTGACCCAAATGAACCTAAATGAACCAATACTAAATCTAAACTAAATCAAACTAAACCAATGATACCTATAGGCTCCAAATGATCATTTGAACTTGACCTAACCCATGGTTTGACCTAATTTGACCAATTTGGTCAACTTAACCCAATTTGACCCAACTTGATCTAAATGGGTCAAATTGAGCCAAATCAAATCAAATGAACTCAAAATCACTTGAAATTTGTCCCAATCCATTTTTAAATCATTTCAAATCTGCCCAAACCAAACTCATAGCCAAATGACCACTTTGCCCTTGGGTCAAGAATTTGGACATTTCTTTCCCAAGGCCACTTAACACCCATCTATTGGCCCACATGGGCACTAAGGAGGGTGGTGAAGATGACCCAATAAGTTTGGTTCGGCCATGTCCCAAGGGGTGGCTAAAGCAGCTCCAATCACCCTTAGACACTTGCCACTCACCAATCACATGGGCCCACTCTTCCCACTCCTCCACTCCAAAATGACCCATGTGGATATTTTTCAACTCAAATTGATCAATCCAAGCCATTGAGCCAAAATAGTAAATCAACCATCCACCATCCAATCTAAGGAGGGGGGAGATATAACCCCCCTCATTCTCACTCAAAAAGAGAGAGATTCATTCCTCAGAGCTCTAGAAGTTGAAGCCAAGCATACCAGAGCTTTCATCACCATTTTAGCACCCTTGCTTTCTCGCCTACTCAAAGCCAAATAGGGAGGTGATTTTGAATCCAATTCACTCAATCTCAACCAAAGTGCAATTAACCTTGCACACACCACTTGGACTCGTTGAGCTCAATCGAACCATTTCCCAAGCCTCTAAGCAACGGGAAGTGCCACTTTGATCAAGACTGATTGCCACTGAAGAGGAGCTTGGTCAACTGAGCAAACCAGTTCAAATCAAGACCGAATTTCTTCAACAGGGCTTCTTCTCTACTAGACGAAGATACCTCCTTCATTAGAAGCGCCGGTGATAGCCTTCGGCGAGGTATGCCATTGAAACCAACCTTAGAGTAAATTTGCTTGGTCCTTTGTGAAGGAAATCATTATGTCATGTGATCTCCACCATTATATGTGTTGCTTGTGCTTCCCCAAAGGTGTAGAATGAATTTGAGCTCTATTTGAGCTGATCGAAGCGATGATCAACGATGGCATCCTTCTCTCCCGAGGAGACAGATCACAACCGCCCATTCCGCGTGATTAGATCATATGGTCCGATCAATTCACGCTTTAGATCTCTAATTTCCTCCTAAATCATGGGATTAATCTCATCCGATCTTAGATCGGACGGCCCAAAGAGAAAATGCATCCGCTGCCAACTAACTCAACCGACAAATGTGACAACTTAATTAACCAATCTTATCACACCACATGAAAAGCACACTGTGTCAGCCACCACGTGGCCCGATGGGATTATGAGTTTAATTAGGCTTAATTAATTTGATTTTAATGATGAAACTTTGAAAATTTATAACTAATTGTAGAAAAATCCATAAAATAGAAAGAAATACTCATTTTAAAGGTAATTCAGAGGAGAATAATAAAAAATTAAAATCAATTAATTTTGAATAGTGGTGTTGACTTAATTTGGGTTTTATTAGTGATGTAATTAAGCTAATTACTCTCAAATTACTCCAGCAATTAATTCCAAACTTTCTGAGATTAATTAGTGGGATGACCTTTGTATCCCATGATTTTCTTGAAATTTAATGCTTGATTAATTAGGGAAATTGGTTATTTCATTTAATCCTTCTCTTAATTTATTAAATTATTATTTAGCATGTTAAATAATAATGAATCTATTAATTAAGTTGGATAATCATTATGAAATAGTGAATGGACATAGGGAATGTGATTAGGACCTCTTTTCCAATCTTTTCCTCTATGTTCATTTCATTTGGATAACACTTAATCAATTTGCAACTAATTAATGGTTAATCACTTCATTAAATAGTTTAATTAATCAAACTCAAAACCAAATCATTATAGAACTCAATCATTCAATTCTTGGGTAGGTTCTTAGGTGTTCAATTACCTAAGAGAATTTTAAAAAAAGTTATAATCAAACTACATGTGTAGGAGGGTTATAAAAGTACTTAATCAAGCCCTTTAGCTTAATTAACTAATAATTGTGAGCCAATTGCATTAGGCCCCTTCGTTTCTTAGGTGCATTGCTGATTTAATTTCTATGTGGTTGCATATCATATGCTGTCTTATAATTACTTGGATAATTATGTTAACGTGGTATAGTTAAAAAGTAATTAATGGATTTAATTCATACATAAAATCAACGTAATTGTTCTAAGTTAAACCAAACTAATTCACACATGGGGGGGGGATATTCAAGCATTTCAATTTACGTGAGCTTGCAAATATAATAGCATGATATTTTCAATAGCTTAACTTATGAATTGAAAGATATATGCAAGCTTTTAAATGAATGAACAAACTTGCCACCGGATCTGCAACTCTTCATACAAGCAAACCCTTCTCATATTTCCTAAGCCAAATCAAATTCAAAGGTAAAAATCTTCTTAAATAATTTTGGTTCTTTTTATACGATCTTATTTCATATGATTGTCCTTAGGAATTAATTAGGGTGAATGAAGTAATGTGCTTACATTCCTTTATTTCTTTCCAATCATGCTAAATATTGTTTGCCATATAAAATCATGCATTCATTTCTTTTAAAAATTAATTAAATAAAAATATTTCCTTCTATGTCAAATTGCATGTGTTGGCTAAAATTAATAATATGAGTAGCTATTATCATTTTCAAACCAAAAATTATCTTTTTTAAACTTATAAATTAGAGATTATAAATGAAGTGATACTAGTTATAAATATTTATAAGCTTGCATGTAATGATAGCATAAGATGTGTATTATGAAATCTCTTTCCTTCTCTTAACATGGATTCACATAGGATTTGCAAGTGTACAGTTCATTTGAAAAGAATGCAACACTTGCCTAAATCTATTCCTATGCACCTCTATATTAAGACTCAGGAAGGACCTTTATATTACACGTGTAATTTATACAACCAAGTCAAACATAATCTCTTGCATGATTCCTTATCCATTTGGTTCTTTTTGTACATCTACATGTTTCTAAGAAAAGTGGTATATTAGTCTAGACATCCAGGGGCTGTGAGGCTTTAAGTAGCCCTAAGTAGATCTTATAACTTATGCCCCTGGTGTATAAAATAATGGCACCGTACTCACTTATAACTTTTATACATGTGGATGTGCATTTAGATAATGTATGAGAAATCCCTCTTTTCTACATAACAAAGACATGCATTAATGATCCAATTCACAAATGGAACATTCAAATTTTCAAATCACATCTCTTTGCATTCATCATCAAAGTGTGCTAAGATTTGCATTGCATGTATAGGTATGCTTAGGATTGTTCATATGCATGGTATACATGGTGGAAAGAAATGAATGGGTGCATTATGTTATAGTAATCCACCCTAACTAATGTTAAGATGCCTTTCTTATTTAATAGGGCTATTTATAGCGAATCTAAACTTAGGGTTAATTAGAACACATAATAAACCATTCACTTAAGGAAATTCATTAATCAATTTACCTTAGAAATCACTTAAGGTAGGGATAAAAGAGATACTTTCCCTATCTTTCTTCCCTTTATAACACTTAGTTGCTAAGTGTAGGTTACATGAAATAAGAGAAAATGTTAAGTAAAATTCCCCAAATTAACTAAACTACTTAAAGAGAAATAAATCTTTTATAAATTAAACCTCTCACACTTAGCAAATCATAACTCTAAAGCCTAGCTAGGACATACCACACAAGCTCTAACACTTGCACATTAGACTAAGTCACCATTTCTAGATTAGTTGGGTGCATGGTTTGATGAATGTTTAGTTTTGGATGTATTATTTTAGTGTTATGGTACGGATGTTAGTGATATTAGCTGACCTCACTTTGGAGTGAGCTATCAACTTCTCCATCTTAGACATAGGACTCCTCTGACATTAAGAGTTCTTAGTCTTAAGACACTTCTAGTGATTAGGTGAACACTTAGCCTAACCTAGAGACTTAGAAGAGTTACAAGAATAGGTTATGCTTTAGGGGTGTTAAGAAAACTTGTCTACTTTATAGCTTAAACCCAATCCTTTCTTTCTTCTTTCAAATCAAATTTCAAATTCAAACCAACTTCAAATTCAAATTAACCTCAAATTCAAATCAACTTCAAACTCAAATCAATTCCAAATCAAAATTCAAATCAATTTCCAACTTAAATCATTTTTCTCAAATCATTCAAATCAGTTCCAACTCAATTAATTTTCTCAAATCATTCAAATCAATTCCAAAATCCAAATCATGAATCAATTCCAAATGATTAAAACTCATGATCAATTCTAAATCCAAAATCTTTCCTAAGCCACTTTGATTTCATCTTATGGACTTAGCTAAAATCCAATTCAAATCACTCTAAATTCAAAAAGATTTTCTCATAATCCATTTATATTCTCATTTATATGCATAAATATAAAAGAAATATAAATTCAAATGACCAAAACTAAATTCAAAACTCAAGTCCAAATCTAACCTAAATCCAACCTATACCCTTTCAAGTCAAATTCTTGAACTTAGCCAAATCATTATCAAACCAATCCAAACCTTTAGATTTTCTCTTCAAACAATCAATCCTTCAATCATAAACCCAAATATAAACATAAACTTCAATCATCAATCCAAAATCAAACTAACCCAAGTCAAACCCATATTCACCCTTTTGACTTGAAGTTGTCAAATGAATCAAAACCCATTTGACTCCAAATCACTTGCAATTGGATTTATTTTCAATCATAAGTCCATGTGTGAGTTCAACCAAACTCGAATCAAGCCTTCAAGTTTGATTGACACATTTAGGCTCACTTGACCTAAAGTGACCTATAGCACCTTTTTGAACCAAATTCTAATCCAACCCAAATTGGATTGAACTAAACCCATCTAAGCCTCTCATTGTGACCAACAATCATCCTATGATGATCAATCACCCAAATTGGGTCAAACCAAGTCAAACCTAGCCTTCGACTAAGTCAACACTTAACCCAAATGAAACCCAAACTTGCCAAAATCCACCATAGGCTAAATTGATTGAAACCATTAATCTAAACTAGTTCATAATCAATGACTGAACATGATCAAGCCATCATTTAAGCCAAACCTAGCCTAATTGGCTACTTGACCCATGTTGACCCAAGTTGATCTAAAAAGTCAAAATGTGTCAAATATTGATCTAAGCCAAATTGATTGCAACCAATGGTCAAATTCATTCTAAATCACTTATTGAACTTGACCAAAGCCTCAATTGGCCAATTAGACCCAACCTAGCCCAACCATGAACCCAACTTGACCTAAAAGGTTAAATCAACTTGAAATCAAACCAAACCAAAATTAATTGAAACCAAAGCTTACAATACATTTCAAATGATCAACCAAGCCTAAACCAACCCATGACCTAACCCAATTGGGTCAAATGGGTCAAATTGGTCAACTTGACCCATTTGACCTAAGTGAACTCAAATGAACCAAAACTAAATATAAATCAAATTAAACCAATCCAATGACACCCATAGGCTACAAATGATCATTTGAACTTGACCTAACCCATAGTTTGACCCAATTTGACCAATTGGTCAACTTGACCCAAGTTGACCCATTTTGACCTAAATGGGTTAACTTGAACCAAATCATATCAAATCAACTCCAAATTTTTTAAAATTTGTCCCAACTTATTCTTGAAACATCTCAAATATGCCCAAATCAAAATCAAACCTAAATGACCATTATACCCCTAGGTCAAAGGGTAACCTATGGCCAAATTCACTTGGAATTTGGTCATATTCCAACTCAAGATCACTTGGCATCCTCTTAGTTGACCATTTGGACACTTGGTGCATGACATGGGTTTGGGTCATGACCCAACCCAAGGCCAAATGACTCCATGGAATTTCTCCACTTGGAGCACCTCCCACACTCACCTAGCACATGTACACCACCTCCATTCCACTCCTCCAAAATTGAACCACATGGAGCCTAATAACCTAAACAACCCATTAAATCGAGCAATTGATCAAAATGGAAGAGCTTTAGCCATTCGATCTAAGTAGGGGAGATATACTCCCCTCATTTCCAAAACCATCACTCTTGCATTTGATTGAGCTCAGAGGATCGAAAAGCAAGCATTGACAAAGTTCCCAAGCATTTCCAAGCTCTCTCCATTCCTCTAATTTTCTCTATAGCCAAAACATGGGAGGTGAGGGGAATTGCCAACTTGCTCAACTCTCAACCAAACCCCAATTAACTTTGCAAGCACCATCAAGGAGGCAAGTCAAGCTCACCCAAAGCATTTCCCAAGCATCTAAGCCACGCGTGGAGACCTAGACCAAATCGCAAGCCATTGGAGGGAGCCTTGGTCAATTGGGAGATCCACTTCAAATTTAACCTTGAAACTTTCAACAAAGCTTCATCTCCACTAGACGAAGCTACCTTCTGGAAGCACCAGTGATAGCCTCCGGTGAGGTATGACTCAAAACCAAGCTTATGTTGAAAATTGCTTGGTCTTTTATGAAGGGAATTATCACCCCAATAGAATTCAACCATTGGATGTTCTTCCCTAGATGGTGTGGGTTGAATCCTAATTCGAGCTCAAGTGAGTCGATCAAGCCATGGAAGAGGGATGACCGCCTCCCCACTGCAAAGCGGGGTGAATCATGGGCCGTCCATCCCGCGTGTTTTAGATGGATGACCCTGATTAAAACATGGTCCGTCTCCCACGGGTAAAGGCAGGGATGAATTATGGGCCGTCCATCCCTCGTGTTTTGGATGGAAGACCCTGATTAAAACACGATAGATCTCTGATTTAATCCTTTATAACCACAAGTTTAATCGATCATCCGATCCTGATCGATGGCCTATGGAAAGCGCATCAGCCGCGATGAGCGTGATAGCTTAAATAACCAATCTCATGCCATGTGGAAAGCACACCGCATCGAGCACGCACCGATAGGATTAATTATATAATTAGCCTATTTAATTACCTATTAATAATAGAAAATTTATAAATTCATAACTAAATATAGAAAAATCTAAAAAAATACAAATTGAAGCTCATTTTAAAGATAAGAGGGGAATCTAATAAAATTATTCTAATTAATTTTAACAATGAATTTTCCTTAATTAAGGTTTAATTAAAGCTTAATAACCCTAATTATTTTCTAATTATTTTAAATTACAAACTTCTTAGGCATGTTTAGTGGGATGACTTTGTCTCCTAATTTTCTTGGAATTTATTAATGAGTTAATTGGGGAAATTAATTAATGAACCCCTAATCACCCTTTCAAATAAGAGTAATTAAGCATGTGAATAGTGATTTAATCCATTAATTGAGATAATTAAACATTGTTTAAGTGAAGAGGAGGTTTATAGAATAATTTTGGGATATCTTCCCAAGCTATTCCCTAAACCCTCTTTCTTAATCCAAACCTACTAAGGATTAATCCAATAATCTACTTAATTAATCTAAACAAATTTTCAAAACCAATAACTTAATCAATCTCTTCTGTAGATCCTTAGGTGTTCAAAAGCTTAAGGTAAGTTTAAAGAAATCATAATCCATCTCACATGTGTGGATGGTTATGAAAGTACTTAATTAAAACCCTTTAGTTTAATTAATCAATAATTGTGAGCAATTACATTAGGCCCCTTTCTTTCTAAGGTGCATTGCTAATTTAAATTCATGTGGTTGCATATCATATGTTGGTTCATAATTGTTTGAATAATTATGTTAAAGTATGGTAAGGGTAATTAATGGATTTTATTCACACCTTAACCTAAATAAAATATAAAATCAATCTAATCATCCTAAAATTAAACTAAACTAACTCACATAGAGAAAATTGGTTTGGACCAACAAACTCTTTTCACATCTCTTAAGTCAAATCAAATTCAAAATAAAAAATATCTTTAAAGAATTTTGATTCACTTTCAATAATATTATCTTATGATTGTCCTAGAATTAATTAGGGTGAATGAAGTTACATGCTTACATCATTTTATTTCTTTCCAAGCATGCTAAATGTTGTTTTCCATATGAAATCATGAATTCATGTCTTTTGAAAAAATTAATAAAATTTTTCTTTATGTCAAATTGCATGTTTTGTTAAAGTAAGAATATGAGTGGCTATTATCATTATTAAATCAAAACTATTTTCAAAACTCATAAATAAAATATTATAAATGAGGTAATGCTACTTAGAAATACTTATAAGCTTGCATGTGATTATAAGTACAAGATGTGTATTTGGTGTGGTTTTCCTTCTCTCTTAACATGGACTCAGATAGATTTGCAAAGTGTATAGTTCATTTGAAAAGAACATTACACTTGCTTAAATCTATTCATATGCATTTCCATGTTATGACTTAGGGATTTTCACATTTACACATGTAAATTGCATAACCAAATCAAACAAAGATCTTTTGCATGATTCTTCATCTATTTGTTTTCTTTTGTAATGCACATGTATATAAAAAAAAAGTGGTATATTAGCTTGACATCCAGGTTTGCAAGGCTTTAAGTAGCTCCAAGTAGGTCTTATACCTTATACCCTAGTGTAGAAAATAATGGCTCAGACTCACTTATGTCTTTTATACATGTAAATGTACATTTGATTAATGGATAAAAGAGTCCCTCTTTTCTAATTAATAAAATCATGCATTCATGAAACATCCAAATTTTCTTAAACAACATCTCTTTCCATTCATCATTAAAGTGTACTAAGATTTTGCATTATATGTATAGATATGCTTAGTATTTATACATATGCATGGTATACATGTTGGAAAGAAATAAATGATTGTGTGTTATGTGATAGTAATTCACCTTAATTAGTCTTAAGATGCCTTTCTTATTAAATAGGCTTATTTAGAATAAATCTAAACTTAGGGTTAATTAAAACACATAATAAAACATTCACTAAAGCAAAATTATTAATGAATCTACCTTAGAAATTACTTAAGGTAGGGATGAAAGAGAAGTTCTCTTCTCTTTACAACACTTAGTAACTAAATGTAGGTTCATTCAAACTAAATCAAATCATAAAATAAAATTGACCAAATTAACTAAATCAATTAAAATTAAATCATCCTATAAGTTGAATCATTTTCACATTTAGAAAATCTCAACCTTAAAATCTAATTAAGACATGCCACAAGCCTTAAATGGTACACATTAGGCTTAGTCACCATTTGGCTCTATGTTGGGCAAGCATATTGATGTCCGATTTTATTTTATGATGTAATATTTTTCTGACAGATTGGTGTATGTGTGTAGACCGAATGATAGGGTGATCTTACTAATCTTGTCTTTTGTGGGATTGTGCTTAGGGTGCCGGAATAAAAATATAAATATTTTGCAATGCAGTTGCTTATACCCCCAAGCATGATCCAAATAAAGGTCGTGGACTTGGTACCCATGTGTGGGTGCTAAATCCAAATTATTCATATAACCTGGATGTATGGTGTGTTTAGCTAATCTCTATTTTGTAAGTTTTAGTTAGATTTACTTTTACCATTTTCACTTAAAGCTTAGGACATAAATTAAGATAATAAAAGTTTTAGCAACCCATTACCTGGATGTTGTATGTCTCATATCATGCATAAATCATATTGTCTCATTCTTACCAATGGAGGGCTTCCACCTTTGCTAGAGAAAATGGCTTCACCTTTGAGAGCCATAGTGGAAACACACCTCCTTCTTTCTGATTTTGTCCCATAATTGATTTTCTCATGCATTAGGTGTATAAAATCCTATAAGCTATTTCAAAATAAAAGTCCAAAAATTAAAATAAAACTTGACAAAATTTATATTAGATTAAGGTAATTATTCATGATATTCATGATATAGTCTCTTAAAGAGTGAGTTTAATGACTTAGTCTCTTTCTAAATAAATAATAACCTAACCATCTTGCAAATTATATAACTTGCCTACATGGATTGAAAATCGTAGGAGGAGTTAGTTGGCAGCCACTCCAGGCAGTTGTAAGTCTAATAGTCATGTGGTTTATCCCCTCTTGTGGAGGTAAATCATATACCCATTTTTGCCTTAGATTTAAGTCATGCTTTGGCCTTCGCCAAAGCTCCCTAGATTTAGGATCTGAGGTTATTGTTTCTCTTGGGACTACAAGTCTAAATCCTTACCTCATAGGCATTTTCTGACAGAAATTGTAAGCCCCTAGATTTCTAATAAAAATTTAACTCAAATAAATAAATCTCTTCAATTTTAAAAATATAAAGCCCAACCATAGGATAGTTTGGGATGCTCACTAGGTTACATAGTATCATGAGCATTCCCTACTCATCTCTTTTGGTTTTGATAAAAACTCTTCCCTTTTGATCAATCCAACTTGATTTTCTAAAAATAACTAATTGATTGATAGTCTTATCTTTGAAATCTTTGGAAACAATGATCATTTACATTAATTGAGAGTATTCCTAAGAAACCTCATTTCTTAGAATGTAATTAACTATGGGGGCTTGCCTCCATAGAGAACTTAATGAACCCAACTTAAAATAAACCCCACTTTACTTTTCCATGTAAAGTAGGGGAAATATCTCTGCTACATTCAAAGACCTATTGGCCTTAGGAGTCCTTGTTAAGTGATTAGGTCCATTGTAGGATGATGACTTCAATATCTCAAGATAATTCATCATTCCACAATGTCATACCCATTCACCTCAATGAGTGCCCCCCTAAGATCTACGTGGTGTCCTTCATCATTCATAACAAAAAAAATAAACACCATAAGTAGATCTAAAACCATACCATATTCATGGAGCCAAGGACTGGCTAATAGAGCTTTGAATGACGCGGTCATCATCTATCACATGAAATTTAGCTTGGGTATAGATTTCTCTAAATCTAAGAGGTAGAATGAAAGATCTAAGAGTCCTCTACCCCATTTCATTGAAGCCATGGACCATCAATTTATCTCGTCCAAGATGCTGAATGTCTAGGGACAACCACCTAAGTGCTCACAAACTCATAAGATTTACTGATGATCTTGGGTCAATCAAAATTTGACTGATTATAATTTCATCACTTTTTGTAGTTACATATAATGAACAATTATGTTATGTTGTCCCGAGCATAAGATCTTCTTCAGAGAAAGTGATCATTTGGAGATCTTGAGCTTGCAAAACTTCTATCATGCGTCGTTCAACAAAATAAGCTTCATATCCCTTCGAATCTTTAAGAGCTTGAATCAACATTTCTTGGAGGTCCTTCAACATTAAGAGAGCCTCATACACTTAGTTGTGTAGGGATCTTTCTCGGATATGATAGAATATTATAATTAATTCCTCCAGTTAAATTTGCTTTCTTCTTAGGGTCTTTAGAGATGATATCTTCATTAAATTCAATATTTTTGTCTTCATTTCTGGTTTTATGCTTATTTGATAGCCCTTTCTTTAATGGAGGTGGTAGTATCTTGCCACTCCATAGTTATACTTGGATTGCTTTATTCAGCTCAGACTCTTTAGATGAGGTAGCTTCTTCGAAGTCACCATCTACTCTGAAGGACTATGCATGCTTGAGTCACGCCAAGCTTCAAGTGGCCCATTTGAGATGTCTTTGAAGGCTCAAACTCATCTTCATTAGGAAAGAACAAGTCTTCTGCTAAACTATCTTCTATTTGTCACACCATCAAGTTTGACTTTGATATTATAGGTTTAGGAATTCTTCTGCTTGGCGGGATAAACTTCCTGAGTTCATTTTGCATATTGTAATTTTCAAAGCTACTTGATTCTGATTTTTGAGGAATGGATCACATTTGGGGCTATTCGACACCACATAAATAAACACATCTCTTTGGGAAGCAAGTCTTTATCATTATTTTCTTCACCATTTGACTTAGATATGAATGCACGTAATCAAATGTAAGTTTGATAGTCTATCTCATCGGTTGATGATACTCCTCAAGATTTTTGATTATCTTTTGAATTATAGTTCTCTTATTTTTCTTAGCCAACTTCTTTGACTTATGAGGTGTATATTTAGTGGACTGCACCTCGTGTTATGATGAAGTAGCCTTATCAAAATGCCATTGAGAAGCTAAAATGCTTGTGTGGTGTTTATTTTTGTGTTTGGGTGTGTTTATGTGAGGGGACACCATGCAGATCCACAGATGTACTCATTAGGGTGATCGAGTACAACATTAAAGAATAGCATACTATCTCAAGAGATAGAAGTCACTATCCTATAATTGACCTAATCACCTAATAAGGACTCTTAAAGCATGATGGGTCTTTGAATATACAAGAGATTTTTCCCCTACTTTACATGGAAAAGTAAAACTGGGTTTATTTAAACCAAGTTCATTATGTTCCCTATAAAGGCAAGCCTCCACAGTTAATTACATCTTAAGGAAAAAAAATTGAATTCCTTAAGAATACTCTCGATTAAAGTAGGCGATTATTGTCTCCAAAGAATTCAAAGATAGGACTATCAAAGGATCAGCTGTATTTTTGAAAATCAAGTGGGAGAGGTCAAAAGTGAAGAGTTCTTATCAAAACTAAGGGAGATGGGTAGGGAGTGCTCATGATACTAGGAAGCCTAGTGAGCACTCAATCTATCCTATGGTTGGGCTTTATATATTTGAATTTGAAAAGATTTATTTATTTGAGTTAAATTTTTATTAAAAATCTAGGACTTACAATTCCATGATACAAGATTGTGGAAATGCATAAGAGGTGAGGATTATGCTTGTAGCCCGCAATGGAAAATAATGACCTTAGATCCTAAATTTAGGGAGTTTTGGCGAGGGCCAAAGCATGACCTAAATCTAAGGCAAAAGTGAGTATATGATTTACCTCCACAAGAGAGAGTAAACCACCCAGTTGTTGGGCTTATTACCATCTGGAGTGGTATCCAACTAACTCATCCTACAGTTTAAATCCATGTAGGCAAGTCATATGCTTTGCAAGATGATTAAGCTGTTATTTACTTAGAAGAGAAACTAAGTCCTTAAACTCACTTCCGAAGAGACTAGATCATGAAGGACATGAGTAATGACTTAAATCTCATGCAAATTTTGTCAAGTTTTATTTAATTTTTTTGGACTTTTATTTTTGTGCTAGGGTTTTGTATGCCTAAATGCATGAGAAATTGATTTTGGGCTAAATCAAAAGAGAAAGAGCTTACAAGTTAAGCCTTTATTCTCTAGCATAGATGTAAACTCTCTCTTAGCAAGAGTGAAATAATATGACATGCATGATATTGTATATCCAATCATCCAGCTAAGGGGTTGCTAAAAATTTTATTATCTTGATTTAATTTCTAGGCTTTTATGTGAGGTTATGAATTATTTTAAAATTTTAGTTATGAGTTGTTAATGGGATAGAAAATTTATTTTTATCCTAGAGCTTAATCTCATTTGCCACACAACAATCACCAATAATAAAGAAATTATTAAAAGGCATGTTATTTCTAATGCACAAGCTAAACAAAATATATAACAATTTTATAAAGCTATCACAAAAGAATAAAAGGTAGGTGCGGTCGGGTACCACCGTACAACCTGAAAAGAAATGTGGGTAGCCGAGCTCTACCCTTATACATCCCGGTACAATGAAAGAATTATTATAATTATAAAATGATAAGTGTTATGGGGGTCTTCATTCTTCATCCTCCATTCTTTACTTTTCATTTTTCATTTCTTCATTTTTTGGTTTGCTCCATTTCTTTCTTTCTTTTGATTTGATTGGGATATGGCTTGCTCCAAAGGCATCACATGTATATAAGACATGGTCTTATAACCAATTCTCATACTTAATCCCCATAACACTTATCCTAATCCTAATGCAAAAATTATATTAAAAGGAAGGAAATTAAATCTAGGTACACATGTAAAACAAATGTTAGCTAAACACACCATGCAACCCAAGAAGTTATAGAAATAATTTGGACTTAGCACCTCACACATGGGTAACCAAGTCCACCTATCCTAACTTAGGCTATGCTTAGGGGCTAAGCAATATGCATAGCAAAAAGCATTTATATTTTTATTACAACAGCCCTCTTAAGCACAACTCCTTGCATAAAATATGATTAAGCTAATATCGGCCTAACATTGAAGCTACACACATGCACCCTAACATCCAATCTAAAATAATACATAATAAAACTAAATATTTATCAAACCATGCAACCCTAACATAAAGTTAAAACTAGTCACTAATGTATGTGTGTGTGTTAGAGCTTGTGTGGTATGACCTAACTAAGCTTTAGAGTTATGATTTGCTAAGTGTGAGGGATTTAATTTATAAAATGTTGATTTCTCTTTAAGAGGTTTAGTTGATTTGGGGATTTTACTTAATGTTTTTCTTTGACTTCATGTAGCTTACACTTAGCAACTAAGTGTTATAAAGAAAAGAAAGAGAGGGAGAGTCTTTCTTTTATCTCTACCTTAAGTAATTTCTAAGGTAAGTTGATGAATGAATTTCCTTTAGTGAATGGTTGTGTTTTAATTAACCCTAAGTTTAGATTCATTTTAAATAGCCCTATTCAATAAGAATGGCATCTTTGGATTAATTAGGATGGATTATTATCACATAACACACACTCATCCATTTCTTTCCATCATGTATATCATGCATATGAATAATCTTAAGCATACCTATACTTGCAATGTAAATCTTAGCATACTTTAATGATGAATGCAAAGAAATGTATTTTAAAATTAAAATATTTTATTTTTTAATTGAATTATGAATGCATGTTTTTGTTATGTAGAAAAGAGAGATTTTTCATCCATTAGCTAAATACACATTCACATGTATAAAAGTTATAAGTGAGTATGTCGCCATTATTTTCTACATCATGGGCATAAGGTACAAGACCTACTTAGGGCTACTTAAAGCCTCATAGCCTCAGGATGTCCAGACTAATATATCACTTTTTTTAGATACATGTAAATGTATGAATAACTATAAGGATAGGAAAATCCATGCAAAAGTTATGTTTTATCTATTTGATTTTGATTCTTTACACATACATCACACATGTATAAGAATTTTAAGTGAGTATGACGCCATTATTTTCTATCATAAGGTACAAGACCTTAGGGCTACTTAAAATCTTTATGGTGATGTCCACTAATATACCACTTTTCTTAAATATAAGTAAATGTATGAATAACTATAAAGATAGGAAAATCCATGCAAAAGTTATGTTTTATCTATTTGATTTTGATTCATTATTCATTGCCCACATCACATATAAGAGTTTTAAGTGAGTACGATGCCATTATTTTCTATGTAAGGTACAAGACCTACTTGGCACTAAAGCCTCTGGAAATCTAAACTAATATACCAATTTTCTCAAATACATATGAATGTACAAATAGAACCAAATGGATAAGGAACCATGGAGGAAATTATGTTTGATTTGGTTGTATGATTTACATGTGTAATATGAAAACCCTTCCTAAGTCTTAACATAGAGATGAATAGGAATAGATGGCAAGTGTTATGTTCTTTTCAAATGAACTATACACTTGTCCTATGTGAATCCATGTTAAGAGAAAGAAAGAGAACTTCATAGAACACATCTTTTACTATCATCACATGTAATCTTATAAGTATTTGTAATTATTATTTCATTTGTAATAATTGATTTATAGGTTTTGAAAATAATTTTTTGGTTTAATAGTGATAACTCATATTCTTAATTTTAGCCAACACATGCAATTTGACATAAAAGAAAACATTTTATTTAATTAATTTTAAAAGAAATGAATGCATGATTTCATATAGCAAATAATATTTAGCATGATTGGAAAGAAATAAAGGAATGTAAACACATGATTTCATTCAACCCATTTAATTTCTAATGACAATCATATCAAATAAGGATATTTAAAAGGAACCAAAATTGTTTAAGGAAAATTTTATCTTTGAATTTGATTTGATTTAAGAAAAATGAGAAAGGTTTTTTAATCCTAGCCCATTTCCCCTTGTGTGAATTAGTTTGGTTTAATGAAGAATATTTAAGTTGATTTTATATTTTGATTAAGTTAAGGTATAAATTAAATGAATTAATTATCCCTTACCTAAATCACCTTAAGTTAATTAAGTAATTAATAATAAGCCAATAGGATATGCAACCACATGAAAATTAAATTTGCAATGCTCCTAAGAAATTAACAAGGCCTAATGCAATTGATTATGATAGTTAATTAAGCTAGGGATCTCACTTAATTACTCTTATGATTTTCTCATACATGTGAGCCAATTTCATTACCTCTCACCTTAGGTTATTTATCACCCAAGGAGCTACCCAAGATCAATTAAAGGTTGCTTAGAGGATGAATTATTTTAATTTCAATTTTAATAAGCTTTTAATGAATTTTATAAATATTTTGATTTTGTTTTAATTTGAATGATGAAATTAACTTAGGGAAAGGATCAAGCAGGCCTCAATCCTAATCCATAAATCATTTAAACATTCAATTATATTTTGATTTTCTTATTTTGAAGATTGATCACTTAATTAATCAATTAATCATTCCATTAACCCATTAATTAATTTGATTTTTTAAAGATAAAGAAGACATAGGAAATGATTAAGAAAAAATATCCCCATTCTCATTCCTAAGTGATCTTACCGTTCAATAGGGATAATTATGTTCAAGTGATTAATCAAGTTATTGCTTTTCATTCTTTAATTTAATTAGATTAAGAGAGTAATTAGGGCTTACTCAAATGATTTTCCTAATTAAGCAATCAATAAAATCCTAGAAAAATAGGGGAGGCAGAGGTTATCCCCTTAAACATTCTCAAGAAATTAGAGATTAATTGAGTGTTTAATTAAGGTGTAATTAAGCTAGTCAAATTTTTGATAAAATCCTAATTAAGCCAAATTCACTGCTCAAAATCAATTAATTATAATTTTTCTAGATTCTCCTCTGAAATATCTTCAAAATGAGCCTAAGTTTGTATTTTTCTATAATTAGTTATGATTTTAGGAAGTTTTAGGATTAGAAATAAATTAATTAGCCCTAATTAAGCCCTTAATCTCATCGGGCCATGTGGCTGCTCACGCGGCGCACTGATGAGATGCGCTTTCTATGTGGTACGATGAGATTGGCTATTTAAGTAGTCACATCCGCATGCTGACTCAACGATAGCGGACAAGCTTTCTTTGTGGGCCGTACCATCTAAGATCGGACAACCACGATTTAATCTACAGGTTAAGGAAAAAATCAAAGGATCTACCATGGGATTTGATCAAATCTGTTCATCTCAATCACGCGAGATGGACAACTCATGATTTACTCCGTTCACAAGTGATGAAAGACAAGCACCATCCATCTTTCTTCGTTTGATCCAAGCTCACCCCAACTTGGATTGGGATCAAATGGATCATACACCATCTATAAGAGCATACAATCACATCCAACAGTTGAAATCCCTTGACATGGAGATTTATTTCACAAAAGACCAAACCATAGAGGCCTAAAACTACAGTTTTGAGGAATTACCACATCAGAGCTAATGCTTGCCGTCAAGGTTGCTTCAGAAGTTGAGGTGAGGCCCTGCTGAAGAAGTTCAAGCTCAATTTGGCCTAGGGTGCTCGGTCGACCAATCCACGCATGCACATGCCTCTCTGATCAAACTCACCTCCACCACTTGGGAGCTTGGGAATTGGTTGGTTGGTATGAGGATGGTGTGGGGAAAAGAATTTGGATTTGGTTTAGAGAGAGAGAGAGAGAGAGAGAGTATTGCTTCAGGAAAGGGTGTCCTATTTTGATTTATGCAAGGGAATCGCAATGGCAGAATGGAGAGGGCTTGGGGATCCTTATAATTTCTCTGAGGGAGTTTAGAATGGGCTTAGGGACTCAAACGAATTGATTGTTTATGAAATTATTGAAGTGATATACCCTCAATTTTCTATCATTTGGATGGCTCATGTGCACATTTGCACTGGCTCACCTCCATCCAACCATCAGAGTTATCTCCATCAGGGTCAAGTCATAGGCCGAGAATGGGAGGAGTGATAGGGAGCTACCATCGACCCAATGTGCAAAGTTCCCATGAGCTTGATCCAATGGGTGCTCAGTTTGGGTTGGAGGTGAGTCAACTCACCTCCCAAGGGTCCTTGGCTGACCTAGGGTGAGTTTGGTTAACTAGGTGGGTTAGAGGAAAGTTCCATGTATTGTAAATGAGCTGTCATGGGGATGGGAAAGTTGACTTTAGCATTGATCCATTAGGTTTAAGGTTTAAATCCTATGGTTTGATGGTTAATTCCTTTTATGGGGTCCACTTAGCTTTTAGGTTAATTTAGGAATGAAGTAGGGCATGGTTGGGTTTGACTAAGCCCTAGGGTCCCATAAGTTGGTTTAGAGGATTTGGCTTCATTTGGTCAAAATGAGTTCATTTGGGTTGTTAATTGACCAATTGGTTAAATTGGGTCAAAGCAAGGCTTGGGTTAGGTTCATATGATGATTTGAGATATTTTGGTTCAATTAGTTTGGATTGGTTTGGCCTAGGTTTGAATTTGACTCATTTGGATTCAAAAGGGTCAAATTGGTTAAGTTGACCAATTTGACCAAATTAGGTTGGTTTAGGTGTTGAGTCAAGTTCAATTGGTTGATTAAAAATGATTGTAGGCTTTGGTTTGGTTTAATTTGGAATTAATTTTAATTTTGGTCAATTTTACCTTTTAGGTCAATTTGGGCTAGGTTAGGTCAAGTTAACCAATTGGTCAACTTGGGCTCAATCATGACTTTGGTCAAGTTCAACAAGTGATTTGTAATGAACTTGAGCCATTGGTTGCAATCAATTTGGATTAAATCATGATTTGACTCATTTTGGCATTTTAGGCCAATTTGGGTCAACTTAGGTCAAGTGGCCAATTAGGCTTGGTTTAGCTCAATTAATGACTTGGTCATGTTCAATCATTTGACATGAAATGGGTTTGCAAAATGGTAAACCAATCAATTTGGCATATGATAGATTTTGGTTAGTTTGGGTTTCATTTAGGCCAAGTGTTGACTTGGTTTGTCCCAATTCAAGGTGGTTGATCACCCCATGATGATTATTGATCATGATTGAGGTTCAGATGGGCTTAGTTTAATCCAATTTGGGTTGGATTAGAACTTGGCTTAAAATTAGATTTTAGGTCACTTTAGGTTAAGTGAGCCTAAATGGGTCAATTGGCTTGATCAAGGCTTGATTCAAGTTTGGTTGAACTCAAATATGAGCTTATGATTGAAATATAAATCCAATTGCAACTGCTCGGAGCCAAATGAGTTTTGTTCATATGATAATTTCAAGTCATATAAGGGTTAACTTAGGATTGATTTGGGTTGACTTAGTTTTGGTTTGATAATGGTGGTTTATGTTCATATTTGGATCCATGATTGAAGGAATGATTGAATCATGAAGAAATCCATGAGATTTGAGTTGATTTGGGTTTCATTTAGCCAAGTTCAAAAGTTTGGGTAAAAGGGCTAAAATTAGGAATTTGATTTGGTTTGGTATTTGAATTTATATTTCGTTTATATTTGTGAATATAAATGAAGATATAAATGGGTTATGAGAAAATCACTTGGGTTTGGAGTGACTTGTAAGTAAGTTTGACTAAATTAAGGGATATAAGTCAAAAGAGGCTAACTTGGATTTTGAATTGATTTGATTTATTTTTGTTCATTAAAGGGTGGATTTCATTTATATTTATGAATATAAGTGAAGGAATGATTGATTTATAAAGAAATCCATTAATTTTGGGTTGATTTGGATCAAGATTTGATTAGGTTTATGGAGGTAGGTCCATATGGGTCTTAATTTGGTTTGATTCATTTTAATTTGATTTGAATGGTTTGAATTTGGATTTCTTTTTTATTTGTGAATATAAATGAAGAAATGATGGGCTTATAAAAAATCAACCAAGTTTGAGTTGGTTTGAAGGAGTTTTGGCTAGCACATGAAGATGGTTAATATGGCTTAAGAAGGGATTTTGGAATTTGGAGTTAATTAAGGCTTTCAATCATTTGGAGTTTAGAATTGATCTATGATTTGGAATTTGATTTGAGATTTAATTTGATAATTGAGAAAAATCAATTGGATTGGGGTTGATTTGGATTTGGTTAAGGCTAAGTCCATAAGATAGAATCAAAGGGCTTATGAAGGGATTTAGAGTTTGAATTTACTGATGGATTTCAATCATTGGATAGTTGGATTTGATTTTTGGAATTTGAATTTAAATTTGAGGTTTGGTTTGAAAGAAGGAAGCAAGGATTGGGTTTGGGCTATAGGGTAAGCAAGTCTCTCCTAAATTCTTAAGGCACAACCTATCCCTATGGCTAACTCTTCTAAGTCTCTAGGGTTAGGTTAAGTGTTCACCTAATCACTAGAAGTGTCTTAAGACTAAGGAACTCTTAGTGTCTATAAGAGTCCTAGTTCTATGATGAGGAAGTTGAGAGCTCACTCCAAAAGTGAGGTCAACAAAGTGGGGTGTGGTGTGAGACAAGGCACACCGCACATTGGTGTTACGAGATGATCAACATTTAAAGGATCATAATCACTAACAATCTACTCCTAAACCTGAGGTGTAGAAGGATTCAAGATTTTAGTGTAATGCAACTCCACTCATGCCAGGGACATAAGGGAGGAAGAAGGGATCCACCAAGGGATCAAGCATGTGAACCTTCCACTAAGCAGGTGTTCAAGTTATCCGCTGGATAAGAAGTTTGGATTTGATGAAGGTATGATTTGTGTAGTATCCTGGGATTGGGTGTATAACCCACCAAGGATAGATGCATGAACCTTCCACTAGGGAAGCAGGTTCAGGTTATCCACTAGGGATAAGGAGGGTTTGGATTTCTTTTGAGGGTGAACTCATTGGGGAATGCAAGTTTGAATTGGGTTTGATTGATTCCACTGGGGAAGTCAGGATGATTGATGTCTCACTGGGGAGAAATTGATTGATTATTTATTTAAGTTTTGATTTTAAGATGAACTTTGTCGGATGGATCACCGAGAAGGGGCCATGTGCCTAGCCTATCTCGATTTACCAATCCAAAGGGGTAGTTCCACCGCCACATGGTAGAACTATCCGACTGGGGTTGCCTTTCGCAACTATTGGGAGAAAGCATAGTAGACTTACATCCAAAAGCAAGGGACAACCGATGGGGTGATCTATTGGTCGCAACAAATCGAACTCAACCTAGGGCGACTACTAAATGAATGCCTCTGGGGGACTTATATCAACTCGAAAGTAGTCAAGATAATATCATTTGATTGAATTGCATTTATTTTATTTTCATTTATTTTACTTTGATGGATCCTCTCGTTTGCAATGGATCCACTAAGAAGGAGCTAATATCAGCTTAGACCTGTCTTAGATTTATCAATCCAAAGGGATAGTCTACCATGGGTAGAACTAACCAACCAAAGGGGTGTCTTTCAGTTTGCAATGGTCAGGTGAGGAAGAAAGTGCAGGGACTCACATCTTCCTAAATAAGGAACCACTAGGGTGATTGGTCTCTTGCATAACAAATTGGACCCGACCTAAGGCTGCCCGTCAATTTGCAATGGTCATTGGAAAGAATGTGTAATAGACTTATATCTTTCAAAGCAAAGATGATGCGGGAAACTCACAGGCAATAAGTTGAACGACCTAAGGGCTCCAGAGAGAGTGCCAATTGGGACTTATCTCAACTTCAAAGTAGTCATACAATTCATATAGGCATTTTTGTTGACACGCCTAAAGATAGATGCCCGCCGAGAAAGGGGCCACTGGGATTGAATTCTAATCCACAAGTGAAGATATATTTTGTTTATTTTATGTTTGTGGACCCTATTGTTAGGGACCACAGAGAAGGAGCTTATATTTTAGTCCTATCTCAAATTTAATAACCAAGGAGAATCTGATCCCGAACAAATTTTCCAACCACGGTGGCTACTAGAAAGGAGGACCATCAATCCAAGAGTAATACAAGGTCTAAATGGGGTCACTAAAGACATGATCTAAATAGAGTGCCCCAAGAGAGGTCGTTGGAGGCATTATTCAAAACTATGTAAAAGAAAGCCTAGGTATTGGTGGCCAACTCAAGGAGAAAGCATAGGGACTCACATCTACTAAGAGTGGTGTATCTACCGAGTGGATCACTATGATCATGGCGATAACTAACCAATCTAAGGTCTGGATAATCTAGAAAGAAGGTGTAGACTTACATCTCTCCAAAGTGGAATTGATCACCGAGATAATCTATCTTTGGCTCGATAGGGCTATCCCACCTGGGAAAGTACTAAGTGGGAGTTCTATGTAAGGACTAAACCCAAGCTTAAAGTAGTCAGGAGGAAAGGAGCCTCTAGGGGACTTACCTTAAATCTCAAATATACTCGACCTAGTTAGTGCATGATGGCTAGTTCAAGAAGAAAGTATGCAGGCTTACATCTTCTTAAATGAAGTCAACACGGGGTAGTTTACTGACTGCATAATAAGACCTACCAAACTAACAAAGTGCTCATTGATTTGTAGTGGTCAAGTTAGGAAGGAAGCATGGGGACTCACATCCGCCAGACAAGTGACCGCTGGGGTGACATACTAACAGGTAGTATATATGCGACCGAAAAACTAATGAGTGAGTGCCACAGGGGCTTGCTCACATCAAATTAGTTTGAGAAAAAAGATATGTGTTTTTTTTGTGCTATGAAAGAAGGAATAAGATGCCGCTTGAGTTCTCTTACACCTATCCTAAATACATCGTGGCAAATTCGCAAGCAAAGGATGTTTCTAACACATAAGAGATGAAATTTGATGTGAAGAAAAGTTTTATTGATGATTATTTTCAAACAAGATTTTATGGGTAATATTTCTTCAGGTATAGCCCATTGATTGGAAGCATAGGTGCCTCTCCTTATAGTTTATGAGTTGATAAGATCTTTCTTGGTAGGCCTCTCTATGGAAAAAGGGTTTTCTCAAGTGGGTTCAAACTTGCCTCTCATCTTATATGGGCAACAATTGGTCTCCTTAGAACTAAAATAATCTCTCCTACTTGAAAAGCTCTAGGGTAGACCAACTTATTGTGAGCTTGAATCATTTTAGCTTTATACAACTTGAGGTTCGCATGCGAGGCATCTCTCCTCCAAACCTTTGAGCTCTTCTAATTGTAGCTTGACATTCTGCTTAGTAGTAATCTTGCTACCCATGGCTATCCTTAGTGATGGGAGTTGGACTTCTAATGGTAGAATGGCTTCAGATCCATACACTAAGGTAAATGGGGTAGATTGAGTTGGAGTTCTCAGTGGGTGATCATAAGGCTTCAACCAATTGTTCATGCCACTATCGCTTATTATCATAGTGTCTTCTTCAATATTTGGATGAGAGTTTTTTGAATGCTTATGCTAGACCATTTCCCTTGGGTAGTAGATGGTTGAATATCTCCAATCTATGATGTGTCTCAAGAAAAGTGATTTTGGTGCTCTTGAATATCATTATTGGAGATATTAGTCGAGGCACCTCAACCTATATATGATATGGTTCTAAAAACTGGAGCACATGCGAGCTATGACCTCTAAGTGGGATTGCCTCGCCCACTTGGAAAAGTATGGTGGTAGAATGAACTGACCCTTGGAGGAAGGAGGATCAATTAGACCCACTATGTAAGTGCCCCAATACTCAAATGGCCATGAGGCCAAAGTAGGATGTAGAATGTTGGTGGTCGATGCAGGACCACACCGTGCACGACATTGGTGGCACCTCTAGCTATCCATGCTATAATCATCGCCAATAGTATCCAGTCTTTTGATCTTGGCTTTCATCTTAGACTGGTGAGCTCCACATAAGCCTGAATGTACCTCGATCATAATTTTATGGGCTATGTGTTTGGCAGGACAACGTAACCACATATGATTGAAAGACTGCCGGTACAAGGTGTCACCCACGAGAGCATAGGAGAGAGCTCTCTATTTCACCTAATGGGCTAATGACTTCACTTGAGGTAGTTTTCCTATGTTTAGGTAATCCATGAATGGTTGCCTCCAATCTAACTCCTTGACCTCTTTGGCAATGACAACCTCCCCTTCAAGAGAGAGTCTCTCGATGAATTCAGCATCAATAAGGGATACGACTTGTCTATTTTAAACCCTTATTTAAATGGACTCATCTTCTAGGCATGCCAACTCCTTGGCGAGCTTGGCCAATCCATCTACTATAGCATTATCTCCTCGAGGAATCTTGTAGTCAGTGACCTCTGGGATCTGGGCCAACAACTCCATGGTGTACTTGCGGTAATGATGTAGCTTAAGCTTTAGAACTTTATATGACCTAGCAATTTGCTTGATGATGAGCTGAGAACCCTCGAAGATGCTGATGCTCTAGACACATAATGTAATGACTAACTCCAGACCGGTGATCAAAGCCTCATATTTGACTTCATTGTTGGTGCATGGATTGGACAGATGATATGAGAATCTCATCACATCGTGGGGAGAGGGAACTATTCCGCCTTTTCTGGAAGAGTAGATCATGGTTCTTCTTTTTTTTGAGAGGAATCTGCACCATCAAAATACATCTCCCAATAGTAGTGTGTCCCTAAGTTTATGATTTGTTCATTAGGAAGGTCAACACTAAGTGGAGAATCAGCAGGAAGTGGGTTTGCTATTAAGAAATCTGTTAGTGCCTGTCCTTTCACAGCATAGTGGGGTATGAATGTGATGTCAAACTATGATAAAATCATGGACCATCATACCAACCGTCTAGATAACATTGGCTGTCATGAGATATTATAGTGGGTTGATTCTAGAGATCAGATTCACCTTATGGGAAAGCATGTAATGTCGTAGCTTTTGGGATGCAAAGATTAAAGCTAGAAAATATTGTCAATAGGTGGGTAGTTTTTTCCTCCAGAATTAGATGATGACTGCGGTAATAGAGAGCATTTTCTTTCCCTTCATTATTGGTTTGAGCCAACAAAGCACCAAGGGAGTCATCTAATATAGCTGTGTATAGGATCAATGGCTTGCCCGAGATAGGGTCGTTAGATGACTGTCATTAAGGTGTCTTCGGCATGATGACACTTGTCATCCCACTTGAACTTAGCATCCTTTTTGACAAGTGCTGAGATTGGCTGGCATCTTTCTAATTAGTTGGATATGAAGCATCTTAAATATGCCAACCGCCCTTGGAATGATCTGAGTTGAGTTAGAATTTTAGGGGGTGGAATTTCTAAGATATTCTTAATCTTCTATGGGTCGATCTCTATTCTCTGGTGTTGGACAACAAACCCAAGGAATTTCCTGAAGCTACTCCAAATGCACACTTCAGGGGATTCATTTTGAGATTAAATTATCCTAACCATTCGAAACTACTCTCAAGTTAAAGAGGTGGTCTTCCTTTTCTCTGCTTTTGACTTCTATATCATCAACATAGCATTCAACTTGATGATGAATGAGTTCATTTAAAATCTGAGTCATGGCTCGTTGGTATGTAGCACCAACATTTTTAAGGCCGAATAGTATGACTTTATTATAATAGATTCTGATCAGGGTTCGAAAAGCAGTGTTTCTTTCATCCTCGGGGGCCATCTTGATTTTCTTATAGCTAATGAACCATCCATAAAGGAGAATACTTCATGAGATGAGAAAATGCCCACCATTAATTCTAGTATATGAAGTGAAAATTCATCTTTAGGACATGCCTTATTCAGATCCCTAAAATTTAGCCATTCTTTTTCTTAATTGGGACATTCTAACCAAGTGGGTATTTTTCTTCTCGATAAAGACATCAATCAATTTGTGACTTGTTGTTCAATTTCTATTCGTATGCATCTAGGAGCCTGCTTGATAGGGTTAGCATTAAGTTCTATTGCTAGTTTATGGACTGCCACTATAGGAGATAAACTAGGCATTTTTTCATAACTCCATACAAAGCAGTCCTTAAACTCAGCTAACAGCCTAACTAAGTCATTGGTTTATTCTTCATTGAATAAAGAACTATTGTACATCGGGCGTGGATCTTCTTTTGTTCCCAAGTTGATTTCTTTGAGTTTATCAATGGTTGATCTAAATTTTTCTTCAAAATTTGGTGCATCTTTGACTTTAGGCTCATTTGGGTCATCAAGTTTCTAAACATGCCTCCTCATAAGTGTTAGCATGATTTGAGAAGAACCTATCAGACCTCAAATGAGTGGTGATGACTAAGCAATGGTTGTCTTCGTCGATTGGACCCACTGTGCCGAATCCTAGTCTTGATCTTGATTGAGAGTGTCTGCTTTGGTTGTCCCATAATTTTTGAAAGTAGTTCGACCAGTGTTTAAACTAAGTATGTGGGATTAATCTCTTCTTTGTTAAGTTAATAACACAAGGCGAATACCAATCAAAAGGTAGTTGTATTAAATCTTTATATGAATCATCCTCAAGTTCTACATTGACTTCCTGACTTGAGTATGATACTCCCAATAAAAACCTCTTTGGCCTGACATCTGTGGATGACTTAGGGGCCTCCTTAACTACTAAATCTTCAACTTTTTGGAAGGTTAGTGATGTTAGAGCTAAAGTTCCCAACTGCTGCCTGGTTGTTCTACATAATGAAGATTTGGATACATTAATACTTTGCTTGGAGGCCTGCTCTTTGTCATTGTCTGGCTTGAACATCACCTCCAAAGGGACTCATTGAGAGGGGTTGGTTGGCCTGAGACTCATCCTCCAAACTGGAATCTAAGTCTATGAGGATAGCGGGGGTACTCTTGTGAGCTGGAACATAGCTCCTACTGGCTGGCCATCAGCAAGAAGGTCTTCCACCTTTAGAGCTGCCTCTGAATTTGCCTCTTCCTCTACCTGATGGAGGTCGAGTCATCCTACCCATATGTTTGTATGGAGGAATGAATTGTGGGCGAAATCTAACATTTGGCTTCACGTCTTCCTTAGTGTCTGATTCTCACTCACTTGTGCTTTCTTTTTCTTTTCCCTTTTTCTTGTCTTTTTCTTTTTCAATTTATTATTCTTATTCTTTTATTTCTTTTTCTTTTGATTTTGAAATTTCACCAAGTTCACGAGAATTGACCTTTTGATTTGGTGGAAGATAGTAGGCTGTATCTTCATAAATCTAGACCTCTTTAACTGAGAATGGATTCAATTCTCCTTTGACACAATACTCGATTCCACTCCTTCTGAATTTGATGCACTGGTGCAAAGAGGATGGAACCATGTTGTTTGCATATATCCAAGGCCTGAATCAAAGTAGTGAAAGATGAATCTAATTTATTAGTATGCGAGCTTCTATCTTCCAGTCATTTATCTCTAGTGGTAACACTATGGAGCCTAAAGCCCTCTCGCCTTATTTGTTGAATCCTCTCAACATCATCCAATCTCCTCGGAGTTTAGATTTGTCAATCCTCAAGTAAGCAAAGATTTTTTGACTCATAATGTTCATTGATGCACCTTGATCAACTAACACCCTGGAGAGCCTGAATCTGCCTATGTCCACTATGATGTAGTAGAGGGGACAGTTGTGCTCTGTTGTCCCCAAAAGAAGGTCTTCACTGGTGAATGTAACTCCTCAAGCTTATCTTGAAAATAAGCCTCCTCTCCAATAGCAGACAACTGAGCTAAGCATACTTCTTGATCGAGAAGGGCTTTGATCAATGACTCCCTCATCTCTTCGGATAAGACAAGGGCATCATATATGCTTAGTTTAGCTGGAAACTTTCTTAGGTGAGTGAGGACATTGTAGTCAACTCAGGGTTGATCCTCCATAAGCATATTCATTGGTGGAGCATCCCGTGGAGGGGCTTCTTGACTGCTAGAACCAATGACTTATTTACCCTTATCCTGAGGTGCTACCCTAGGAGGTAGAATTTTTCCACTATGAATGATGACTTTAGTGACTTGATGACATGGTTTAGTGGAAAGTTCTACTTGCTCATCAAGTTCACCTACAGCTTCTCCTATAGGATCATCAGAGTTAGATAACTCCAAGTCCATCTCAATGGGTGAACCCGGTTGATTTAGAAATAGATAGTCCATTCCAAAATTAGAAAGGAGTGGATCAAATATTTATTAGTACTTGGAGAGCTTTCTATAAGAATGAAATCATCAAGATCATCAAAAGTAGAGAATGTAAGAATCTTCTTCTTCATTGATTTCTTAGATTTGGATGAAGGTACAAAATAGAAATCAAGTAAAGTAAGCGGTGAGGATTTGGAAACCCCCTTCCGTCTGATATTTGCTAAAAGAAGAACTGGCTGAAGGAACTGTGGCTGTAAGTGCAGAAGGAGTGCTGGGCTCCATCGGTGGTTGTGCTAATGTGCTATCTTGGGTAAGTGGAAGCTGTCGCTGCTGCTACTGGTCTTCTACCTCCCTCAAGTTATCTTTAGCAACTTTTAAACCTTCCTTAGAGTTGGAGGTTTGAGGCAGACACCTGCAAGGGTAACTTTTTAATCTTAGAAATTATTTTCTTGGAGGTTTGGGATAGGGAGATATCCCAAGCTTCCTCTATCTTGAGAAGATCACATGTATCTATAAGGATTATCCTAACAAAACTAGAGGGTTGTTCTAATAGGTATTTCTTAGGGATGATAATGGCACCCGACTTGTAGCTATGCTCAACCCAATCCTTAAAGGTAAAATAATCTTCCAAGACATATCCTTGCATGCGGTGGTAGGGGAAAAATTATGGATCATGACTCTTAACAACATCCTCCGGCCTCCTAGGCTCTGGTAACTAAAAATTAGGCTTCTTTAAGAGGTTCTTAAAGATCTTTCTAACTACCTCCCTTTTGAATGAATAAGGTTTATTCAATTTATTGGTAAAAGTAGGTAAATGATTATTACCTGGTGGTGAATAAGAATGTTGATACTGATGCTGTGGATGGGGATACTATTGAGCAGAAGGTAGCAGAGACAGCTGTGGTAATTGAGGTGGACGATATGATGGCCAAGGCCATGGTAAAGGAGGTGGTAGAGGAGGCTACTGAGCTAAATATATGTCTGAACGAACCCTAGCTGGCTGCTTCCCCTTATCAACTACTGTGACTTCCTCTAAATTTTTCTCAAATGTCTTATGCACTCTAGGCTTGGCTGATTGATCTTGGAAAAGTAACTGTTTGGTATCTCCTTGTAGACTAGTTGCCTTATTGAGTAATTTCTCAAATGTCTTAATGGTGAACCCTTTAAGCATGAAGGCGACCAAGCCATGAATATTCTTGAGCAGAATTTTAATGGCATGTTGTTTAGATAGTTGTTGTTCACATTTCATACTTAAAATGTGCCATCTAAGAATTTAATCAATAAGGGACTCACCGGGGTGTTGTTGCGCTATAACGGGATTGCCCACAGTTACCCTTTGTTGAGCTCAGCAAATCTCTTAATAAAGAGCTACTCGAACTCAACAAATATCTTCACTAAACCGTTGGGTAGTTCATCATACCAATCAAATGTGATGCCTGTCAAGATGCTGATGAAGAGGCGAAATAAGGGTGCATCGCTGCCACCAGCTTTGCAACATATGGCTCTAAAATGTGCTATATGCTGTCGAGGGTTCCCACTGCCATCAAAAATCTTGAAGGATGGAGGCATGAAGCCTTTAGGGTATTGGACACCATCAAATTCCTTCGAGTAGAGTCTACCCTTTGGAACAGATGAGCCACTTCGGGCTTGAGCCAATGTATCTCTCTCTTATTGCTCCGCCATGTGTTTGATGTCTTTTCCATGCATTGAGGTGCTATCCATCACCTTCCTATGCAGGCTACCACTATCTCCCTCTATAGGAATGCATCTAGGATGATCTAAAGTGTGTGCCAACTCTACTCTGTCGACCACCATGGAGAAAGCGTGAAATCGAGCTAAATTCAATTGACACCCGCCATCAACTCTTCGATCTTCTTCCCCATTGTATCAATAAGATCATCCCTCTGCTTAAGCTGGTGGAGGAGGTGCTGAGTTGAATGGATGGCATCATCCTCTTCAAGTACAATACCTTTCTGACTATGTTGATCTCTCTAAAGGGATCCCCTAGTATCGACCATGTAAACTTCGATCGAATCCTCAAGGAGATCATCCTTATCTAGATCAAAGTTGACCTTTCCTCCTCATAATCTGATCAATCACTTCCTAGAAGATCTCTCTTTTCTACAAAGGACTATGTTAGGATCTCATCTAAGGAATAATCTAATTGTGCTGGTATGAATACACACGCTGCTGTCCGGTAGAGTGGTTGTGCTCATTGACAAAGATGCACTTAACACTACCTGTCACTAGAATGCTGGGTTTGGGAGGGTCATGACTGCTGGAAGAGATATGCTCATGACTGCTCATGGGCAAAGTAGTGTCCTTAGAGAGATCCACTACCATGGGGACTGCAGAACTGTCCCCTTTCCCTTCTACAGCTGCTACTATCACTGGCTCTGCTAGTGGTGGTGTGACCACGATGCTGCGGGGTCACCACTTCTTCTTCACCAACACTGAAGTAGATGGTCGAGCAGGTGAACTCGTCCTTACCTCAGTCAGTGGAATAGATGAAGCGGGATCCTTTGGTCATATCCAGAACACCACGAGGGCTTTCTTCTCCCTGGATACTGTCTTATGTACCTTTATGGGCACGGTGGATGATGGGACCTAAACTTGCGATGGTGGGCAAGGAGTGGATTAGTGTGGTGGAGATAACACCGGCTCTACTCTCACCAGGTCTTTCCCCTATGATCGGTAGTACCTATTAGCACTATGCAATCAATCATATTGGCCATGGTGGCCCGGTGACTGGGGAAATTAACTACAATGGAGGCTGCCGACTATTTGGCAAACCTTCATCGCTCCCTGCTCCTTGACTGAGCTGCTACTAAGGCCTCTGATGCTCTATCACTGCGAATGTGCCTAGTAACACTCCCAAGGATGATCGACCTCAAGTCAAATAATGTACCAGACTCTGAACATCCTTGTACACTACTTACCTACTGTTATACCATCCGTAGACCGGCATAGGACTTCATCTTATCCCTAGCCAAGACTTCATGGTATGTAGGAGGTGGAGGCGATGCAACTACGTTCTAATAATCCTCCTCTTCATATGATGCCGAGAGGGGGTGGAACTGGTTGCTAGTTAGCAATGGGGATACCTCACGAGGAGAACCCTCCTCTGCAATATGAGATGTGGCATCCATATCTTGGGCGGCATGCTCGTGGTCTCACTTGATCTTGTGGCTCCTGTTGCATCACTATGTACGGCGCTATGTACAACTGAGCAAGGTAGTGTGAGAGCCAGATTCTACCTCAAGGTAGGGGAGGCTATCTCCAAAGCTAATATAGCTTTCCTCTTATAGGGGACCAACGAGGAGGTGTTAGCATGCACCCAAGCGACAGTGGGAACAACTGATTGAGTAAGAACTGGACTGACTGGCAAAACTTCAACTGCCTTCCTCTTCAGAGAAGGATACTCAATGTGAGAAGGTAGGTCAATGCAGATAACTAGCTTATGCCCAGCCACCTCATCCCGGCTAATAGTGGTGAGGGCCACCCCCTTGCAGGTGATGTGGGCTCCCTCAAATCCCCAGCCAAAGAACACTAGATAGGTGGAGTCAGTCTGAGGGAGGCTGGCCCGATGTAGGGCCAAATCCATCCTGAACAGAAAGGTGAAAATAAACTTCTGAGAGGTCATGTGTGAAGATTGCAAAGGCTGCACTGACTGCTCTGAGATGTATGTCAGCATTTATTGAAATAAAACTTGTATTATATTCTTGCTTTGATATTTGTTCCCCACAAGTAATAAAAGTTTGGAGTTTTGAACCCACACTCAACAATTCAAATATGTTAAGTGAGGTTCATTGGAAAGATTTAGATGTTTTGGAGGAGATTCTTTTGCCATTTGATTCTTTTGATTTTAGATCCCATACTCAACCAAATTAGGTAGGTTGGGTGGGGTTCAAAAATTTGAGGGGAGATTTCCTTCTTTTGAGAGATTGTTTATGTTTTATGTTTCTTGTTTGAAAATTTGGATAGTTTGAAAGAACCTATACTTAGCAAATTTGGGTATGCTAAGAAGACGTTGTGATTATGTGTTTGAAATATTTTTTGCTTGTAAAGATTTGATTGTGTGATATTTTGTTTTAAAAATGTGGCTTCCAACTTAACAAATTTGGCATGTTAGGTAGAGACCACATGAGTTTGTGAGATAGATTTATTTTTCTTTAAAGATGGGAGTCCCACTTAACAAATTTAGTATGCTAAGTGAAAGCCCCAAATTTGTTTGAGATATTTTTATTTTCCTTTGAAAATGAACCCTCACTTAATAAATTTGGTATGTTAAAATATGGATCAAATGTGTGTTGAAAAGAGACCCTCACTTATCAAGTTTGGTATGTTAAGTGAAAGCCTAAATGTGTTTGATATAATTTTTTTGAAAGTGGGATTCCCACTTAACAATTTGGAGTGTTTAGTGGAAGTCAAAGTATGATATGACTTGAGAATGGGAATCTCACTTAACAAATTTGTTATGTTGTGGTGTTTATTTTGAGATGTGGGACACCACGCAGATCTTAGGGGGTACTTATTGAAGTGATCGAGTAAAATATTAAGGAATGATGTACTATCTTAAAAGATAGAAATCACCACCCTATAATGAACCTAATCACCTACAAGGACTCAATGATGGGTCTTCGAATATACCAAAGATCTTTCCCCCACTTTACATGGAAAAATAAAGTAGGGTTTATTTTAAGTTGGGTTCAATAAGTTTCTATGGAGGCAATCCCCCATAGTTAATTACATCCTAAAGAATGGAAATTCCTTAAGAATACTCTCGATTAAAGTAGACAATTAGGGTCTCCAAAGATTTCAAGGTTAAGACTATCAAAGGATTAGTTGTTTTAGAAAATCAAATGGGATAGATCAAGGAGAAGACTTATTATTGGAAGTCAAAGGGAGATGGGTAGGGAATGCTCATGATATTAGGAAGCATAGTGAGCATTCCAATCTATCCTATGGTTATGCTTTATATTTTTAAAATTGAAGAGAGTTAATTATTTGAGTTGACATTTTATTAGAATACTAAGACTTATAATCCCATAACATAAGATTGTGAAATGCCTAGATGAGGATTTATGCTTGTAGCACAAGGAAACTACTACCTCAGATCCTAAATCTAAGGAGCTTTGGTGAGGGAAAAAGCAGATCTAAATATAAGGCAAAATGAGTATATGGTTTACCTCCATAAGAATAAACCACCCAACTGGACTTATTCGCTGAGTCTAGCTAATTCCTCCTACACTTTAAATTCAAGTAGGCAAGTCTTATGCTTTGCAAGATGGCTAGGCTATTATTTATTTAGAGAGGAAACTAAGTCCTTAAACTCACTCCTTAAGAGACTAGAGCATGAGTGGTATGAAATCATGACTTAATCTAATGCAAATTTTATCAAATTTATTTCATTCTTTTGGACTCTTTGTTTTGACACAAGCTATGAGATTTTGTATGCCTAAATGCATGAGAACTTGATTATGTATCAAATCAAAAGAGAAAGGGGTGTTCTTCCATCAAAGGCTCTCACAGGTTAAGCCTTTATTCTTTGGAATAGATGGAAGCCCCCTCTTAATAAGAGTGGAAGATTATGACATGCATGATGTTATACATACAATCATCCAGCTTAGGGGTTACTAAATATTTTATTATCTTGATTTAATTCCTAGGCTTTTATGTGATGTTATAAGTTATTTTAAAATTTTAATTATAAGTTGTTAATTGGGGTAGAAAAATTAATTTCATCATAAGAGCTTACCGCATGTAAGCCACACATTCAAAAATCAAATATGATGAAACTAGAAAAAACATGCAATTCTAGTGCTTAATCTAAACACAATATCAAACAATTTTATAGACTACCATAAAAGAATAAAAGGCTAGTTTTGGGTTCGCCATACACCCAAAAAGAAAAAAAAAGGATGGGTAGGCTCTACCCTTATACAACCAATTATAAAATAAGACATGCTATGGGGGTTTTATTTTCTTCATTTCTTCCTTCTCTTCCTTTTTGATTTGATTTGCTCCAAAGGCATCATAGGGCACCCTAGGGACTAAGCCTTCTAGCCATTGCTCATCCTAATCCCCCATAACACTAATTCTAATTCCTAATGTAAAATTACATCAAAAATAGGAAAAATAAATTTAGCTATACATGCAAAATAAATGTTAGCTAAACACACCATACAAAGTTATATGAATAATTTGGACTTAGCACCCACATGGGTAAGCCCACTTGTCCTAACCTAGTTATGCTTAGGGCAACAGCACTTCAAACACATTTGTATGTTTATTACAGCAGCCCCTTAAGCATAACCCCCTACAGAAAATATGATTAGGCTAATCATGACCCACCATCCAGTCTATGAGGCATACACCCTAATATCAAGTCTAAAATATTACATCACAAAACAAAACACAACATCATACATCCAACGCCCTAACTTAACACTAGAAGTGGTGACTTAGTATTGTAATGTGTGAGCTTAAGGCTTGTGTGGAAAGATTTTACTGGGCTTCTTTAGTTTAAGTTTTAATTTGGAGTTTGAAGTTGTTTAAATGTTACCTTTGGGTGATTTCAATTTAAATGATTTAATGATTTATTTTTTTTATTTTTTATTTCACTTTTATTTGGTTAAAATGATGTTTAGGTTTTCAAGAATGAGGAGTAGAATGAATTCCATTTGTAGATAGAACTCACCTTATTCTATATTCTAACTCCTAGAGAATCTTACTAAGGTCCTTACGTATCTTAATTAGCCCATTTGAATTTATGTAATTGATTTGATTTGATTTATTTGATTCGATTTAGAATTAAGAATTTGAGTTTTTTTAAGTATTTGATTGATTTATTTTAGATTAGATATTTTAGTTTAATTAAATCTTGATAATTCAATATCCTTAATATCTAATGAAGTTTAAGTTTATTTAAATCCATGTGTTTTTGAATAATTAATTTTAGATTAGATGTTTTGGTTTAATTAAATCTTGATAATTCAATATCCTTGATCTCTAATGAAGTTTAAGTTTGTTTAAATTCATGTGTTTTTGATTGATTAATTTTAGATTAGATGTTTTGGTTTAATTAAATCTTAATAATTCAATATCCTTTTAAATTAATATCTAATTATTTTCTTTGATTATGGTTGTGTGACTTAACTTTATGTTTATTTGATTTGATTATGGTTCATTTATTTGTAGTTAGATTAGATTAGATTAATTGAGATTTTATTTTAGTTTTAATTGAGTCTGATTCTTTATAATTAGGATTTTATTTTTAATCTCATCCATTTGTCATGTTTATCAAAGTTTGGTTTATATTTTGATTTCATACATTGGATAGTTAATTAGTTTATCTTTTTTAAGTAGGTTGAATGAGATTCAATTAATTGCATATTAAATTGATGAGAGTCTTTCTTAATTTAATTTAATTTGATTTAATTTTTTTTATAAGCTTTATTATTCTATTGGTTTGCTTAGGTTCAATGTGATTATGTAATTATTTTAATTAAGAGGTGTATTTATGTTAATTATAAAGATTTGTTTAATTTTCAATTTGATTTCATATTTATTTAGGTTAATTATGTAATTAATGACTTAATAATTTAGGTTTTGATTAGTATTTAATTGCATTTATGTTTGATTAAGTTTGAGTTTAATATGATTAATTTGATTGACTTAATTAGCTTATTTAAGATGTGTGATCAAATTAATTAGTAGATTAATTAAGTGTTTGATTTGAATTTGATTTAAAAAGTTAATTTGGTTCATTAAGATGATGGATTAATTCATTATGTTTGTATTAATTAAGTGTTTATTCAATTAGATTAGCTTAAGGGTAATTAGTTTAATTAAGAAGTGTGTTTAAGTTAATTATTAAATTAAATAAAGATTTATTTAATTTTTAATTTAGTTTTATATTTATTTAGATTAATAATGTAATTAATGACTTAAAAGCATGTTTAATTTAGGACTTGATTGGTATTTAATTGCATTTATATTTGATTAAGCTTAGGTTTAATATGATTAATTTGATTAACTTATTTAGTTTACTTGAGGGGTGTGATTAATTATGAAATTTAATTAGAGGTTTGATTTAAGCTTAATTTAGAGTTAGCTTTAATGTAATTTATTTAAATTAATTTGATTCATTAAGATGATGGATTAAATCATTAAGTTTTCATTAATTAGATGTTTAATTAATTAAGCTTAATTAAGGGTAAATAGATTTTTAAATCATTTGATTAATTAAAGGTTTTATTTAATTAGAGATTAATGACTTAATTACCTACATATGACTTGTTTGATTTGGTAGTTTTAATTAAGCATTTACCTAAATTTTGTTGATTAAGGGGTTATCATTGTTATTATCATTTGATTAGATTAAGTGATTTAATTATTTATTTTTATTTCAATTAAACTTGATTATTCATAATCATAGTTCGGTTTGATTTTCTTCATTTATTATGTTTATTAGATTTTATTCATGTTTGATTTGGTTGTTATGTTTATGTATTAATGGCTAATTAATCATCTTATTCCAAATGGATTGATTTTTTAATTATGATTTAATCATATCTTAATGAAGTGTACTTTAGCTATTTGGTTTAATTTGATTAATATTAAATGATTATGTTGAATTGGTTTATTAATCAATTTGATTTTCATTTATTTAATGATTAATTAGTTTTATTTTATTTATATTCATTAAGAGTGTCATATGATTAAGATTTCATGCTTAGTGTAGGTTTAGTTATACTAGTTTGACCCATGTTAAAGTTTCCTAGATTTGTTTAATTTTAAGTTTGATTTAAGATTTAATCATTTAATTGAGGCTTATTAACTTAAATAGGTTTAATCTTATTTAATTTAATTTCTTCTAAGGATGATATTTTTTTGATTTGATGTTTGATTAATGATTGCTTAAGCATTATTTCATTTCTCATTTTGATTTGATATTTAAATTATTTTTAGATTATATTTTAATTAATTTCTTAATTGATTAAACTTTAATCTTAAGTGTTTGTTTGGGGTTCATTAGGATTTAGAAAATCACAATATTTCCTTAAGAGTCCTAGGTGTCAACTAAAGTGATGTAAGCCATTTTGAAGATTTTTGTAAATTCCTTGATTTTTTATTTGATTTAATTTATTAAAATAGACAGTCTGAATTTTAAAATTTAATTTCTCCCAATCCATAAGTCTTTTTTACTTGAGATTTTTATTATAGGTGTGCTTTAACTTTAATTTCAATCCCTGTAAATTTTAACTCAATCCGATTTATATTTTTAGAGTAGTTAATGAAACTTTGTTTCATTAAAATCTAAATTAAGCAACCATTCTGGAATTTGGAAATTCTTGCATCTTTAGATTCTCTCAAAAGACAAATCCAAGCACTTATTTGTAATTTTTTGTTGGATATTTTATTTTTTTATGAATTTTCAAAGCTTTTATTAAGAAAAAATTTAAAAAAAATCTAATTTTCTACCATAGTCGGCATCGCGCATGGTGTTGCAACCGCGGCGCCATGTAACGCGATTGATCGCAGTGGTTAATAGCACCATGCGATACGGATGGCGCGTGACGCCGCATTTGAGTGAATTGCGTCGGCGGAGTGTCGCGCGATTTGATGATGATGGTCCAAATCACATCCGTCGATCCAGAGGCTAAGATCGCATGATCGGTGCATGATTTGAGTAGTTCGATCACGTGAATCGTGGGATTGGACGGTCCAAAATGCACCCACTGATCTGAAGGCTAGGATCATGGGATCAACGCGCGATCTAAGCCGTCGGCGACATGAAAGACGAGGTGTTTTGGGAAAAATGAAGTTCTAGATGAAAACTTGTCCAAATGGACTAGTTTTCATTATTCACAAAAAACTTCTATTTTCTGGGATGATATAAAATATAAAATACAGGATTATCTAGGATAAATTCCTAAAATTGTGCCAATAATCATCATAAATGAAGGATCCTAAGGCCAGCTATGGTTTGGAAAAAATTACCTCATCGAGTATAGTTGTCGGGGATAGTGAAGATCCGAGCAAGTTCTAGGTACAGAGAAAGCTTTGAATGAGTATAACCTTGCCTTCACTTCAAAATGATGTATTTTTGATGCTTGTCATTTCACTCGAATTCACCCAATTTTTATGTTTTTGGCTCAAGAAAGGTGAAGGAGTGGTGGCTAGTTCATTTGGGGAGCTCGTGGAGGTTGAATAGTGGTAGGAGGAAGAGGAATGAAGGCTCATTTCCCCCTCCTTTAATAGTGGCCGAAAATCCACCTTTTTTGAATTTTTTGGATCCAAAGTGTTGTCATTTTGCTTGGGTTGTTGGGATGGATGATGGATTGATTGAGGACTTTGGATTTTTGCTCCAAAGTCCTCTCTTGCTACCATATGATCAGCTCCTTTGAATGCAAATATTGGGGAGGAGTAAATTCATGTGATGGGGAGAATTAAATGAGGTTGGGTGGAATCCTATATGGGGAAGGATCCATGAGAGATTTATTTAGATTGGGTTGATTTTGGACTGATCCAAAATGGGTTTGGGTCGGGTTTGATCAGCCCCCAATGGGCCATGGCCTGGTTTCAAGGGATTTTGCTCAATTTGGGTCAGATGGGTCATATTGGGTCATATCAATTGGTTAAATTTGTCAAATTGGGTCAAACCAAGGCTTAGGTTAGTTCAAATGATAACAAGAGTTTTGGTATGATTAATTTGATTTAATGGCTTAGAATTGATTTTGGCTCATTTGGAATCAAATGGGTTAAATGGGTTAAATGGGTCAAGTTGATCAATTTGATCAAAATTGGCTAAATTGCTTGGTTATGGGTTGATTCATGTTCAATTAATCTGAAGATGAATATGATCTTTAGTTTGAATCAATTTGGATTTAATTTATATTTTGGCTAATTTGACCCTTTAGTTTAATTTGGGCTATGTTGGGTCAAGTTAACAAATTGGTCAAATTAGACTCAATTATGGTTTTGGTCAAGTTCAACAATCAAATTGGAATGAACTTAAGCCATTGATTGCAATCAATTTTTGCTAGATCATGATTTGACCCAATTTGGTCCTTTAGGCCAATTTGGGTCAACTTGGATCGAATGACCAATTGGGCTTCGTTTGGCTCAATTGGTGGTCAAGTCATTTTAAATATTGACTTTGGATTGATCATTGGTTTCAATCAATTTGGTGTAGGATGAGTTTTGGCTAGTTTTGGTTCATTTGCTAAGGGTTGACTTGGCCAAATGACTAAGTTGACTTGGTTTGACCAATTGATTGCAATTGATCATCTAGGTGATCAACAATCATGGTGGAAGGTTTTGGTGAGCTTGGTTCAATCTAATTTAGGTTGGATTGGAAGTTGGCTCAAATGGGTCTTTTAGGTCACTTTGGGTCAAGTGGACCTAAGTGAGTCAATTGGTTTGCTTTTTGGTTTGATTGAGTTTGGTTAAACTTATATATGAGCCCATTAAAATATAAATTCAACAACAATCAATTTGGAGTCCAATAAGTTTTGGTTGAATTGAAAGTTTTAAGTCAAAATGGAAAAGTTAGGCTGACTTGGGTTGACTTGAATTTGATGATTGTAAGTTTTATTTATATTTAGATAAATGATTGAATGAATGATTGATTTGAGAAAATCTAGTTTTGAATTTGGATAGAATTTGGCTAAGTCCAAAGAATTGGCTTAAAGGGCTTAGGTGAGTTTGGATTTGATTTTTAATATAGTTTTGGTCATTTGAATTTGGATTTCATTTATTTTTGTGAATATAAATGAAGAAATAATTGATTTATAAAGAAATCAATTGAGTTTGATTTCATCTAAAGAGAGTTTTGGCTAAGCTTATGAAGGTGGTTCATATGGCTTAGGAAGGGTCTTAGGATTTAAATTTGATTTTGCATTTCAATCATTTGGAGTCAAGTTTGAATTAGATTTGGAATTTGAATTTGAATTTGAGGTTTGGTTTGAGATTTGAATCTAGGTTTGATTTGAGAATGTGCATATGGATTGAGTTTAGGCTATAAGGTAGGTGATTTCTTTAAGTCCTAAGGCATGGCCTAATCCTATGATTAACCTTTCTAAGTCTCTCGGCTTAGGTTAACTATTTAGCTAATCGCTAGAAGTGTCTTATGACTAAATAACTCTTAGTGTCTAGAAGAGTCCTAAGTCTAAGAAGAGGAGGTTGAGAACTCACTCCAAAAGTGAGGTCAACAAAAGGACCCCCAATAGGATGTAATTGACAAGGCACACCGCACGTATTGGCGTTGATCGAAATGATCAACAACATCTAGAAGATTACAGTAAATAATTAAAGTGATCTATCATAGACCCAAAAGGTAGATAGAATTACGATCTTAGTAATATAGTTCTTTATGCCAGGGCATAGAGCCGAAGGAGGAATCTGGGGATTGAGTATATGAACCTTCCACTGGAGAAGCATGATTAAGTTATCCATTAGGGATATGAATCTAAGTTTGATTATGAACATGATTTGTCTAAGTGTATTTCTACTAGGGATAAGAATCTATAATCCACTGGGGATCAAAATCAATTTTGATTTTAATTTTTTTTATTTTAATTGATGTGGAGGCATATCTGCTAGGGATATGTGTTTGAATCTGCTAGGGATTGGAAATAAGAACCTTCCACTAAGGAAGCAGGTTCGGTCTATCTATTGGGGATATGAATTTGATTAGATTTCTTTGATTTGTTTGATTAGATTCCACTAGGGTGATTGGTTTAATTATTATGGTTCCACTGAGGAGAAGGGTTTTAGATTGAGGGCATATCCACTAGGGATGTACACTCAATTAAATTTAGGTCTAAGCTCCACTAGGGAGGCTAATTCGATCTGCGCCTCACTGGGGAGAAATTTGGTTTTTCCAATATGTTTAATTTGACTCTACTAGGGAGGTTGGTTTTGAATTTATTTTGTCATGGATCTATGTGATGGATCACCTAAGAAGGAGTCACGGGGGCCTTGGCCTATCTTAAATTTATAAGTCCAAAGGGGTAGTCCTCCTGCCGTAAGGTAAGACAATCTGACCTAAGGGGTTGCCTTTCGGTGTGCAATGACTATACTAGAAAGCATAAACTTACATCTTCTAAAGTAAGGGAAAAGCCACAGGGTGATTTATTGAGTGAGCACACATGAAAACTAAAAATATTGTGAGCCGTTACCTCAACTCAAAGTAGTCACGATGATTAATTTGATTTATATTAATTTGATTTAAATTGATTTAATTTAATTTGGTGTGTTATGTTGTGGACCCTATTAATGATGGACCCAGAAGGATATCGACCTTTTATCTCATTTACAAGTTTAAAGGGGTAGTCTACTAGCCACAAGGTAGGACTATCCGCAAGGTTGCCTTTGGTGTGCAATTATACTAGGAAGAAGCATGACTTACATCTTCCAAAGTAGGGTTTTCGTTGGTCATCATCGATGACAAATCTCTTAAGATGACTAATTGAATCATGTGCTCTTGACTCAAGAATAGTAATTAATTTAATTTTAGATGGACTCGATTGCGGATCTACTAAGAAGGAGCTAATATCGGCTAAACCTATCTTAGGTTTACAAATCCAAGGGATAGTCTACCCGCCATTAGGTAGAATTAACCTAAGTGCCTTTGGTTTGCAATGGTATACTTATGGTAATGATGTAGCAGCTTCAAAACCTCATAAGACCCAATGATTTGGTTGATGACTAATTAAGAATCCCCAAATATGTTGATACTCACAGATAGTGTAATGACTAACTCTGACCATAATGAGAGCCTCATATTTGGCTTCATTGTTGGTGCATGGATTGAACATATGACATGAGATTCTCATCACATTGGGTCGGAGTTACCCCTTCAGGATAGTATTATGATTCTTCTCCTCTTTGAGAGGAATGCACCATCAAATACATCTCTCTATGGTGAATGCTAGTGTCCCCCAAGTTCATGATTTATTAATGGGGAGGTCATCACTAAGGAGAATGTTTGGAAGTGGGTGTCTTTGCTAAGAAATCATGTGGTCCTTTCACCGCGGAGGATGAATGTGATATCAAATTGTGACAAAATCATGGACCACCATGCCAACCGTTCAGTTAACATCATCCATGTCATGTGATATTGCAGTGGATTGATCTTGGAGATCAAATTTACCTTGTGAGAAAGCTTGTAGTACCGTAGCTTTTGGGATGCAAAGATTAAAGCTAGGTAGTGCTTTTCAATAGGTGGGTAGTTTGCCTCAATAGGGATTAGACGACGACTGAGGTAATAGAGAGCATTTTCTTTCCCTTCGTCATTAGCTTGGGACAAGCACCAATGGAGTCATCTAATACAGCGGTGTAGAGGATCAACGGTTTGTCTGGGATAGGGGATGCTAGAACTATCGGCGTTATCAGGTAGTGCTTAATGTCTTCAAGAGCATGCTGACACTTGTCATCCCACTTGAACTTGACATTCATTTTTACAAGTGCTGAGAATGGTTGGCATCTTCCTGATAGGTTGGATATGAAGCATCTTAGATACGCCAATCACCCTTAGAATGATCTGAGTTGAGTTAAACTTTTAGGGGGTGGCAGTTTTAAGATATCCTTGATCTTCGTGTCAATTCCAGTGTTGACAACAAACCAAGGAATTTTTGAAGCTACTCAATGTTTTGTTTTTGAGGTTGTATTATCTTAACTGTTCAAAGACTACTCTCAAGTCAAAGAGATGGTCTTCTTTTTCTTTGATTTTGATAATGAGATCATCGACATAGAATTCAACTTGATGATAAATGAGTTCATCGAAGATTCGAGTCATGGCCCGCTGGTATGTGGCACCAGCATTTTTAAGGCCTAAAGGTATGACCTTATTATAATGAATTCCGATCGAGGTTCAAAAAGCAGTGTTTCTTTCATCCACGGGGGCCATCTTGATTTGGTTGTAGCAAGATGACCCATCCATAAAGGAGAATACAACATGAGATGAAATGTACACCATTAATTCTGGTATAAGAACTGAAAATTCATTCTTAGGACATGCCTTATTTAGATCCCTAAAATCGATGCATATGCAAATTTGACCATTCTTTTCTTAATTGGGATATCACTAGCTAGGATATTTTTCTTTTAATTTCTTGATTTTTAGAAGTGACCCTTTTGTCTAATCACATGGTGGAGCTTGCTTCATAGGGTTAGCATTAGGTTTGCTAGTTTGTGGTTGTTATTTAGGAGATAAATGGGCATTTCATCATAACTCCATGCGGCATCCTTAAACTCGGTAGTAACCTAACTAAGTCATTGGTTTCTTCTTCATTCAAAAGAGGCGATGTATGTGGGCATGGATTGTCAGTTCCAAGTTGATTTCTTTGAGCTTCGATGGTTGATGATCTCTCCTTTGAACTCTAGTGCATCTCTAACTTCACTCACTTGGTCATCTAAAGTTTTTTAAACATACCTCCTCATGAGTTAGCATGATTTGAAGAACCTTCACTCCAAATGATTTATGATGATTAGCAATGATTGTCATCATGGACTACTATGTGAATCCTAATCGTCTTGATTGAGGATGTCTACTTTGGTTGTCCCATAGCCTTACAAAGTAGTCTAACTTGTATTTAGACCAAGTATGTGAATTAATCCCTTCTTTGCTAAGTTAAGAACATAAGTTGAGTACTAATCAAAAGGCAATTGTATTAGTCTTTATATGAATCATCCTAAGTTCATTCTTCTTGACTTGAGGATGATGCTCCAAATAATCTCTTTGGCTTGACATGTGGATGACTTGGGGGCCTCCTTAACTACTAAACCTTCAACTTTCTGGGAAGAAAGTGAGGTTAGAGCTAAAATTCCCAACAGTCACCAGACTATTCAACATAATAGTGATTCAAATACATTCATGCTTTACTTGAAAGCCTGGTCTTCATCACTATCTGGCTCGAATGTCTCCTTCAAAGGGACCCATTGAGAGGGGTTGGTCGGCATGCTAACCACATGAAACTCATCCTCCGAACTAAACTCTAAGTCTATGTGGATAGTGGGTACTCATGACATAGCTCTCTGGTGGCATAGGAGGTCTTCCACCTCTAGAACTACCTCTAGATCTGCCTGTACCTCTACTTGGTGGGGGTCATATCATCCTACCCATGTGTTCATATGGAGGAACAAACTGTGGGCGGAATGTAACATCTAGCTCTATCGCTTCCTCGGTGTTTGATTCTCGCTCACTTGTATTTTCATTTTCACTTTCTTTTTCTTTTCTTTTCCTTTTCCTTTTTCTTTTTCTTCTTTTTCTTTTATTTTTGAACATTCACCAAGCTCGTGAGAATATACTTTTTAATTTGGAGGAAGATAGTAGGATACATCTTTATAAATATCAGCCTCTTTAACTAAGAATGGCTTCAAGTATCCTTTGACACAATACTTGATTCCACCTCTTCTGAATTTGATGCCTGGTGCAAAGAAGATGGAACAGTGTTGTTTGCATGTATCCAAGGCCTACCGAGCAAAGTAGTGAAAGATGTATATGAATCTATTATGTAGAACTTGGCTTCTATCTTTCAATCATCTATCTCTAGTGGTAACTATCAGCTAAAACCCTCTTGCCTTATTCCTTGAATCCTTTCAACATCATCCAATCTCCTCAGAGTTCAGAGATATCGATCCTCAAGTAGGAAAGGGTTTTTATACTCATAATATTCACTGATGCACCTTGATCAACTAATACCCTGGAGAGCCTAAATCTGGTCAGTTGTCAACAAAAGAAGGTCTTCATCTATGAATGTAATTCCACGAGCTTCTCTTGAATAACATGTCTCCTCTCTAATAGCAGTCAACTGAGCTAAGCATATTTCTGGATCAAGAAGAGCTTTGATCAATGACTCCCTCATCTCTTTGGATAAGACAGGGGCATCATATATGCTTAATTTAACTGACAACTTTCTTAGGTGAGTGAGGACTTTGTAGTCAACTATGGGCTGATCCTCCATAAGCATATCCATGGGTGGAGCATCCTATGGAGGGGCTTCTTGATCACTTGAACCAATAACTTCCTTACCCTTATCCTGAGGTGCTACCCTAGGAGGTAGAACTTTGCCACTATGGAGGTTGACTTCAATGACTTCATGAGATGATTTAGTGGAAAGTTCTACTGCTCATCAAGTTCACTACACTTCTCCTATGAGATCATCATTGGATGACTCCAAATCAATCTCAATGGTTGAACCCCAATGATTTAGTAATGAAAAATCCATTTCTAAATTAGAAAAGGAATGATCAGAATTAGAGTTATCATTATTATTTTGTAGACTTGGAGAGTTTTCAAGAGGAATAAAATCTAGAGTATCAGAAGTATACAGGATGTAAGTGAAAGCTTTCTTCATTGATTTTTTCTTAGATGGAGATACATGATAAAAATCTAATAAAGTAAGTAGGGTAAAGGATTTAGTACCCTTGTCTACTGATACAACGCTCCTGCTGGCAGAAGAGGAGCTAGTGGAGGAAGAAGTTGTAGCTGCAATGGTGGATCGAGTGCTAAACTCGGATGGTGGTTGTGCTACTATGCTATCCAGGGCAAGTAAGGTGGAATACTATTGCTGCTACTGCTGAGCTTCTACTTCCTTCAAGTTGTCCTTAGCAAGTTGCAAACCTTCCTTAGAGTTGGAGGTTTGAGCTGCTTTAGGCACCTACAAGGGTAACTTTCTGATCTTAGAGATGATTTTCTTGGAGGTTCAGGATAGGCAGATATCCCAACATTCCTCTATCTTAAGAAGATCACTTGTAACCTCAAGGATTATCCTAACAGAACTGAAGGGTTGTTCAAGTAAATATTCCTTGGGGATAACAAAGGCACGACTTATAGTTATGCTCAAGCCAGTCCTTAAAGGTAAAGTAATATTCTAAGACATGACCTAGTATGCAGTGGTAGGGGCAAAAGTTTGGATATTGACTCTTGCCCACATCCTCTAGTCTCCTAGGCTCTAATAACTAAAAATTGGGCTTCTGATCTTTTTGACTATCTCCCTCATGAATGAATAAGGCTTAGTGGTGGATAGAATCACGCGAGGTGGTGGTGAAGGCACAGGAGGCGGCTACTCCCTTGTCAACTAGTGAGTACCCTTGGCTTTTTCTCAAATGCCTTCTACTATTTGGGCTTGGTTGACTGATCTTGGAAAGGTAACTGTTTGACCTCTCTTTGTAGACTAGCCACCTTGTTGATTAATTTCTCAATTGTCTTAACGGTAAGCTCTTTAAGCATGAAGATGATCAGGCCATGAATATTCTTGAGTATAATTTCAATGGCATATTGTTCAGATAGCTATGGTTCACATTTCATACTTAAATTGTGCCATCTAAGAATGTAATCAATAAGAGACTCATCGGGGTGTTGTTGAGCTACAATGAGATCGTAGTTACCTTTTCTTTGAGCTCAACAAATCTCTTAATAAGAGCTCTCCTCAACTCAAAATGTATTCATTGAACCATTGGATAGTTTAGCATACCAATTAAATATAATGCACAAACTACTAATGAAGAGATGAAATAAGAGTGCATCATCGCATTGCAACATCTAAAGTGTGCTATGTCTGACGAGGTTTAGCCATAAAGAATTTTGAAGGAAAGGCACAAAACCCTTAGGATATTGGACACTATCAAATTCCTCCAGGTAGTGTCTACCCTTTAGAATAGATGAGCCACCTCGAGATTGTACTAACACATCCTTCACTTGCTGCTCCACCAACTACCTGATATCTTTTTATTGCATGGAGGTGCTATCCACCACCTTCCTATGCAAGCTACCACTATCATGATCTATTGGAGAAGTGCTTTTGGGTTGATCTAAGATATGCACTAACTCAAGGTGATCTATCTCTATCGGTATATGATGCGATACTGAGGCCTAGTTTTGATGTGCATGGAGGGCTGCTAACAAGTCTTCCATCCTCTTCTCCATCCGATTAATTTGATCATCCATCTGTTTAAGTTGTTGATGGAGGTGTTGGGTTGAATGGATGAATCATCTTCCTCAACCACAATACCTTCCTGACTATGATGATCTCTATGAAGGCTCTAGTTTGGACCATGTGGACCTCAATTCTCAAAGATCATATTCATGGATCAAAGCGACCTTTCCTCCTCTTCACGATGATCACTCTAGAAGCTCTCTCTTTTTCAAGTACTACTCTAGAATTCATCTTAGGAATGATCTAATCATGTTGGTACAAATACGCACTGTTGATCGGTGGAGGGGCTATGCTCACTGACGGAGATGCACCTAACACTACCTATCACTTGAGTGTTGGCTCAGAGGTCATCTGGAAGAGACATGCTTTGCTCATGGGTGGAGTAGTGTTCTTGGGAGATCCACTACCATGGAGGTGAACTATCCCCTTCCTCTATTGTTATCCTCGATGGTGGTGGTTGTGGTGGTGTGTGACGATGCTTGTCACCACTCCTTCTTCACCAAGACTAAAGTAGGAGGTCGAGTAGGGGAACTCGCCCTCACCTCAATCAATGGAGTAGATGAAGTGAGATCCTTTGGCCGTAGCCAGATTACCAATGGGGCTTTCATCTCCTTGGATGTTGTCTTCTATGCCTTTGTAGGCACGGTGGATGGCAGGACCTGAATGGGTGATGGTGGGTGAGGAGTGGATCGGTGTGATGGATATAACACCAGCTCTACCCTCACCGGGGCTTTTCTCCTATGACTAGTGGTTCCTGTCAGCACTATATCTATCGGTCCTGTTGGGCTTGGTGGCCCGATGACTAGGAAAATCGACTAGAGAGGAGGCCACCGATTGTCTGGCAAACCTCCGTCGCTCCCTACTCCCTGACTGAACTACTACCAAGGTCTCTGATACTCTATCACTGTGAATGCACCTAGTAACACTCCTAGGGATGACAGACCTCAAGTCGAATAACATACCGGACTCACGAGTTTATGTACCTTGCCTACCTACGATAATACTGTACGTAGACCAACATAGGACTTCCTCATGTCCCTAGCCGGAGCCTCATGGTATGTAGGAGGTGGAGGCAATGCATCTATCCTTTGATAATGCTCCTCTCCATCTAATGCTGAGAGGGGGTGGAACTGGTAGCTCTTCAGTAATGGGGAAATCTCATGGAGGGAACCTTCCTCTACAATGTGGGATGCGACATCCATCTCTTGAGTGACACAATCGTGGTGCTACTTGATCTTGCGGTTCCTATTGCATTACCGTGTGAGGCGCTGTGTGCGGATGAGTAAGGCGGTGTGAGAGCTAGATCCTACCTCAAAGGTAGGGGATTCTATCTCTGATGCCAAGATAGCCTTCCCCTTTGAGGGGACCATCGGTCTTGCACACTGGTGAAACAACTCATTGAGTAGGCGGGAGAAACCTCAACTGCCTTCCTCTTCAGGAAAGGATACTCACTGTTAGAAGGTAGGTCAATCTAGATGACTGGCTTCTGCCCAGCCACCTCATCCTGGCTAATAGTAGTGAGGGTCTCCCCTTCACAGCTAAGGCAAGCTCCCTCAAATCCTCGGCCAAAGAACACTAGATGGGTGGAGTCAGTCTAAGGGAGGCTGACCTGATCCAGGGCCAAATCCATCCTGAACAAAAAAGTGAAAACAAACTTCTAAGAGGCCATGTCTTGTTGCAAAGACCACACACTAATATAGTTGTATGCGCATTTGTTAAAATATAACTTGTATATGATTTTTGCATTGATATTTGTTCCATGCAAGTAATAGAAGTTTGGATTTTTGAACCCACACTTAATAATTCAAATATGTTAAGTGGGGTTCATTGGAAGATTTGGATATTGAGAGTCTTTGCCATTTGATTTTGATTTAGAACCCATACTCAACATTTAGGTAGGTTGGGGGTTCTTAAAATTTGAGGAGAGATTTTCTTGGAGATATTTGTTTTGTGTATCTTGTTTGAAAATATTGATAGTTTGAAAGACTCTACTTAGCAAATTTGAGTATGCTAAGAAGAGGTTGTGATTGTGCATTTGAAATATTTTACTTGTGAAGATTTGATTGTGTGATATTTTGATTTGAAAATGGGGCTTCTTACTTAACAAATTTGGTATGTTAAGTAGAGCCACATGTGTGTTTGATTTGTGCTTGATGATGAGACATTCACTTAACAAATTTGGTATGTTAAGTGAAAGTCAAATGTGAATGTGAGATAGATTTGCTTTTCTTTGAAGATGGGAGTCCCACTTAACAAATTTGGTATGTTAAGTGAAAGCCCCAAATGTGTTTGAGATATGTTTAATTTTTTTTTTCATTGAGAATGAGATTCTCACTCAACAAATTTGGTATGTTAAGTGAAATCTCAAGTGTGATTTGACATGAAAAATGGATCCTTATTTAACAAATTTGGTATGTTAACATAGGGATTAAATGTGTTGAAAAGACACTCACTTAAAAAAAATTTGGTATGTTAAGTGAAAGTCAAATGTGCTTATGATTTTGAAAGAAAAGAACTTATTTAACAAACTTAGGTATGTTAAATGGAGTTCAATTTGTTCTTATGATTTTCAAAAAAAGGGGGTTCTCATTTGATGTACTCGACATGTCAAATGAGCTCCAAATGTGTCTTGAAGTCCAAGACTTTGGCAAGAAGGAGTTTTGTCAGACAAATGCAAATGGTGTCAAATAGAATTCAATTTGCTTTACCTTCTCCAAGGAAAGGGGAACTCCCATTTAACAAATTTGGGTATGTCAAGTGAGGGGTTCAAATATGTCTTGACTTCTCTTTTGTGTGTGTATGATTTATTACTTTTCGTAAAGGTGGAAAACTTTAACTCTAGCACATTTGAAGTATGCTAAGTGGAATTTCAATTTTATATCATGATTTTATTTAAAAATAGAATCTCCATCTGACAAATTTGAGTGTGTGGGATGGGGATAGCTATTTTCAAAGAAAATGTGCTTTTGAAAAAGACATTAAAAATGGTTAATTTTGATTTTAAAAAGAACATCCATGTAATAATCATAGGATTTGTTAAATGAGGTTTGGTTATATGTGTTTTGTGCCTTTTTTTGAAAATTTCTTACAATTTTTTGTGTGAAGATCTCTTCTTATATAGATTTTGAAAAAGTGCTTTTGGAAAGACATGTTATTTTGTAGAAGAGTTTTATTTTCTTATTGTTCATGGATGGTGAACATGTTCTTAATTTTGGTCATCTCCTTTGTTTGATTAATTTTAATTTTCACCTATTAGGGGAACCCAATAGGGATTTTAAGACCTACAAGAGTGAGGTCCTAAAACCTAAAGGATGTTGGCAAGCTTTGCTTAAGGATGAAATAAGCTAAGTGCCAATAGAAAGAATGACAGTCTCGGGCCTATATAAAATATAAGTTTACTTTCAATGCTTGGAGATAATAATTTTCCATTAAAGATGGAGAGAGGAACCATCCCCAGTGCAGTCGCCAGAAAAATCTGTGGTGTTTATTTTGTTATGTGGGACACCACATAGATCTTAAGAGGTACTTATTGAAGTGATCGAGTATGACATTAATAAATGGTGTACTATCTTGAAAGATAGAAATCACCACCCTATAATGGACCTAATCACCTAACAAGGACTCCTAAGGCATGACGAGTCTTCGAATATGCTAGAGATCTTTCCCCTACTTTACATGAAAAAGTAAAGTAGAGTTTATTTTAAGCCAAGTTCATTAAGTTCCCTATGGAGGCAAGCCGCCATAGTTAATGACATTCTAAAGAATGGGAATTCCTTAAGAATACTCTTGATTAAAGTAGATAATTAGGGTCTCCAAAGATTTTAAGGTTAAGACTATCAAAGGATTGTATATTTTAAAAATCAAATAGGATAGATCAAGGAAAAAACTTATTATTAGAAGTTAAAGGGAGATGGGTAGGGAATGCTCATGATATTGGGAAGCCTAGTGAGCATTCCAATCTATCCTATGGTTGGGCTTTATATTTTTGAAATTGAAGAGAGTTAATTATTTGAGTTGATATTTATTAGAATGTTAAGACTTATAATCCCAGAACATAAGATTGTGAAAATGCATAAGATGTGAGGATTTATGCTTGTAGCCCAAAGGAAATAGCTACCTCAGATCCTAAATCTAGGGAGCTTTGGCGAGGGCCAAAGCATAACCTAAATCTAAGAAAAAAATGGGTATATGGTTTACCACCACAAGAGAGAATAAGCCACCCAACTGTTGGATTTATTACTACCTAGAGTGGCAGCTAACTAACTCCTCCAATATTTTAAATCCATGTAGGCAAGTCTTATGCTTTGCAAGATGGCTAGGTTGTTGTTTATTTAGAGAGAAAACTAAGTCCTTAAACTCACTCCCTAAGAGACTAGAGCATGAGTGGTATGAAATCATGACTTAATTTAATGCAAATTTTATCAAATTTATTTCATTCTTTTGTACTCTTTATTTTGACATAGGTTATGGTACTTTGTATGCCTAAATGCATGAGAGCTTGACTATAGGACAAATCAAAAGATAAAGGGGTGTTCTTCCATCAAAGGCTCTCACAGGTTAAGCCTTTATTCTCTGGCATAGATGGAAGCCCCCTCTTAATAAGAGTGGAAGAATATGACATGCATGATGTTATACATACAATCATCCAACTAAGGGGTTGCTAAATATGTTATTGTCTTGATTTAATTCCTAGGCTTTTATGTTAGGTTATGTTAATTAGGTAGAAAAATTAATTTCATCCTAAGAGCCTACCGCATCTAGCCACACTTTCAAACATCAAACATGAATAAACTAGAAAAAGCATGAAATTTTAGTGCACAATCTAAACACAACATCAAACAATTTTATAGACTACTGTAAAAGAATAAAAGACTAGTGCGGTCGGGTTCCGCCATACTTCTTGAAAAGAAAGAAAGATGTGTAGTCGACCTATGCCCTTATACAACCCGAATTACAAAAATAATACATACTATGGGGGTCTTCTTTTCTTCATTTCTTCCTTCTCTTCCTTTTGATTTGATTTGCTACAAAAGCATCACAAGGCACCCCAGGGACTAAGCCTTCTGGCCATTGCTCAACCTAATCCCTCAGAACACTAATCCTAATTCCTAATGCAAAATTATATCAAAATAGGAAAAGTAAATCTAGCTACACCTGCAAAAAAAATGTTAGCTAAACACACCATACAACCCAAGTAGTTATACGAATAATTTAGACTTAGTACCCACACATGGTTAACCAAGCCCACCTGTCCTAATGTGAGTTATACTTAGGGGCTAAGCAACCTGCACAACAAATGCATTTGTATTTTTATTACAGCAACTCCTTAAGAACAACCCTCTATATGATTATTGCTACCATCCATTCTAGGCATACACCTAACATCGGTCTAAATATTACATCATAAAAAAATGCAACATCATACATGTAATGCCCTAACTTAGCACTAGAACTGGTGACTTAGTATTGTAATCTGTGTGCTTAAGGCTTATGTGGCAAGACTTTACTAGGCTTATTTAGTTTAAGTTTCAATTTGGAGTTTCAATTTATTTAAATTTTACCTTTGGGTGATTTCAATTTAAATGATTTAAATGATTTATTTTTTATTTTTTATTTAACTTTTATTTGGTTAAAATGTTGTTTAGGTTTTCAAGAATGAGGAGTATAATGTATTCCATTTGTAGACAGAACTCACCCTATTCTAAGTTCTAACTCCTAAAGAATCTAACTAAGGTCCTTAAGTATCTTAATTAGCCCATTTGAATATGTGTAATTCATTTGATTTGACTTACTTGATTTGACTTAGCATTTAAAATTTAAGTTTGTTTAAGTATTTGATTAATGGATTTTGGATTAGATGTTTTGGTTTAATTAAATCTTGATAATTCAATATCCTTAATATCTAATGAAGTTTAAGTTTGTTTAAATCCATTTTTTTATTAATTAATTTTAAATTATATATTTTGGTTTAATTAAATCTTGATAATTCAATATCCTTGATCTTTAATGAAGTTTAAGTTTGTTTAAATTCATGTATTTTTGATTATTTAATTTTAGATTAGATGTTTTGATTTAATTAAATCTTGATAATTCAATATCCTTTTAAATTAATATCTAATTCTTTTCTTTGATTATGGTTGTGTGACTTAACTTTATGTTTATTTGATTTGATTATGGTTTATTTATTTATAGTTAGATTAGATTAGATTAATTGAGATTTTATTTTTATTTTAATTGAGTTTGATTCTTTGTAATTAGGATTTTATTTTTAAACTCATCCATTTGTCATGTTTATCAAAGTTTGATTTTTTATTTTGATTTCATACATTGGATAGTTAATTAGTTTATCTTTTTTTAAGTAGGTTGAATGAGATTTGATTAATTACATATTAAATTGATGAGTGTCTTTCTTAATTTAATTTAATTTGATTTGATTAGCTTTGTTAGTCTATGGGTTTGCTTAGGTTCAATGTGATTATGTAATTAGTTTAATTAAGAAGTGTATTTATGTTAATTATAATGATTTGTTTAATTTTCAATTTGATTTCATATTTGTTTAGGTTAATGATGTAATTAATGACTTAATAATTTAGGTTTAATTTAAGTTTTGATTAGTATTTAATTGCATTTACTTACTAGGCATTTACAAGAAGATGTACCTTGGTGTATGCTTTTTGCTGATGACATTCTTCTTATTGATAAGACTAGAGAGCGAGTCCAACAAAACTTGAATTATGGAGGTCAACTAAAGTCTTGTTTTGTTTAAGTAGATCTAAAATTGAATATATGGAGTGTAATTTTAGTTGTGAAGTTCTAGTGGTAGTGAGACATTGTTATTAATAAGAGTGAGCGTTTAATTTATCTATTCAAAATGATGGTGAAATAGATGGCGATGTTATTAGTAGAATTCAAGTTGGATAGTTGAAGTGGAGGAATGCATCTGGCCTATTATGTGATAGAAAAGTTCCACTTAAACTTAAGGGAAAATTTTATAAGATGGTGGTAAGACTTGCAATGACTTATGGTGTAATGTTGGCCAATAAAGAGAAGCATAAGACTAAGTTAAGTGTTACAGAGATGAGGATGCTTAGGTGGATGAGTGTCTTTACACTTAGAGATAGAATGAAAAATGAGTATATTGAAAAGTTGGAGTAGCTTGGTAGATAAGATTAGGAGAGTTGCCTTAGATGGTTTGGCCACATAAAGCATGGTCATCGATGAGATTAGAGAGTAGATGCATTAGATTTGCCTTATGTTAAGAAAGGTAGGTAGACCTAAAAGATTGGTTAAGATGTGTAAAATGATCTTAGTATACTTGATTTAAATGAGAATTTGACACATAATAGGACACAATGGAGACGAAGGATTCATGTAGCCGACCCCACCTAGTGGGATTAAGGCTTGTTGTTGTTGTTATTGTATGTTTGATTAAGTTTGAGTTTAATATGATTAATTTGACTGACTTAATTAGCTTAAGGTGTGTGATCAAATTAATTAGTAGATTATTTAAGTGTTTGATTTGAATTTGATTTAAAAAGTTAATTTGGTTCAATAAGATGATGGATTAATTCATTAGGTTTGCATTAATTAGGTGTTTATTCAATTGGATTAGCTTAAGGGTAATTAGTTTAATTAAGAAGTGTGTTTAAGTTAATTATTAAATTAAATAAAGATTTATTTAATTTTTAATTTAGTTTTATATTTATTTAGATTAATGATGTAATTAATGACTTAATGATTTATGTTTAATTTAGGATTTGATTGGTATTTAATTGCATCTATATTTGATTAAGCTTAGGTTTAATATGATTAATTTGATTAACTAATTTAGTTTACTTAAGGGCTGTGATTAATTATTAAATTTAATTAGGGGTTTGATTTAAGCTTAATTTAAGAGTTAGCTTTAATGTAATTTATTTAAATTAATTTGATTCATTAAGATGATGGATTAATTCCTTAAGTTTCATTAATTAAATATTTAATTTAAGTTGATTAAGGGTTAATTTTTTAAATCATTTTGATTAATTAAAGGTTTGTTTAATTTTATTAATTGTCTAAATTTTGTTGATTAAGGGGTTATCATTATTATTATCATTTGATTAGATTAAGTGATTTAATTATTTATTTTTATTTTAGTTAAACTTGATTATTCATAATCATAGTTAGGTTTGATTTTCTTCATTTATTATGTTTATTAGATTTCATTCATGTTTGATTTAGTTGTTAGGTTTATGTATTAATGGCTAATTAATCATCTTATTCCAAATGGATTGATTTTAAATGTGATTTAATCATATCTTAATTAAGTTTACTTTAAATTTATTTGGTTTAATTTGATTAATATTAAATGATTATGTTGAATTAGTTTATTAATCAATTTGATTTTTAGTTTATTTAATGATTAATTAGTTTTGATTTATTTATACTCATTATGGAGTTTCATATGATTAAGATTCCATGCTTAGTGTAGGTTTAGCTATACTAGTTTGACCCATGTTAAAGTTTCCTGATTTGTTTAATTTTAAGTTTGATTTAAGATTTAATCATTTAATTGAGTTTTATTAACTTAAATAGGTTTAATCATATTTAATTTAATTTCTCTAAGGATGATATTTTTTTTTTTTTTTGATTTGAAGTTTGATTAATGATTGCTTAAGTGTTATTTCATTTCTAACTTTCGTTTGATATTTAAATTATTTTGATTACATTTTAATTAATTCCTTAATTGATTAAACTTTAATCTTAAGTCTTTGTTTGGGGTTCATTAAGATTCAGAAAATCACATTATTTCCTTAAGAGTCCTAGGTGTCACCAAAAGAGATTTAAGCCATTTTTAAGATTTTTGTAAAATTCTGGATTTTTATTGATTTATTTTATTAAAATAGACAATCTAAACTTAAAAATTTAATCTCTCTAATTCCAACAGTCTTTTTTTACTTGAGCTTTTTATCATAGGTGTGCTTTAACTTTAATTTCTATCTCTGCGAATTTCAACTCAATCTGATTTATATTTTTAGAGTAATTAATGAAACTTTATTTTCATTAAAACTTAAATTAAGCTTAAACCATTTAGTGGAAACTATAAATTCTTGGTTCTTTGGATTCCTCTTGGAAAGATGAATCCGAGCCTATTTATATAATTTTTTTGTTGGGTATTTTTATGAATTTTCAAAGTTTCAAGTAATTTAAGTAATTTTTAAAATAAAAATTTGATTTTTCTACTTAGAGCGATGCGGCGTGCGATATGGCGCACGTGGCCACATGGCGACGTGATTGGATCGGTGCGTGATCACGCCACAGCGCAATAAATGCGGTGTTGTGTCGGATTTGGCGAATTCACGTCGGTCGCGGTGCATGATCGTGGTTTACTCTGGACCGTTTGATCACAGATCAGATGGTCCAAATCTCATTCGCCGATCTAGAGGCCAGGATCATGTGATAGGCTCACAATCTAAGCCGTCCAATCAAATGAATTGTGGGATCAGACGGTGTGAAACACACCGTCGATTTGAAGGTTGGGATCGCACGATCAATGCTTGATCCGAGCCATCTAGCCGGCATGAACAGTAAAAACCAAAGGTATTTTGGGAAAAATGAGAAACTCTAGATGAAAATCTATCCAAATGGACTCATTTTCATGTTGATTCACCCCAAAAAACTTCTATTTTTTAATTAGGATGATATAAAATATAAAATATAAAATATAAAATACAGGATTATCTAGGATAAATTTTTAAAATAGCGCAAACAATCATCATAAATGAAGGATCCTAAGGTCAGCTACTGTTTGGAGAAATTTACCTCACCGGGGATGGTTTCCCGTGGCAGTGATGATCCGAGCGAGCTCTTAGGTGCAAGAGAAAGCTTTGGAATGAGTATAGCCTTCACCTTCACTTCAGAATGATGTATTTTCTGGTGCTTGCCGTTTCTTCGCCAGAATCTACCCGATTTTGATATTTTTGGCTCAAGAGAGGTGGGGAAGTGGTGGTTCGTTGCTTTGGGTAGCTCTTGGGGGCTGAATAGTGGTAGGTGGAAGAGGAATGAAGCCTCATTTCCCCCTACTTTAATAGTGGTCGAAAATACACCTTTTTTTGAATTTTTGGCTCCAAAGTGTTGTCATTTTCTTGGGGTGGTTGGGAAGGATCCATGAGGAATTTAATTGGCGGTTTATTTTGGGTTGATCAAATGGATTTGGGTTGGGTTTGATCAGCCCCCAATGGGTCATGGCTTGGTCTCAAGGGATTTGGCTCAATTTAGGTCATATGGGTCACATTGGGTCATATCAAGTTAGGTTGACCAATTGGTCAAATTGGGTCAAACCAAGGCTTAGGTTAGGTTTAAATGATAATTTGAATAGTTTTGGTATGATTAATTTGATTTAATTTGGCTTAGAATTGATTTTGGCTCATTTGGAATCAAATGGGTCAAATTGGTCAAGTTGACCAATTTGACCAAAAATTGCTAAATTGGTTTGTGTTATGGGTTGATTCATGTTCAATTGGCTAATTGAAGATGAATGTGGTCTTTTTTTTGAATCAATTTGGATTTAATTTGAATTTTGGCTAATTTGACCCTTTAGGTCAATTTCGGCTAGGTTGGGTCAAGTTGGCCAATTGGTCAAATTAGACTCAATTATGGCTTTGGTCAAGTTCAATAGTCAAATTGGAATGAACTTAAGCCATTAGTTGCAATCAATTTTTGGTTAGATCATGATTTGACCTAATTTGGTCCTTTAGGCCAATTTGGGTCATCTTGGATTGAATGGCCAATTGGGCTTGGTTTAGCTGAATTGGTGGTCAAGTCATATTTAAATAATGACTTTGGGTTGATTCAAATCATTGGTTTCAATCAATTTGGTGTAGGATGAGTTTTGGCTAGTTTTGGTCCATTTGGGCTAAGGGTTGACTTGGTCAAATGACTAAGTTGACTTGGTTTGACCCAATTGATTGCAATTGATCATCCTAGGGTGATCAACAATTATGGTGGAAGATTTTGGTGAGCTTGGTTCAATCCAATTTGGGTTGGATTGAAAGTTGGCTCAAATGGGTCCTTTAGGTCACTTTGGGTCAAGTGGACCTAAGTGGGTCAATTGGTTTGGTTCTGCTTTGATTCGAGTTTAGTTGAACTTATATGTGAGCCCTAGATTGAAATATAAATTCAACGGTAATCAATTTGGAGTCCGATAGGTTTTGGCTCAATTGAAAGTTTTAAGTCAAAAGGGCTAAGTTAGGCTTGACTTAGGTTGACTTAAATTTGGTTTCATGATTGTAGATTTTATTTATATTTGTATAAATGATTGATTCGAGAGAAAACCCATTAGTTTTGACTTGATTTGGATAGAATTTGGCTAAGTCCAAAGAATTGAGTTAAAGGGCTTAGATTGAGTTTGGATTTGATTTTCGATATAGTTTTGGTCATTTGAATTTAGATTTCATTTATATTTATAAATATAACTGAAGGAATAATTGATTAATAAAGAAATCAATTGAGTTTGATTTGATCTAAAGGGAGTTTTGGCTAAGCTTATGAAGGTGGTTCATATGGCTTAGGAAGGGTCTTAGGATTTGAATTTGATTTTAGGTTTCAATCATTTAGAGTCAAGTTTAAATTAGATTTTGAATTTGAATTTGAATTTAAGGTTTGGTTTGAGATTTGAATTTGGGTTTGATTTTAGAATGTGCATATGGATTGAGTTTAGGCTATAAGGTAGGTGATTTCCTTAAGTCCTAATGCATGGCCTAATCCTATGATTAACCCTTCTAAGTCTCTAGGCTTAGGTTAAGTGTTCACCTAATCACTAGAAGTATCTTATGACTAAGGAACTCTTAGTGTTTAGAAGAGTCCTAAGTCTAAGATGAGGAGGTTGAGAGCTCACTCCAAAAGTGAGGTCAACATATGTTAAGTGGGAATCCAATATGGCATGGTTATATGGTTCTTACTTAACAAGTTTTATGTGTTAGATAGAACCAAACATATTATTTGAAAATGAGACTCTTGCTTAGAAATATTGGATATGCTAAGTGAAAGCCTAAATATATTTTTCTTTGAAAATGAGAACCTCTCTTAACAAATTGGAATTGCTAAGTGAAAGTCAAATTTTATATTTTTAAAATAAGATCCCCACTTAACAAATTGAAATTGTTAAGTGAAAGTCAAATTTTTATGTTTTATTCAGATAAGGATCCTCACTTAAAAAATTGAAATGGTTAAGTGAAGGTCAAATTTATGTTTGATTCAAATAGGGATTCTCACTTAACAAATTTGGATATGTTAAGTAGGAATCGACATGACATGATTTGCTTTTGAAAAGAACCTCCATGTAGCAATCATGGAGGGGTTTTGATTTTGTGATTTTGTGAGTTTCTTGAAAGGTGCTTTTGGAAAGTGTCATTTTTGTGAAAGGAATTATTTTCTTTAAATTTTATGATGAACCTTGCCTCACCAAGCTAGTGGTGAGGAGGTTCCAAATTTTATTATCTCCACGCTCATTGATAAGTTATGTTTTCACCTTTTGGGGAACCCAACAGGGGTTTCAAGATCTACATAGAGTGAGGTCCTAAAACCTAAAGGATGTTGGCTAACTTTATTTAAGAATGAAATAAGCTAAGTGACAATGAAAAGAAAGATAATCATAGACTCATATAAAATACAAGTCCACTATCGATGCTTGGAGACAACAATCATTTACTAGAGATGGAGAGAGGAACTATCCCCAGCAGAGTCGCCCAAAAAATTTGTGGTGTTTATTTTTGTGTTTGGGTGTGTTTATGTGAGGGGACACCATGCAGATATGTAGATGTACTCATTAGGGTGATCGGGTATGACATTAAAGAATAGCATACTATCTCGAGAGATAGAATTCACTACCCTATAATAGATCTAATCACCCAATAAGGACTCCTAAGGCATGATGGGTCTTCTAATATACCAAAGATTTTTTCCCTACTTTACATGGAAATGTAAAGCCGAGTTTATTTAAATCAAGTTCGTTAAGTTCCCTATGAAGGGGAGCCTCCAAAGTTAATTACATCTTAAGAAAAAAAATGAATGCCTTAAGAGTACTCTTGATTAAACTAGGTGATTATTGTCTCCAAAGAATTCAAAGATAGGACTATCAAATGATTAGTTGTATTTTTGAAAATCAAGTGGGATTGGTCAAAAGGGAAGAGTTCTTATCGAAACTAAAGGAGATTGGTACGGAGTGCTTATGATACTAGGAAGCCTAGTGAGCACTCAATCTATCCTATAGTTGGGCTTTATATATTTGAATTTGAGAAGATTTATTTGTTTGAGTTGAATTTTTATTAGAAATCTAGGACTTATAATTCCAGTATACAAGATTATGAAAATGCCTAAGAGGTGATGATCTATGCTTGTAGCCCGCAAAGAGAAATGAAGATCTAAGATCCTAATTCTAGGGAGCATTGGCAAGGGACAAAGCATGACCTAAATCTAAGGAGAAAGTTGGTATATGGTTTACCTCCATAAGAGAGAGTAAACCACCTGACTGCTGGGCTTATTATCACCTGGAGTGGCAGCCAGCTAACTCCTCCTACATTTTAAATCCATGTAGGCAAGTCATATGCTTTGCAAGATGGTTAGGTTGTTATTTACTTAGAAAAGAAACTAAGTCCTTAAACTCACTATCTAAGAGACTAGATCATGAAAGACATGAGTAATGACTTAAATCTCAGGCAAATTTTGCCAAGTTTTATTTGATTTTTTTGAACTTTTTATTTTGACAAAGGATATAGGATTTTGTATGCCTAAATGCATGAGAAATTGATTATGGGCTAAAATAGAAGAGAAAGAGGCATCTTTCCATCAAAGGCTCTTATAAGTTAAGCCTTTATTCTCTGGCACAGATGGAAGCCCTCTCTTAGCAAGAGTTGAAGAATATAACATGCATGATATTGTACATTCAATCATCTAACTAAAGGGTTGCTAAAAATTTTATTATCTTGATTTAATTCCTAGGTTTCTATGTGAGGTTATAAATTATTTTAAAATTTTAGTTATGAGTTGTTAATGGGATAGAAAATTTATTTTTATCCTAAGAGCCTAATCGCATCCAGGCCACTCAACAATCACCAATCATAAAGAGACTATGAAAATGCATGATATTTCTAATGCAAAAATTAAATAAAACATCAAATAATTTTATAAAGCTACCACAAAAGAATAAAAGGTTGGTACGATCGGGTACCACTGTACAACCCGAAAAGAAATATGGGTAACCAAGCACTACCATTATACATCCTGGTACAATGAAATAATAATTTCAATTATAGAATGATAAGTGCTATGGAGGACTTCATTCTTCATCCTCCATTCTTCACTCTTCATCTTTTGTTTCTTCATTTTTTTGGTTTGCTCCATTTGTTTCTATCTTTTGGTCTGATTAGGATGTGGCTTGCTCCAAAGGCATCACATGATATATAAGACATGATCTTATAACCAATGCTCATCCTTAAACCCCGCAACACTTATCCTAATCCTAATGCAAAAATTACATTAAAAGGAAGGAAAGTAAATCTAGCTACACCTGCAAAAAGAAATATTAGCTAAACACACCATAAAACCCAAGCAATTATAGGAATAATTTGGACTTATCACCCCACACATGGGTAACCAAGTCCAGCTATCCTAACTTGGGCTATGCTTAGGGGCTAAGCAACTTGCATAGCAAAAAGCATTTGTATTTTTATTACAATGGCCCCTTAAGCATAGCCCCCTGCATAAAATATGATTAAACTAATATCAGCCTAACATTCAAGCTATGCACATACACCCTAACACAGTCTAAAAAATACAACACAAAATTAAACATTCATCAAACCATGCACTACCCTAACATAAAGCTAGAAATGGTGACTTAGCCTAATGTGCATGTGTTAGAGCTTGTGTGGTATGTCCTAATTAGGTTTTAAAGTTATGATTTGCTAAGTGTGAGGTATTTAATTTATAAAAAAATTGATTTTTCTTTAAGTGATTTAGTTAATTTATGGATTTTACTTAATGTTTTTCTTTTGTTTCATGTAGCATATACTTAGCAATTAAGTGTTATAAAGAGAAGAAAGAGAGGGAGAGTCTCTCTTTTATAAAGAGAGGGAGAGTCTCTCTTTTATCCCTACCTTAAGTAATTTCTAAGGTAATTTGATTAATGAATTTCCTTTAGTGAATGGTTTATTATGTGTTTTAATTAACCCTAAGTTTAGATTCATTCTAAATAGCCCTATTCAATAAGAAAGGAATCTTAGGATTAATTATGATGGATTACTATTACATAACACACACTCATCCATTTCATTCCATCATGTATATCATGCAAATGAATAATCTTAAGCATACTTATATATGCAATGTAAATCTTAGCATACTTTAATGATGAATACAAAAAAATATATATTGAAATTTAAATATTTTATTTATTGATTGAATTATGAATGCATGTCTTTGTTATGTAGAAAAGTGGGATTTTTCATCCATTTGCTAAATACACATTCACATGTATAAAAATTATAAGTGAGTATGACGCCATTATTTTCTACACCAGGGGTGTAAGGTATAAGACCTACTTAGGGTAACTTAAAGTCTTGCAGCCCCAGGATCTCTAGACTAATATACCACTTTTTTTAGATACATGTAAATGTATGAATAACTATAAGAATAGGAAAATCCATGCAAAAGTTATGTTTTATCTATTTGATTTTTGATTCTTTATTCATTGGCCACACCACACATGCATATGTATAAGAGTTTTAAGTGAGTATGGCGCCATTGTTTTCTACACCAGGGATGTAAGGTACAAGACCTACTTAGGGCTACTTGAAGCCCCGCAGCCCCGGGATATCCAGACTAATATACCACTTTTCTTAGATACATGTAAATATATGAATAACTATAAGGATAGAAAAATCCATGCAAAAGTTATGTTTTATCTATTTGATTTTTGATTCTTTATTCTTTGGTCATATCACACATGCATATGTATAAGAGTTTTAAGTGAGTACAGTGCCATTATTTTCTACACTAGGGGCATAAGGTACATGACCTACTTAGGACTACTTAAAGCCTCACATCCCTAGGATGTCTAGACTAATATACCTCTTTTCTCAAATACATATGAATGTACAAGGAATCATACAAGAAATTATGTTTAATTTGGTTGTATGATTTACAAGTGTAATATGAAAACCCTTCCTAAGTCTTAACATAGAGATGCATAGGAATAGATTTAGGTAAGTGTTGTGATCTTTTCAAATGAACTATACACTTGCAAATCCTATGTGAATCCATGTTAAGAGAAAGAAAGCGGACTTCATAGTACACATCTTATACAATCATCACATGCAAGCTTATAAGTATTTGTAATTAGCATTACTTAATTTGTAATAATTGATTTATAGGTGTGGTGAAAATTATTCTATACATCTTCGCCTTCATCTATCTTCCTTTTCTTTTTAGGAAAAAGGATGAATGAAAATAGAGATATATAAAATATGCCTTGTTGGGATGCCACACAAATCCACAGATGTTCTTATTAGGGTGGTCGGGTACGACATTGAGAAAATGTGTACTATCTCGAGAGATAGAAGTAACCACCCTATAATGGACCTAATCACCTCAATAAGGACTCCTAAGAACTATGGGTCTTCGGAATGTACTAGAAATTCTTCCCCTACTTTACATGAAAAAGTATAGCAGGGTTTATTTTAAATCAAGTTCGTTAAGTTCCCTATAGGGGAAAGCCCCTATAGTTAATTACGTCCTAAGGAATGGGATTCCTTAGGAATACTCTCGATTAAGGTAAATGATCGTTGTCTCCAAAGATTTTGAAAGGTAGGATTATCAATCGATTGATTTATTTTTAGAAAGTCAAGTGGGATAGATCAAGAAGAGGGAGTTCTTATCGAAGCAAAATGCAAACAAGTAGGGGATACTTAAGATACTAGGAAGCCTAGTAGGCATCTCAAACTATCCTATGATTGGGCTTTACATTTTTTAAATTGAATTAATTTATTTAAGTTAAATTTTTATTAAAAATGTAGGGCTTACAATTCCATAATACAAGATCACGAAAATGCCTAAGAGGTGAGGATTTATGCTCGTAGGCCATAAAGAGAAATAGCAACCTCAGAATTTAAATCTAGGGAGCTTTGGCGAGGGCCTAAAGCACAACCTAAATCTAAGACAAAAATAAGCATTTAGTTTACCTCCACAAGAGAGGATAAATCACCCGACTGTTGGACTTACAACCGCCTAGGGGGTGGCCGCCAACTAACTCCTCCTATAATTTTAAAATATGTAGGAAAGTCAAATGTTTGTCCAAATAACAAAGTTGTTATTTATTTAGAATGGGACTAAGTCCTTAAACACAATCCCTAAGAGATTAGATCATGTAAGGGAATGAATAATGACTTAAATTTAATGCAAATTTTTCATATGTTTTATTTTTCTTTCGGACAATCAATTTGACACAGGATTTAGGATTTTTTAAGCATAATGCATGAGAAATTAGATTATGGGACAAAATTAGCAAGATAAAGAGGTGTGTTTTCACCATGGCTCTCCAGTCAAGCCAAGTTCTCTGGTAAAGGTGGAGGCTCTTCAATCAAAAGTGAAATAATGTGATTTTTATGCATGATGTTAGAGAAAAGAAAGTACACATCTAGCTAAAGAGTTGCTAATTCTTTTATCTTTATTTTATAACCTAAGCTTTAGATGAGGTTATGAGTTATTAATTATTAATTTGGGTTATTTAATCAGATATAAAATTTATTTTTCTAAGAGCCTAATCATCATCCAGGCCATACTTCAAAGCAAGGAAGAAACTAGGAAAAGATGCCATCTTAATGCACAAGTTAAATTAACATCAATCAATTTATAAAAGCTAGCACAAAAGAATAAAAGGCCATTTGTGGTCGGGTTCCACCGCACAAACCAAAAAATAAAATGAGTAGCCGAGCTCTACCCTTATACAACCCGGATTATAAATGAATTAATTATAATCAAGCAAGGAATTCATGTTATGGGGGTCTTCATTCTTCATTTCTTCTTTCTTCTTTCTTCTTTCTTCTTTTGATTATTTTTATGGTTGAAATGTGGTTACTCCAAAGGTTTCACATGGTACATAAGATGTAATCTTATAACTAATGTTCATCCTAATCCCCCATAACAATCATTCCAAAATCTTAATTGTAAACCTACATGAAAATAAGATAGAGGAAATCTAATTAACACATACAAAATAGAGATTTGCTAAACAAACCATACAACCCCAAGCATATATATATATATATATATATATATATATATATATATATATATATGAATTAGACTTAGCACCCCCACATATGAGTAACCAAGTCCACCTGGCCTATTTTGGATTATGCTTAGGGGTATAAGCACTTGCACAACAAAAATAATTTTATATTTTTATTACAGCGCCCCTTAAGCACAATCCCCTATAGAAGATAATAATTAGACTAAATTATTCTACCATTCAGTCTATGCACATACACCCTAACATCTAGACTAAAATATTACATCACAAAATAAAAATAAAGCATCAACCATGCACCGTCCTAACCTAAAGCTAGAAATGGTGACTTACTCTAATGTGTGTGCTTTTAAAAGGTTTGTGTGGTATGCTTAGCTACACTTTAAGGTTTAAATTTCATAAGTATGAAAAATTCAACTTAGAGGGTGGTTTCATTTAAGTTGTTTAATTGATTTAGTTGATTTTTATTTGATGACTTGTTTAGGTTTGAATGAACCTACAATTAATTACGAAGTTGTAAAGAGAGGAAAAGAGATGGGAACTTCTCTTTCCTCCCTACCTTAAGTAATTTATAAGATAGATTCATATTTGATTCTTATTTAATGAATATTTTATTATGTATTTTTAATTAATCCTAAGTTTAGATTTTCTCTAAACAATCCTATTAAAAGAGAAAGGCATTTTTAAGATTAAGTAAAGTGAATTAATATCACAAAACACACATCATTTCATCTCTTTCCCAACATGTGTAACATGCATATAGATAAATCCTAAACATATCTATACATGTAAATGGAAATGTTTAGCACACTTTATGATGAATGCTAAGAAATGTTACTTAAGAAAATTGGGATGCTTTATGATGATGATTTTCATTAAGTAGAAAAGAGGGATTTCCTTAATCCATCTTTCATATGCACACATACTTCTATGAAAGGCATAAGTGAATACGACGCCATTGTTAGCGCTAGGGGTTTAAGGTACAAGACCTACTTAGGGCTACTTAAAGCCTCATAATCTCGGGATTGTCCAAACTAATATACCACTTTCCTTAAATACATATGCATGTATAAAAGAAATGAATCGAAAAGAAAGATGCAAAAGTTTGTGTTTATTTGTTTGATTTGTTTATGTAATTTATATGTATAAGTGTGAATGTCCTTCTTAAGTAATAACATAGGAATGAATTGGAAAGGATTTAGGCAGTGTTGTGTTCTTTTCAAATGAACTATACACTTTTGCCAAATCCTATTCAAAACTATGCTAAAAGAAAAGAGAAGGAAAACCACACTATGAACATCTATATATTCCTACTCACATGCAAGCTTATAAATAATCATAAGTAGCATACCTTTCAGTTTTGATAATTGATTTATAAGTTCTGAAAATAATTTTAGATTTAATAGTGATAATAGCCATTCATATTCTTAATTTAGCCAAAACATGCAATTTGACATAAAATAAATATTTCATTCTTAATTTGATTTTCAAAAAGCATGAATGCATGATTTTCATATGGCATACACAATTAGCATGCTAGAAAAAAAATAAAGTGATGAAAGCATGTAAATTTATTCACCCTAATTATGTCCTAAAGATAATCCTATGAATAAGATTATTTAAAGTAAATCAAATTTATTTTAAGGAGAGTTTGAATTTTGTTTGAGTTTGATTTCAATTTAAGAAATTTGAGATGAGTTTGTGGTCCTAACCCATTCCCCCATGTGTATATTATTTAAGTTCAATTTTTAGGTTATTAGATCAATTTTGTGCTTTGGTTAGGTTAAGGTATGAATTAAGTGTGTTAATTACCTCTTACCTACACCACTTTAACATATTTAATCACATAATTATGAGCCAATGATATGACATAAAATTACACAAGGAAATTAGCAATGCACCTAGAAAGAAAGGACCTACTACAATTGGCTCATAATTAGTGATTAATTAAATTAAAGGGTTTAATTTAAGTACTTTCATAACCCTTCCACACATGTGGGTTGGATTTTGATTTTCTTAAGCCACTTGGATTATTGAAGACCCAAGCATCTACCCAAGATGAATTAGTTAAGTTCTCGAGTGTTTTGATTTTAAAATTTTGATTCATTAAGCCATTTTATTAAATGATTAAATTATTTAATTAATTTTGCACATTAATTATATTTTAATCTAAATGAAATAAACTTAGAGAAAAAGATATGGGAAAGAACTCTAATACCATTCCCTAAGCCCACTCACCTAAGGTAATTAGAAAAATTAATTAGTGAAATTATCACTATTTAAAAGGTTAATTAATCATTTAATGGATTAAGAGAGTGATTAGGAATGAACCAAGCAATCACCCTAATTAAGCCATTAATAAATTCCAAGAAAATCATGGGAGGCAGATGTCATCCCATTAATCAACCCTAGGAAGTTTAGAATTAATCAATGGAATAATTAGGGATAAATTAATGTAATTATATTCTCAACAAAACTCTAATTCAGAAAATATCATTGTTTAAAATTAGGTGAAATTAATTTTAGAATATTCCTCTTTGAATTATCTTTCCAATGCTTTTTATTTTATATTTTTTTGATTTTTTTACAATAAGTTATAAATATCTAAACTTTACATGATTATTAGTAAATAATCCCTTATGGCTAATCTCATCGGCGCCACGTGGAGGCTGACGCGGGGCGCGCTTTCCATGTGGCATAATGGAAGAGGACACTTAAGTTATCACATCATAGCATCGCATCAATGGTGGTGCTACGCACTTTCTCACCATCCGTCTAATCTAAGATCGTACGACTGAGATCAAGCCCGCGATTCTTAAGGGGGAAATCAAAGGATCCTATGTGTCTTGATCATGGCCGTCCATCCAAAATATGTGGATGGATGGCCCATGATCCGTCACTGATCTTCCCTATAGGAGAGGACATCTATCCATCCTTTAGGGTAAGATCTGAGCTCGATTGAGCTCAAATTTAACCCAAATTCAACCCACACCATCATCATGCAAAGGAGATTACATCTAACAGTCAAATTCTCATGGGTGAGAATTTCTTTCACAAAAGACCACACCATGGCTAGTTTAAGCTCGATTTGAGGGCATACCTCGCTAGAGGCTATCACTAGTGCTCGAGTTCGATGAGGTAACTTCGTCTAGCGGAGACGAAGCCCTGTTGAAGATTTGAAGTGATTTGGTTGAGTGGATCCTCTTATGGACCAAGCTCTCCTTCAATTGGGCTGAGCCTTGATAAAGAGCACTCCTCCCTTGCTTGTAGAACTTGTGTGAAGGCTTGGGTGAGCTCAATTGAGTTCCCTCAAAGTGCTTGCAAAGTGAATTGGACTGAATTTGAGTATTGGTTAAGTTGGATTTCCTTGCTACCTCCCCTATTTTCATCTTAGAGAAAACAAGAATGGAGAATTTGAATTGGCTCTAAGAAGCTTGGAGGACCTCTGGAATGCTATCTATGACTTCCTATTACTCAATCGAATGCAAGAGAGATGAGTTGAAATATGAAATTAGTATATCCCTCTTGAAGGATTGGACGGCTGCAAGCTCCTTTGCCATTTTGATCCAATACACCTCCTTGAGTGGGTTTGTTAGGCCATTTAGGGTGGCATTGCATTCAGTTTGGCAAGAGAGAGATAGTGGACGAGTGCCATGTGCTTGAAATGGGTGGAGGAATAATTCTCATGTGCCTATGTCAGTTTTAGCCTTAGGCTAGGTCGGGCTAACCCAAACCTATTGGGTCATGAGCACCATGCCCATTAGTGATCCTTTTGATCCACTAAGAAGATTCCAAGTGTCCATGAAAAGGAATTGACCAAATTCCAAGTGATTTTGATTTTAGGTTACCTTATGGCCTAGGGGTAAAATGGTCATTTGACTTGGATTTTGGTTTGAATATGTTTGGTATGATTGAAAAATGGGTTGGGCCAAGTTTTGATGAATTTGGAGTTGATTTGATATGATTTGGCTCATGTTGACCCATTTAGGTCAAAATGGGTCAACTTGGGTCAAGTTGACCAATTGGTCAAATTAGGTCAAACCAAAGATGGGGTCAAGTTCATATGACCATTTGAAATATTTTGGTATCTTTGGTTGGTTCAATTTGGTTCATATTTGGATTTGGTTCATTTGATTTCATTTAGGTCAAATGGGTCAAGTTGACCAATTTGACCCATTTGTCCTATTTGGGTTATGTCATGGGTTGGTTTAGGTTTTGTTGGTCATTTGAAATGGATTGGTATCTTTATTTCCAATCAATTTAGTTTATATTTAGATTTGGCTCAATTTGACCTTTTAGGTCAAGTTGGGTTCATGGTCAATTGGGCTAGGTTGGGTCTAGTTGGCCAATTGAGGCTTTGGTCAAGTTCAACAATCATTTTGGAATGAACTTGACCCATTAGTTTCAACCAATTTGGCATAGATCAAGTTTTGACATATTTTAACTTTTTAGGTCAAGTTGGGTCAAGTTGGGTCAAGTGGCCAATTGGGCTAGGTTAGGCTCAAATGATGGCTTGGTCAAGTTCAAACATTGATCATGAATGAGTTTTGATCAATGGTTTCAATCAATTTGGCCTATGGTGTATTTTGACTAGTTTAGATTTCATTTTAATCAAATGTTGACTTGGTCAACTCTTAGGTTTGACTTGGTTTAACCCAATTTGAGTGATTGATCATCTCATGATGATTGTTGCTCACAATGTGAGTCTTAGGTGGACTTAGTTTAATCCAATTTGGGTAGGATTAGAATTTGGCTCAAAAGGGTACTTTATGTTACTTTGGGTCAAGTGAGCCTAAGTGGGTCAGATGGCTTGGTCAAAGCTTGATTTGAGTTTGATTGAACTCACATGTGGACTTATGATTGAAATATAAATCCATTTGCAAGAGATTTGAAGTCAAATTGGTTTTGATTCATTTGACAATCTCAAGTTCAAAGGATGAACATGAGTTTGACTTGGGTTTGAATTTTGAATTTAGTTTTGGTTTGATGATTGGAGTTTGTGTTTATATTTGGATTCATGATTAAAGAATTGATTGAATCGTGAAGAAAAATTAAGGGTTTGGCTTGATTTGAATTTGATTTGGCTAAGTTCAAGAATTTGACTTGAAAGGCTTAGTTTAAATTTTGATTGAATTTGAGTTTGAGTTTTGAATTTATTTTTGGAATTTTGAATTTATATTTCATTTATATTTATGAATATAAATGGGAATATAAATGGGTTATGAGAAAATTCATTGAATTTGAATTGATTTGGATTTGATTTAGGCTAAGTCCAAGATTTAATCAAAGGACTTAGGAAATATTTTTTAACTTGGAGTTTCAATCATAAGCTTCAAGCATTTGGAATTGATTTGAGTTTGAGAAAATCAATTAGGTTGGAATTAATTTAAGTTTTGATGTTGATTTGATTTGGAGTTTGAAGTTAGTTTGATTTGGAGTTTGGAGTTAGTTTGATTTGGAGTTTGACTTGAAGAGAGGAAGTGAGGAATTGGTTTAAGCTATAGGGTGGGCAAATTTTCCTAACACCCCTAAGGCATGACTTATTCCTATGGCTAACTCTTCTAAGTCTCTAGGGCTAGGTTGAGTGTTCACCTAATTACTATAAGTGTCTTAAGACTAAGGAACTCTTAAAGTCTAAGAGAAGTCCTATGTCTAAGATGGAGGGGTTGAGAGCTCAACCTAAAAATGAGGTCAACAATAGGTTTTGAAAATAGTTTTTAGTTTAATAGTGATAACCACTCATATTCTTAATTTTAGCCAACACATGCAATTTGACATAAAAGAAAACATTTTATTTAATTAATTTTCAAAAGAAATGAATGCATGATTTCATATGGCAAATAATATTTACCATGATTGGAAAGAAATAAAGGAATGTAAACACATGATTTCATTCATCTCATTTAATTTCTAATGACAATCATATCAAACAAGGCTATTTAAAAGGAACCAAAATTGTTTAAGGAAATTTTTATCTTTGAATTTGATTTGATTTAAGAAATATGAGAAAGGTTTGCTAATCCTAACCCATTTCCCCATGTGTGAATTAGTTTAGTTTAATGAAGAATATTTAAGTTAATTTTATATTTTGATTAGGTTAAGGTAAGAATTAAATAAATTAATTATCCCTTACCTATATTACCTTAAGTTAATTAACTAATTGATAATAAGCTAATATGATATGCAACCACATGAAAAGTAAATTTGTAATGCTCCTAAGAAATTAAAGGGGCCTAATACAATTGACTTATGATTAATAGTTAATTAAGCTTAAGGGATCTCACTTAATTACTCTTATCATTTTCTCACACATGTGAGCCAATCATAATTTCATTACCTCTCACCTTGGGTTATTGAACACCCAAGGAGCTACCCAAGATCAATTAAAGGTTGCTTACGTGATTATGAATGATTTTTAATTTTAATTTCATTAAGCTTTTAATGAATTGATTAAATATTTTGGTTATGTTTTAATTTGAATGATGAAATTAACTAAGGGAAAGGATCAAAAAGGCCTCAATCCTAATCCCTAAATCATTTAAACATATAATTAAGTTTTGATTTCCTTATTTTGAAGATTGATACTTAATTAATCAGTTAATCATTCCATAAACACATTAGTTAATTTGATTTTTTTAAAAAAAGATAAAGAAGGCTTAGGAAATGAATTAGGAAAATATCCCCGATTACATTCCCTAAGTGATCTTACTATTCAACGGGGATAATTATGTTTAAATGATTAATCAAGTAAATGTTCATTCTTTAATTACAATTAATAGGATTAAGAGAGTGATTAGGGCTTACTCAAATGATTTTCTTAATTAAGCAATCAATAAAATCCTAGAAAAATAGGGGAGGTAGAGTTCATCCCCCTAAACATTCTCAAGAAATTTGAGATTAATTGAGTGCTTAATTAAGGTGTAATTAAGTTAATAAATTTTTTTATAAAATCCTAATTAAGCCAAAGTCACTATTCAAAATCAATTAAGTATAATTTTCCTAGATTCTCCTCTAAAATATCTTCAAAATGAGCTTAAGTTTGTATTTTTTTTGGATTTTTTTTATAATTAGTTATAGTTTTATGAAGTTTCAGGATTAAAAACTAATTAATTGGCCCTAATTAAGCCCTTAATCTCGGTGGACATGCTTTCTTTGTGGGTCATCCGATCTAAATTAGACGATCATGATTTAATCTGTGGGTTAAGGGAGAAATCAAAAAATCTACAATGGGATTTGATCAGAGCGGTTCATCTCGATCATGCGATTTGGACGGCTCGTGATCTATCCCATTCACGAGCGGTAAAAGATGAGCACTGTCCATCTATCTTTTTTTTGATCTAAGCTCACCCAAGCTCAGATTGGGATCAAAAAGATCCTACACCATCTAAAGGAGTATACAATCACATCCAACGGCTGAAATCCCTCGACATGAGATTTCTTTCATAAAAGACCAATGCACATAAGCCTAAAGCTATGGTTTTGAGAAATTACCTCATCAGAGCTAATGTCCGATAGTACAATGCTGGAGGTAACTTTGCCTAGTTGAGGCGAGGCCCACCTGAAGAAGTTTAAGCTCAATTTGGCTTAGAGTGCTCGATCGACCAATCTACGCACGTATACGCCTCGGCTTCGATCGAAGTCACACCTCTGGCCACTTGGGAGCTTGGGAATTGGTTTGGTTGGCTTCATTTGGGTATGAGGATGGTGTGGGTGCAAGGAATTTGAATTTTGGTTAGTAGAGAGGGAGTATTGCTTTAGAGAAGGGTGTCATGTTTCAGTTTACGGATGAAAATGGAAATGGTCGAATGGAGAAGGCTTGGGGATCTTTGGAATTTCTCTGAGGTAGTTCGGAATGGGCATAAGGACTCACATGAATTGATTGTGTGTGAAATTGCATTCGAATTGAGGGGGTATACCCCTCAATTTTCCTTCATTGATGGATGTCTCCTGTGCACATTTTGCACTGGCTCACCATCGTCTGGCCACCGGAGTTGTCTCCATTAGGGTCAGACTGCACGCCAGGGATGGGAGGAGTGATGGGTAGCTACCATGGACCCAATGTGTAAAGTTTCCATGGGCTTGATCCAATGGGTGCTCGGTTTGGGTTGGAGGTGAGTCAACTCACCTCCCAAGATTCCTTGGTTGACCTAGGGTGAGTTAGGTTAGCTAGTGAGTCAGCGAAAGGTTCTATGTAGTGTCAATGAGCTACCATGGGGATGGGCAAGTTGACTTTAGCTTTAGTCCATTGGGTTTAAGGTTTAAATCCTATGGTTTGATGGCTAATTCCCTTGGTAGGGTCCATTTTTTTTCAGGATGATTTGGGAATGAAGTAGGGCATGCTTGGGTCAGGTTTGACTAAGTCCTATGATCCCATAAGCTGGTTTGGAGGGATTTGGCTTCATTTGGTCAAAATGGGTTCATTTGGGCTAGGTTGGGTTGGGTTGACCAATTGGTCAAATTGGATCAAACCAAGGCTTGGACTAGGTTCAGATGATGATTTGGGATGTTTTGGTTTGATTAATTAAGATGGGTTTGCCTAGGTTTGAATTTGACTCATTTGGATTCAAAAGGGTCAAATTGGTCAAGTTGACCAAGTTGACCAATTTGACCAAATTAGGTTGGGTTAGGTGTTGAGTCAAGTTCAATTGGTTGATTAAAAATGATTGTAGGCTTTGGTTTAGTTTAATTTAGAATTAATTTGAATTTTTGTCAATTTGGGCTAGGTTGGTCAAGTTGACCAATTGGTCAACTTGGGCTCAATCATGGTTTTGGTCAAGTTCAACAAGTGATTTGGAATGAACTTGAGCCATTAGTTGCAATCAATTTGGATTAAATCATGATTTGACTCATTTTGGCTTTTTAGGCTAATTTGGGTCAACTTAGGTCAAGTGGCCAATTAGGCTTGGTTTGGCTCAATTGATGTCGTGTTCAATCACTGATTATGAATGGGTTTGGGTCAATGGTTTCAGTCAATTTGGCATATGATGGATTTTGGCTAGTTTGCATTTCATTTCGGCTAAGTGTTGACTTAGCCAAAAGCTAAGTTTGACTTAGTTTGACCTAATTCAAGATGTTTGATCACCCCATGATGATTTTTGATCATGATTGAGATTTAGATTGGCTTAGTTCAATCCAATTTGGGTTGAATTAGAAGTTGGCTTAAAAAAGGACCCTAGATCACTTTTAAGTCAAGTGAGCCAAAATGGGTCAATTAGCTTAATCAAGCTTGATTCAAGTTTGATTGAACTCACATATGAGCTTAGGATTGAAATATAAATCCAATTGTAATTCGTTTGGAGCCAAATGGGTTTTGGTTCATATGACAATTTCAAATCATATGGGTTAACTTGGCTTGATTTGGGTTGACTTGGTTTTGGTTTAATAATGGTGGTTTATGTTTATATTTGGATAATGATTGAATCATAAAGAAATCTATGAGTTTTGAGTTAATTTGAGTTTCATTTAGTCAAGTTCAAAAGTTTGGCTAAAAGGGATAAAATTAGGAATTTGATTTGATTTGAGTTTGGTTTGGCCCATTTGAATTTATATTTCATTTATACTTGTGAATATAAATGAAGATATAAATGGGTCATGAGAAAATCACTTGAGTTTGGAGTGATTTGGAAGCAAGTTTGGCCAAATTAAGGGATATAGGTCAAAAGAGGTTAACTTGAATTTTGAATTGGTTTGATTTATTTTTGGTCATTGGAGGATGGATTTCATTTATATTTATGAATATAAATGAAGGAATGATTGATTTATAAAAAAATCCATTAAGTTTTGGTTGATTTGGATCAAGATTTGATTAGGTTTATGGAGTTGGGTCCATAAGGCTTAAAAAGGGTATTGATTTTGTTTGACTCATTTTGATTTGATTTGAATGGTTTTAATTTGGATTTCATTTATATTTGTGAATATAAATGAATGAATGATTGACTTATAAAGAAATCAACCAACTTTGAAGGAGTTTTGGCTAAGCACATGAAGATGGTTCATATGGCTTAGGAAGGGATTTTGGAATTTGGAGTTAATTATGGATTTCAATCATTTGGAGTTTGGAGTTGATCTATAATTTGGAATTTAATTTGAGATTGAATTTAATAATTGAGAAAATCAATTGGATTGGGGTTGATTTGGATTTGGTTAAGGCTAAGTCCATATGATAAAATCAAAGGGCTTATGAAGGGATTTAGAGTTTAAATTTAGTAATTGATTTCAATCATTGGATAGTTGGATTTGATTTTAGAATTTGAATTTAAATTTGAGGTTTGGTTTGAAAGAGGGAAGCAAGGATTGGGTTTGGACTATAAGGGAAAGTCTCTCCTAAATCCACGAGGCACTATCCCTATGGCTAACTCTTCTAAGTCTTTAGGGTTAGGTTAAGTGTTCACCTAATTATTATAAGTGTCTTAAGACTAAGGAACTCTTAGTATCTATAAGAATCCTAGATCTATGATGAGGAAGTTGAGAGCTCACTCTAAAAGTGAGGTCAATAGCTTGGTTTAGGAATTTCTTTTAAGTCTAATATAGGTTCAATTGGTGATTTCCACTTAAAACTAGGGGTATCTTTTAGCTGCTTCAATATTTTCACGGTCTTCTTAGAGACTACTATTTACTATTGCTCATCTTGTATTTCTTTTCCTTTTGCTTTCTCTTTCATTAATGGTACTGAAGTGGACGTAATCGCCCTAACAGATTCTCTTTTAGGATGAACGAGAACACTATTAGATAGTGTGAATTCACCCTGTCTATATTATCTCTCCATCCAATCCTTAAAACATAAGCAATCTTCAATTGGGTGGCTAATTATCCGATAATATGGATAATATTTTGGATTATTAGTTTGACCTCTCTTCAGGTCTTTTGGACTCTGGTAATTCTAATCTTGCTTTAAGAGCTTGGCAGAATAACTTAGCCGCACTCTCCCTCTTGAAAGAGTATTCCCTACTCATCTTTCCTTTTAGAGATGAGTGCACTCGCTCATCATCTCTCATTAATTTCTTTGATTGGGAGTTAACTGATCGCTCATCATCTCTCATATTGTAAGTTTCTTGCTTTCCACTGCTCGAGCTGTAGGAGGTTGTGTGGGACTCATTCCTCATTGATCTGAGAATTTATTCTTTCTTACCTTTTCTGAGTGACCCTCAGGTTTTGAGTGATTCAACTTTTTAAACTTTACCACTCAGTCCAATAACTCTTTAAATGTTGAGGTAGAGGCCATGCATAGATATGGTGCCATCTTATGGTCGATGTTACCCATCAATAATTGAATTGAATGTTCCTCTCCTAGTTGTTGTTCACATTTCATGCTCATATTTCACCAACGTGAAATATATTTAGTCACTAACTCGTCTTTCCTTCTTCATTGTAAGACGAGGTCAGCAATTGTAATCCTTTTAGTCGCATTCGATCTCTTCATGAACATCATCTCTAATTCAGCAAAAGTCTTAACTGAGTCATTAGGCAATTTGGCATACCATTCAAAAGTAGTTGAGGTTAAACTACTAGCATTAATAGTAGTGCATCATTACCTCTTTTATTGTCACATGTTGCTTTAAATGGTGCCAGGTTCCAGTGCCATTGAGTGTATTGAATTTAGGCATTGAATAACCCTTAGGGTATGGCACTTGATCGTACTCTACTGGGTATGGACGGTCTTTGCTTACCAATTTTTCTACTTGATTAGTGTCAATGACAGCTTTGATATTTTCACTCATAATTATTTCCAACTAAGCTGCTGTCACGGGCTCAAATATGTTAGGAACATCTTGAGGGATGGAATGAGGAGCTAGTTTACTGAATTCATTTCTCTCCTCAGGTGCATTATGTGCTTCGGAAGCTTGAGGCACTGAGTCAACTGTTGGATCAGTAGGTGTAGGATTAGCTGTCGATGGTTGATAGGTGGAATACATGTTGGCACTGGTGCTGCATTTCTTTACATCATCTGTAGCATCACATTCATTTGTTCCATCATTTGATTCATCTTTGCATTTAACTAGGTGATCTCCTTATCCTTTTCCCTCATCTATCGTTGCATTCGTTTCTTCATTTGGGTTAACGTGCTAGTGTCAGTAAAGAAAGAGTTATCCTCTTCTCTTTCTAGTTCTTCTTTCTCTTCATCACCTGAGGACGTGCTTGAAGCTCCCCCTTCTATTTGCTCAAGAGCTAGTTCTTCAATGTGAATAGGAGGTGCACCTCCACCATCTATGTTATGTTTGCAGATGGTTCTCCAATATGTTGTACCATACATTACTTCCACTTCCATAGTATCCTCATCATATTCTTCATCTTCTTGTAATCTGACTTTAGAATGTCTCCTCCAGTGAATTTTTGGCTCTATATTTGAGACAAACCTCTCTTCATTCAGAGGGTTATGATCAAAGTCAACTTTTTTTCATAGATATTCATTTGACCGACGATGAGATTCCCTGCAATGTTCACCACAGGTGTCATCCCTGTAATTCATCATCATAAAATTTCTTATTTTGAACCAATTTTTGTCAGTTCTTATTATTGGTGGATTTCTGGGAGTGTGAACTAGATGTTACGCCATTTCCTTTATTTTGAATAATTTCTCTTTGGGGCGTTGGCCTCTAGGTTTGCTTGCCCTTCCATCAGGACCTTTCGAAAGTGGATTCCCGGATATATGGTTAGAGTTTCTTTCTTCAATGCTCACTGTACGAGATTTGCTTGAATCGATCACGAGCTCTCTCAACAAGTGGTAGTCTACCAGATGAAACATTATCAGCTTTGATTATCACAAGCCTTTGAACTCTTCTTTTCATTAGGCCTATTTCCTTGGCAGCCTTCATCGCTCGATGCACTTAAGCAGATAAGGTTTCATGAATTTTATTTTGGGGAACTGGAGCTTGATGCAGTGGTCAGCCCCAAAAAGATTGCTTCAGCTCATTAGTAGAGTTATTCCTCTTTACCCATTTTAAGTTCTCAAAATTATTTTGGGTGGCAATACTCACTTCTGGTTCTAAGGCTAACGATATAGTATGTTGTTCAGACATCAGTTGTTAAGCTCGTAGTTTTCCATTCATCCTTCTTCTCTGCCTTCTTATTAATTTTTCTCTAGATGAGAAAGTTTCATGATCATGCTTTCCTGGTATGAAAGGTTCAATTGGCATAGTGGTGTTTATAGGCATGACTGAGACTTCCTGTCCAACAACAGTTCTCTTCATAGTTAGAGTGTCAAAATATCCAATGTTTGAAACACAGAAGCTCTCTTTTAGGGAGCTTTAATAGTTACTACTCTAGTAAATTTTCTCTGCTACATGGGCTGATGTGCATTAAGTGCAGATGTATCTTGAATTGATGTGACATTAGCTTTAGCTGCAATTGCTGGAAAGTCAATACTACCAAATTAAATGGTAGCACCAGCATCTCCAGTGTTGATGATAGCATCAGCCTGACGGATGTTAGACAGGCTAAGCTTCATAATGAACGGAGTGTTCTAAAGATCCATCTACACAAATGAAAGATGGGAATCAATAATCAAAATAAATATTCTACCCCATACTTTCAAAATATAGAGATACAACAGAACAAAAGTAAAATAACATATTCTAAAGAAAATTTCAAGCAAATTATTATGTTTATTAGAGATTTCATTCTATAGCTAAATTTTAATTTTGAAGGTACATGTACATCAAAAATCTCAATAGGCAAAAGCCTCAGAAGGTATATGTACATCAAAATCTTCAGAAGGCAAAAGCCTTAGAAGGTATAGGTACATTAAAAATCTCAGAAGGCAAAAGCCTTAGAATGTTTAGGTTTATTAAAAATCTCAGAAAGCAAAAGCCTCATAAGGTATAGGTACATCAAAAATCTCAGAAGGAAAAAGCCTAAGAAGGTACATGTACATTAAAAGCCTCATAAGATAAAAGTCTTAGAAGGCATAGGTATATTAAAAATCTCATAAGAGAAAAATCTTAGAAGGCAAAAGTCTCAGACAGTACATATATATCAAAAATCTTAGAAGATATATATATATATATATATATATATATCATAATCCTTTCAAAGTCAAAGTCTAAAAAAGGATATATGATTACCCTCATCATTGAGGGGCAAAAACTTTACATTACAAAAATATATACTTCTTATGATTAGAGGCAAAGACCTTAACAATTATAAGAGATAATCTAGAGCCTGAATTCGAGATGCACAACAAGTCTTGAAAACTTTGAGATAGGATAGAGCTAGAGCTGAGGCATCACCTACTATACTCGAGGCTACCAAAGAAAATAAAGTGGAAACATACTAGAGCCAATTTGGGATGCCTAATCAGGTCAGTTGGAAACTAAGAGATCGGGGAGAATTGGAGCCTGTGAGGGGGGTTGGCACCATTTTACAGGCCAGTGGAGGCTATCAAAGAGGAGAAAGTGAAAGTATCGGAGCTTGAATTGGGATCACCTCAGTGGGTTGGAAATCCTGAGATTGGGGAGAACCAAATCTAGCGAGGGGGGTCGGCAATGTTATACAGGTTAGTGGAGGCTACCAAAGAGAAGAAAGTGGAAATACACTGGAGCCTGAATCGGGATGCACGCCACCTAACCAGTCTAGTTGGAAACTTTGAGATTGGGGAGAATTGGAGTTTACAAGGGGGTCGGCACTATTATACAGGTTTGTAAAGGCTACCAAAGAAAAGAAAGTAAAAAAAGTAAAGTGCGAATTTTTTCCTACCCTTTGGGGGTATTTATACTAAACAAAAGACTTTTCAAATTTCAAAAAAAAAAAAATCTTCATGTTCTTTTAAAAAAATAATAATAATAAAAAGAAGAAAAGAAAACTCTTCATATTCTTATCTATATATAAGATTTTCATCTTCTTAAAAAAGAGATAATAAAAATCATTCATATTTTAAATAAATAAAACTCTTAATATTCCTCGTTAAAAGTTGCTTCTTCCTCTCTTTCCCTCTATCTCTCTCTCCTTCTAATCTTTCCATCTCTCTCTCTCTCTCTCTCTCTCTCTCTCTCTCTCTCTCTCTCTCAACACTTACTCACACCAAAATGAGTGACAAAAAAGAAAGAAAGAAAAATGAGGGGCTGTGACACCCTCTCTTTCAAACAAAATGCCACCCATAATATTTTTTTTTAAATAAGTTTGTGTTATAAAAATTATCAAGTATATATATATATATATATATATATATATATATATATATATATATTTATATATATATATATATATATATATATATATATATATATATATATATATATATCTATATATATATATATATATAATAAAACAAATAAATATTAATAATTAATAAAATAAAATAAAATTGATACACATAACATAAATATATATAATTATAAATCCTAATAACAAATCTTAATAATTTTTAGCTAAAGTAATTTTATTTTTAAAATTTAATATATTTTGGATGAAATAAGTTTTATCATCCAAAAAGAGGTAAATGATATATCCTTATAAAATTTATAAATCAAGCATGAATATAATCAAATTAAATGACTTGGTGAGATGAGTCCAACACTAAAATTAGATCAAATTGAGCCCAAATGAGCTCAAATTAAGCTCAAAAATTATATACAAAACTTTAAGATACTAATTAAATGGTCAATGACTTCTAAATTTGATGTGCTTATAGTCAAATTGAGTGACTCGATGAGATGAATCCAATGAGCCTAAGATCACTCAAATCAAAGGTCATTTGAATGATCAAATCACTAAAAACTATCATGATCAAATGAATCGATGAACTATCCGACAGTTACATATTGCTAATTTCAATGAGTAAATATGCCACTCAAAATCTTATAAATAAGACCTCATTCTTGTCATGAAAAAGGGAGAGGAGCTAGAAGCAAACTTAGAAGAAAGTTGAGAGAGCTAGAAGTTCGAAGTTCATTATCAGCACTATTATTACCAATTGTCGCCTATTATTATCGCTGACTGTCACCAACAATGGTTATAGCCAACTACTGCTGCATAGTTGTTGTAACTTAATTTTAAAATTTTCATTATCAGGATTTCTTACATACAATCTTGTAATCCTGCTATCAGGAAGATTCAAACTTTGTACTCCAAAGTAGATATATAGTTAAGCATTTTACTAGGTTAGGTCCCATGATTTTTCCCCTCTTCCTAAGGGTTTTGCACATAAAAATTCTAGAGTTTTTTATTCTCTTTTCAACTATTTGTGTGTGTGTTGGATTTTCCTATAAGCTAAGGCGTGAAGTTTTATTCTACAGCTATAAGTTTTTTGACACACAATAATAGTTAAATAAAGTCTGAATGTTTCGTGAATATTTGTCATTTGTCACTTTTAATTAAAATGAAGTCTTCGATGCTTTTTATTAATGAGATGATGATGATTCCCTGCTCAACTTGGGTTTTTTTGGTTAGTAATATCTTATAATGATTATTATGTTTATAATTTTTTGTGGTTTATGATATTTATGCATTTAGTTTACTAATTATTCAATTATAATAAAACTTTAGGCAAAGTCATGTTTTATGATACATTTGAAAATCAAGAAGCCAAGTCTATTTAGTAAACCTAATGGTCGATTTAACAAAATATTTTATGCTTATAAACCTATGTTTGAGTTACCTTGTCAATCAAAAATTTTAAAATCTAAATCAACAACATATCAAGCTTAATAAATCTAAAAAATTAAATCTTAACATGAAAATATTAGCCCAATAAGCCTAAGAATTTAACCAACAAAATTTCTCAGTTCATAGACCTAAACATTGAGCTACTTTGTTGATTTAAAATGCCCCAACGGTAGAATGGACATATCATCCCAAGTTCCATGAGTTTAAAAGTCCTTGGCCCCAAAAACTCTAGTGCCATACCTATAAACCTCCTAACTTACAAAATTAAGGGTTGAGCTATTTCAACACTTTGACGAGCTCTAAAAGTTGAATTACTATATAATCTCAATTAATATGTCTAAATGACATAGTTTGAATATCAACTTTTAGTCCAATAATCCTAGAGTTGAATAGGGAAAAAATTTGTATTCACAAACCTAAGGGTCAATTTGCCATATTTATTTAACAAGCTCTAAAAATAATATATATAACTCAGGTGTGAATCCACAATAGTTTTATAACTTCATTTATATCATCCCAAGCTCCATGAGCTTAGAAGTCTTAAATTTGAATTTCAACCCTTGGTCCCGAAAACTCTTGTCATACCTATAAACCTCTTTGCTCTCAAAACTAAAGGTTGAGCTATTTCAATGATTCAATGAGCTCTAGAAGTTGAATTACTATATCATCTCAAACTAATAAGTTTAAATGACATAATTTGAATATCAACTTTAGTTCAATAAGCATTGGGTTGAATAAGTAAAATTTTTTTATTCACAAACCTAATGGTCAAGTTGCCATTTTTATTTAATAAGGTCTAGAAAAATTAATATATTATGGTGTTTATTTTTTATAGATAGGTGGGACACCACGTAGATCTTAAGGGGGAACTTATTGAGGAGATCGGGTATGACATTGAGGAATGATGTACTATCTCTAGAGATAAAAGTCACCATCCTACAATGGACCTAGTTACCTAATAAGGACTCTTAAGGCCAATGGTTCTTCGAATGTACTAGAGATCTTTCCCCTACTTTACATGGAAAAGTAAAGTAGGGTTTATTTTAAGTCGGGTTTGTTAAGCTCCCTATGGAGGCAAGCCCCCATAGTTAATTACATCTTAAGGAATGAGGTTCCTTGGGAATACTATCGATTAAGATAAATGATCATTGTCTCCAATAATTTCAAAGATAGGGCTATCAATCAATTGGTTATATATATTTTTTTTAGAAAATTAAGTGGGATTGATCAAAAAGGAAAGTGTTATTATCGAAACCAAAGGGAGATGAGTATGGGATGCTAGAAACTAGTGAGCATCCCAAACTATCCTATGGTTGGGCTTTATATTTTTGAAATTGAGGAGAATTATATGTTTGAGTTGAATTTTTATTAGAAATCTAGGGCTTACAATTCCACAATACAAGATTGTAGAAATGCCTAAGAGGTGAGGATTTATGCTTGTAGCCCCAAAAGGAAAAAGTATCCTCAAATCCTAAATCTAGGGGGCTTCGGTATAAGAAAAAAGTGCAACTAAATCTATATGGTTTACCTCCACAAGAGAGAATAAACCACCGATCTGTTTACAACCGCTGGGGTAGCCCAACTAACTCCTATGATTTTAAATACATGTTGGCAAGTCATGCTTTGCAAGATGGTTAGTTGTTATTTACTTAGAAGAGACTAAGTCCTTAAACTCACTCCCTAAGAGACTAGATCATGAAGGGCATGAATAATGACTTAATCTAATGCAAATTTTATTAAGTTTTATTTGATTTTGGACTTTTTATTTGACACGCTATGGATTTTATATATGCCTAATGCATGAAAAAATCAGTTATGGGCCAAAATTAGAAAGAAGGAGGTGTATTTCCACCATGGCTCTCAAAGCTCAAGCCATTTTCTCTGGAAAAGGTGGAAGCCCTCCATTGGAAAGAGTGAGACAATATGATTTATGCATGATATGAGACATACAACATCCACCCAAGGGGTTCCTAAATCTTTTATTATCTTGATTTATGTCTTAGGCTTTTATGAGGTTATGAATTATTTAATTTAATTTTGAATTGATTAATTGATAGAAATTTATTTTTCTAAGAGCCTAATCGTATCCAAGCCATTCAACAGTCATCAAACAATTAAGAAACTAGGAAAATCATGTCATCCTAATTGTGTAATCATAAACACAATATCAATCAATTTATAAAATTAGCATGAAAGAATAAGAGGTTGATGTGGTCGGGTTCCACCACACAACCCAAAAAGAAATGTGTAGTAGCTCTACCCTTATATACAGTATAATGAAAGAATAATTACAATTATGAAATGACATGTTATGGGGGTCTTCATTCTTCATCCTCCATTCTTCATTTCTTCATTTTTTCTTCTCCATTTCTTTCTTTCTTTTGGGTTTGACTTGGGGTGTGGTTTGCTCGAGGCCTCACATGGTATATAAGACATGGTATTATAACCAATGTTCACCTTATTCCCCATAACACTTATCCTAATCCTCATGCAAAAATTATATTAAAAGGAAGAAAAGTAAATCTGGCTACACTTGCAATACAAATGTTAGCTAAACACACTATACAACCCAAGCAGTTATAAGAATAATTTGGACTTAGTACCCCACACATGGGTAACCAAGCCCATCTATCCTAATTTGGGTTATGCTTAGGGGTATAAGCAACTTGCATAGTAAAAAAAATATTTATATTCTTATTATAGTGCCCCTTAAGCACAACCCCTTATAGAAAGCATGATTAGGCTAATATCGGCCTAACATCTAGACTACATACATACACCTTAATATCCAGTCTAAAATAATACATCACAAAACTAAACATTCATCAAATCATGCATCGACCTAACCTAAAGCTAGAAATGGTGACTTAGTCTAATGTGCATGTGTTAGAGCTTGTGTAGTATGTCCTAGCTAGGCTTTAGAGTTATGATTTGCTAAGTGTGAGAGGTTTAATTTATGGTTGATTTCTTTTTAAGTAATTTAGTTAATTGGAATTTTACTTAATGTTTTCTCTTATTTCATGTAACCTATACACTAAGTTATAAGAGAAGAAAGAGGAGAGTATCTCTTTTATCTACCTTAAGTGATTTCTAAGGTAAATTGATTAATGAATTTCCTTAGTGAATGGTTTATTATGTGTTTTAATTAACCCTAAGTTTAGATTCACTCTAAATAGCCCTATTCAATAAGAAAGGCATCTTAGGATTAGTTAGGTGGATTACTATCACATAACACACACCATTCATTTCTTTCCACCATGTATACCATGCATATGAATAATCTAAGCATACCTATACATGCAATGCAAATCTAGCACACTTTGATGATGAATGCAAAGAGATGTGATTTGAAAATTTGGATATTCCATTTGTTAATTGGATCATTAATGCATTCTTATTATGTAGAAAAGAGGGATTTTCATCCATTAGCTAAATGCACATCCACATGTATAAAAGTTATAAGTGAGTACATTATTATTTCTACACCAAGGGTGTAAGGTACAAGACCTACTAGGGCTACTTAAAGCCTCTCGGATGTCTAATATATACCACTTTTCTTAGATACATGTAGATGTACAAAAGAACCAAATGGATAAAGAATCATGCAAGAGATTATGTTTGATTTGGTTGTATAATTTACATGTGAATATGAAGATCCTTCCTAAGTCTTAATATAGATATAGAATAGAGCAAGTGTTGTGTTCTTTTCAAATGAACTATACACTTGCAAATCCTATGTGAATCCATGTTAAGAAGGAAAGAGAACTTCATAATACACATCTTATGCTATCATCACATGCAAGCTTATAATGATTTATAACTAGTATCACTTCATTTATAATCTTTGATTTATAAGTTTTAAAAAATAATTTGGTTTGATAATAGTGATAATAGCCACTCATATTCTTAATTTTAGCCAACACATGCAATTTGACATAAAAGAAACATTTTATTTAATTAATTTTTAAAAGAAATGAATGCATGATTTCATATGGCAAATAATATTTAGCATGATTGGAAAGAAATAAAGGAATGTAACACATGACTTCATTCACCCTAATTAATTCCTAAGGACAATCATATAAAATAAGATCATTTAAAATGAATCAAAATTCTTTAAGGAGATTTTTATATTTGAACTTGATTTGACTTTAGAAATATGAGAAGGGTTTGCTAGTTCTAACCCATTCCCCCCATGTGTGAATTGGTTAGTTTAATTTAGAACAATTTGGTTGATTTTATGTTTTGATTAGGTTAAGGTATGAATTAAATCTATTAATTATCCCTTACCTATACCACTTTAACATAATTATCCAAGTAATTATGAGCCAACATATGATATGCAACAACATGTAAATTAAATCAACAATGCACCTAAGAAATGAAGGCCTAATGCAATTGGCTCACAATTATTAATTAATTAAGCTAAAGGGTTTGATTAAGTACTTTCATAACCCTCACACATGTAGTTTGATTATAATTTCTTTAAAATTCTCTTAGGTTATTGAACACCTAAGAATCTACCCAAGAATTGAATGATTGAGTTCTTGAATGATTTGGTTTTTTTGATTATTAAACTATTTAATGAAGTGATTATTAATTAGTTGCAAATTGATTAAGTGTTATCCAAATGAAATAAACTTAGGGGAAAAGATTGGAAAAGAGGTCCTAATCTCATTCCCTATGTCCATTCACTATTTCATAATGATTAGCCAACTTAATTAATGGATTCATTACTATTTAACATGCTAATTAATCATTTAATTAATTAAGAAGGATTAAGAATGAAATAAGTAATCCCCCTAATCAATCAAGCAATAAATTCCAAGAAAATCATGGGAGACAGAGGTCATCCCACTAATTAATGTGAGAAAGTTTAGATTAATTGTTAATTAAGAGTAATAATTAATATATCTCTAAAACCCAAATTGAGTCAACACTATTCAAAATTAATTAATTTTAATTTTCTATTATTCTCCTCTAAATTACCTTTAAAATGAGTATTTATTTGTATTTTTTAAAAATTAGTTATGAATTTTGGATGTTTCACCATTAAAATTGATTTCTTAAGCCTAATTAAACTCTAATCTATCCATGGCGCTAACACGTGCTTTCCATGGCATGACGGATTGGTTTTTTAAGTTGTCATATCGTCACCGAGAAGCGGAGACACATTTTTCTGGTCGTCCAATCTAAGATGATGATCGAGAGATTAATCTATGAGGGAGGAAAATCGAGATCTAGCATGATTTGATGACCGTCCAATCATCATGTGAATGGATGGTGATCCTCTCCTCCAGGTGAGAGAGGATGCCGCCATTCATCTTCCGAGCTCCTGAGCTCAAGGAGCTCAAATTCATCCCACACCTTCGTGGAAGCACAAGCACATCAATGGGGAGATCGTGACATAATGATTTTCTTCAAAAGGACCAACAAATTTTATTATGGTTAATGGCAAATTACCTCAAGGCTATCACCTGCAGCCAATGAGGTAGCTTGTAGTAGAGATGCTGAAGAAATTTGATCTTGATTTGAAGTGGTTTGCTCATTGACCAAGCTCCTTCAATGGTTGTCTTGATCATGGCTTCTGCTTAGACTTGAAAAATGGTGATTGAGCTCGAGGTCCAAGGATGGTGTGTGCAAGGTTAATTGCACTTTGGTTGAGGATTGAGTGAATTGGATTTGGAAATCACCTCCCCTATTTGGCTTTGAGTAAAACTAAGAAATGGGAAGCAAGGGTGCTTAAAAACTTGGAGGCTTGATGCTTCTCAACTCCTGAGCTCAGGAAATGAATCTCTCTTTATTTGAGTGAGAATAATGGGGGTATATCTCCCCCTTCTTGGATCAAACGGTGGATGGTTGATTTGCCATTTTAGCTCAATAGCTTGGATTGGCTAATCGATTTGAGTTGGAAAATGTCCCACATGGGTCATTTTGGGTGGAGGGAGGAGAGTGCCCATGTGATTGGTGAGTGCATTTGGAGCCAAGTGTCAAGGACATTGGGGGGTCGATTTGGCCTTTGGTCATGCTGACCAAGCTTATCATGTTCACCACCCTCCTTGGTTCCCATGTGGACCAATAGATGGATGCCAAGTGGCCTTGAAAGAAATGGCCAAAATTCTGAATTTGGTCATGGGATACCCTTTGACCCAAGGGCAAAGTGGTCATTTGGCTATGAGTTTAATTTGGGCAGATTTGAAATGATTTAAAAATGGGTTGGGCCAATTTTCAAATGATTTGGAGTTCATTTGATTTGATTTGGCTCAATTTGACCCACTTAGGTCAAGTTGGGTCAAATTGGGTTAGGTTGACCAATTGGTCAAATTGGGTCAAACCATGGGTTAGGTCAAGTTTAATGATCATTTGGAGCCTATGGGTATCATTGGTTTGGTTTGGTTTATAGATTTGGTTTGGTTCATTTAGGTTCATTTGGGTCAAATGGGTCAAGTTGACTAATTTGACCCATTTGACCCAATTGGTCATTAGTTAGATTAGGCTTGGTTGATCATTTGAAATGTATTGCCAGCTTTGGTTTCAATCAATATTTGTTTGGTTTAATTTCAGGTTGATTTGACCTTTGGGTCAAGTTAGTTCATGGTCAATTGGGCTGGGTTGGGTCTAATTGTCAATTGAAGCTTTGGTCAAGTTCAACAATCAATTTGGAATGAATTTGACCCATTGGTTGCAATCAATTTGGCTTAGATATTTGACCCATTTTGACTTTTTAGGTCAATTTGGGTCAACTTAGTAGAGGCTTAGGTTTTTTGGCTCATCAATATTTAATCATTGATTATGATTGGTTTAGATCAATGGTTTCAATCAATTTGGCTTATAGTAAATTTTGGCTTATTTAGGTTTCATTTGTAAGTTGACTTGGTCAAAGCTAGTTTGACTTGGTTTGACCCAATTTGAGTGATTGATCATCTAGGATGATTGTTGATCACAATGTGAGTTTGATGAGCTTAGTTCAATCCAATTTGGGTTGGATTAGAACTTGGTTCAAAAAGGTCCTTTAGGTCACTTTGGGTTAAGTGGGCCTAACTGGGTCAATTGACTTGATCATGGCTTGATTCAAGTTTGGTTGAACTAACATATGGACTTATGATGGAAATATAAATCCAATTGCAAGTGGTTTGAGTCAAATGGGTTTTGGTTCATTTGATAATTTCAAGTCAAAAGGATGAACATGGGTTTAACTTGGGTTAGTTTGATTTTGAGTTGGTGATTGTAGTTTATGTTTATATTTGGGAATGCGATTAAAGGAGTGATTGATTGAAGAGAAAATCAAGGGTTTGGATTGATTTGAGAATGATTTGCTAAATCAAGAAATTGAGTAAAGGATATAAATTGGTTTGGATTTGAGTTTTGAATTTATATTGATTTGATTTTGTTATTTGAATTTATATTTCATTTATATTTGTGAAAATGAGAATATAAATAGAGAGAATCATGTGAATTTGAGTGAGGATTTGAATTTGGCTAAGGTAGGTCAAAAAAAGTTTGAAAAGGGTTTTGATTTATATTCATTTGATTTGGATGATTTATGATTTCATTTATGGTTGTGAATGATGAAATAAGTGATTTAAAAAAATCATTGGCTTTGGGTTGATTTAAAGGGTTTGGCTTAGGAAGGTTTTTGGATTTGGAATTGATGGGTTTAAATCATTAGAATTTTGAGAATTGATTTTTTTTTGAGAAATCAATTGAGTTGATTTGAGATTTGAGAAAATCAATTGAGTTTGAATTGATTGAGATTTGATTTGGATTGGTTTGAAGGAGGTACATGGGTGGATTTGCTATAGGGTAAGTGGTCCTTAAATCCCTAATGCATAACCTAATCCTATGATAAACCCTTCTAAGTCTCTGTTAAGTTAAGTGTTCACCTAATCACTAGAAGTGTCTTAAGACTAAGGCACTCTTAATGTCTAGAGTCCTATGTCTAAGATGGAGAGGTTGAAAGCTCACTCCGAAAGTGAGGTCAACAAAGGGTGCCCAATAGATGTGGTGTGATTGACAAGGCATACCGCACGTGTTGGTGTTGACCGAGATGATCAACAATTCGAATGATTGTAAGCACTAAAAGAAATGATCTACTCCCAAACCTGAGGTGTAGAAGGAATCAAGATCTTAGTGTAATTCAACTCTACTTATGTCAAAGACATAAGAGAGAAAAGGAGGAATCTGCTAGGGATTAACTATGTTAGCCTTCCACTGGGGGAAAAGGTTCAAGTTATCTACTAAGGATAAGAGGTTGTGAAATCTGCTGGGGATTAGAATTTGGAATCATAAAGTGTGAACCTTCCAAGGGAGTTTGATTGAATTGACTCCACTAGGAAAGATTTGCATCTCAGAGGAGAAATCAATTTGATTGTTTAATTTGACTCCACTGGGGAGGTTGGTTGGTTTTATTTCAGATTTTAAATTTTGAATTTTGAGATGGACCCGGTTGATGGACATGAGTAGGCCATGTTAGCCTACTGATTTACCAATCCAAAGGGTAGTCTACCAACCACATAAGACTATCCAACCAAAGGATTTCCTTCGGTGCAATCTATACTAGGAAGAAAGCATAGACTTACATCCTCCAAAGTAGGGATCAATCACTGGGGTGATCTATTGGCAACACAACAAATCAAACCCAACCTTAGGCTGACTACTGAGTGAATGCCGCTGGGGACTTAAATCAGCTCAAAGATAGTCAAAATTAATTTTATTTTAATTATATTTGATGGATCTGTTGGTTGCGGATGGACCAAGGTAGGGCATGTCGGCCTTGGCCTACTTCAGATTTATCGATCCAAAGGGGGTAGTTTCCCGATTGAAGGGGAGAACTATCCAACAAAAGGTGTGCCTTTTGATTTGCAGTGGCCAATTCAGGGAAGAAAGCATGGGGACTCACATCCTCTTGAACAAAAGACCATTGGGGCAAAGCATTAGCAAGGTAACATGTCAACCTGACTTAGGGCTACCCATCAATTTACGATCATGCTAGAAAGAATGCATAGTAGACTTACATCTTCCAGAGTGAAATGACCACCAAGGTAACCTATTTGTGGAAAAATAGATTGAACCTGACCTAAGAGAATGAGAGAGTGCAACGGGACTTATCTCTCAAATGTAGTCGGCAATTCCTATAGGGAGTTTTACACCGCCCTAAAGATAGGATGCTTGCTTGGGAAAGGGGCTTTGAATTCTAATCCACAAGAGAATAAATTTATTTGTTTATTTATTTATCATGGACCTTGGTTGAGGATCACACCGAGAAGGAGCTTATATCAACCTAGATTATCTCGAATTGGTCAAGGGAGAATGTGCATCCTGAACAAATTCTCCAACCACAGGGTGGCTACTAGGAAAGGGGATCCCAATCCAAGAGTAACTGGTAGTGTCTAAATGGGGTCGCAAAGGATGTAATCCAAGTAGAGTGCCTGTAGGGGAGGGGCCACTAAGTGCTTTTTTCTAATCCCTGAAGAAGATAATGTCTATAGGTATTCGTGGCCAACATAAGGAGAAAGCAGGGACTCATATCTGCCAAGAGTGGTGTACCCACCGGGTGAGTCGCTATCAGCACATCGAACATCAACCAACCTAAGGTGCCCATTATTTGCAATAATCCTAGAAGAAAGCGGGGACTCACATCTCTAAAAGTGAACAATCATCGATAGTCTCTCGATTACGACTAGGGTGACTACTAAGTGAATGCCATGGGGACTTATATCAACTCAAGTAGTCAAGAGAGGAGCCACTGAGGGACTTATCCTAAATCTCAAATTTACTCAATCTTGTTCATCCATGATGACTAGTTTAAGAAGAAAGTGTGTAGGTTTACATCTTAAAAGTCAACATGGGTAGCTTATACCCGAGTAAGGCCTACCAAACTAACAAGGCACTCATTGGTTTACAATGGTCAAGAAGAAAGTATCACATCCAGATGAGTGACCAGGGTGATGCATTACTAGCAAAGACGTGTCACCTAGAGCCTAATGAGTGAGTACCACAGGAGGCTTGCTCCCACATCAAAATTGCCGAGACAAAAGATGTGTTTTTATTTGTGTTTATGTTAAAGGAGGATGGATTGTTCTCTTACACCTATCTTAGTAAATAGATGCCTCTTGGGTTCTCTTACACCTACTCTAATAGTTGGGGAATCATGTTTAATTTGTGTTCATGTTGAAAGAAGGATAGGATGCCTCTTTCTCTTACACCTACCTAACACGTCATGGAGATTAAACAAGCAAACAATGCTCAATGAAGAGAATATTTTGATGAATTGAATGAAATTTTGATAATAATTATTTTCAAACATGATTTTATGGATAGTATTTCTTCAAATAGAGCCCATTGATTTGAAGCATCGGGTGTTCTCCTTTACAATTAATAAGTTGATAAGATCCTCCTTGGTAGGCCTTCTCTATGACAAAAGGGCCTTCCCAAGTGGGTTTAAACATGCCTCCCATCTTTTGATGGGCAACAATCAGTCTCCTTAAAACTAAAATAAGCTCTGCTACTTAAAAAGCTCTAGGGTGGACCAGCTTGTTGTGAACTTGAATCATCTTGGCTTTGTACAACTTGAGGTTCTAGCATGCTCATGCATCTCTCCTCCAAACCTTGAGCTCTTCTAACCACAGCTAACATTACGCTTAGAGTGATTTTACTACCCATTGCTATCCTTAGTGATGGGAGCTAAACTTCTAATGGTAGAATGACATTAGACCCATACACTAAGGAGAATGGGGTAGATTAGGTTGGAGTTTGTATGTGGTGCGGTATGCCCACAAGACTTGAACAAGCTGCTCATGTCACTATCACTTGTTGTCGTCGAGTGTCTTCTTTAGTATCTAGATGAGAGTTTTGTTGAATGCTTTTACTAGGCCATTCTCCCTGGGATAGTAGATAGTGGAGTATCTCCAATCCATATCATGTCTCCTGGGAAAGTTATTGATTTTGGTGCTCTTTAATGAAGTACCATTATCGGATATAATTTATCGAGGCACCCCAAACCTATATATGATATGGTTCCTGAAGAACTTGAGCACATGTATGACCTCTAGTGGGATTGCCTCACACTTGGAAAAGTAGTCGGTGGTAGCTTGGATGAATCGATGACCCTTAGAAGAAGGAGGATCAATCAGACCCACTATGTTAGTACCCCAACACTCAAATGGCCATGAGGCCAATGTAGGATGTAGAATGTTGGGTGGTTGATGTAGGACCACACCGTGTACCTGACATTGATGGCATCTCCTAGCTACATCCATGCGTTAATCATTGAAGGCAAATATCCTAGTCTTTGATCTTTCCTTCATCTTCGATTGATGCATAGACCTGAATGTACCTCAGTCATGATCTTACAGACTTCATGTTTGTCTAAATAGTGTAGTTACAATTGATTGAAAGACCGTCGGTATAAGGTGTCATCTACAAGAGCATAAGAGAGAGCTCTCCGCTTCATCTGATGGGCTTATGAATTCTCTTGAGGTAGTTTTCCTCTAGTCAAGTAATCTATGAATGGTTGCCTCTAATCTAGCTCCTCATCTTTCTTGGCAATGGCAACCTCCACTTCAAGAGAATCTTGAGTTCAACATCAATAAGGATAGACTTGTCTATTTTGGACCTTATTGGAATGGACTCATCCAACATGCCAACTCCTTGTGAAGTTTGGCCAAAGCATCTACTACTACATTATCTCCTAGAGGAATCTTGTAGATGGTGACCTTAGGGATTTGGGCCAACAGCTTCATGGTGGTTAGTGACTAATCTTAGGTTTTAGAACCTTGTAGGACCCAACAATGATAACCAAGAGAATCCCAGATGTTGATGCTTTTGACATATAATAGCTAACAGATCAATCAAAGCCTCATACTCTTTGTTATTGGTGCATGGATTGGAGAGATAGTATGAGAATCTCATCACATCATGGTGAGTTAAAGGATGATTCCTACCCTGCCTTTCCGGAAGAGTAGATCATGGTTCTTCTCCTTTGAAAGGAAGCACCATCAAAATACATCTCCCAATAATGCTAGTGTCCCTAAGTTCATGATTTGTTCATCGGGGAGGTCATCACTAAGCGGAATGAGGAAGTGGGTGTGCTGCTATAAATTTGTCTCCTTTCACCAGAGAGGTACAATGTATATTGAACAGAGAATCATGGACCAATGCCAACCTCGGATAACATCGGCCATGTCATGAGATATAGTGGATTGGAACTTGAAATCAAATTTACCTTTTGAGAGAGCATATAATATCATAGCTTTTGGGTTGCGAACATGAGAGCTAGGCAATGTTTCTCAATAGGTGGGTAGTTTTCTTTAGTAGGGATCAGATGATAGCTAAGGTAATAAAGAATGTTCTCCTTCCCTTCATCATTAGTTTGGGCCAACAAAGCACCAAGGGAGTCATCCAATGCAGCAGTGTAGAGGATAAGTGGCTTGCCGGATAGTTGCTAGAACTGTGGCTTCACCAAATACTTTGATGTATTTCAAAAGCATGGGGCACTTATCATCCCACTTGAACTTAGCATCCTTTTTACAAGTGCTAAAATGGCTTGCATCTCGATAGATTGGAGATAAAGCATCTTAGATATGCAACCTCCCTTGGAATGATCTAAGTTGAGTTAGACTTTTAGGGGTGTCATTTCTAAGATAGCTTTGATCTTTTTTGGTCTATCTCTATTCCCATTGTCGACAACAAACCCAAGGAACTTCAATCCAAATGCACACTTTAGGGGTTCATTTTGAGATTGAATTATCTTAACCTTCAAAAACTACTCTCAAGTCAAAGAGATGGTCTTCCTTTTTACTTTGACAACTAGATCATAATAGCATTCAACTTGATGATGAATGAGTTCATGAAGATCCAGTCATGGTATGGTATAGCATCAACATTTTAAGGCCAAAGGCATGACCTTATAACAATAGATTTTGATCGGGGTTCAAAAATAGTATTCTCTCATCCTCGATCCATTTAATTTTTGGTAGCTAGATGACCCATCCATAAAAGAGAATATTACATGAGATGAGGCAATATTCATCATTAACTTTGGTATAGGAAGTGGAAATTCATCTTTAGGACATGCCTTATTTAAGTCCCTGAAATCGATGCATATATGAATTTGGCCATTTTTTTTCTTTACTTGGACGACACTAGTTAACTAGGTAGGGTATTTTTCTTTCCTGATAAAGCCAACATCGATCAGTTTCTTGACATCAAAAATGACTTATTGTTTGATTTCTAATAGCATGTGTCTAGGAGCTTACTTGATAGGGCTAACATTAAGGTCTATTACTAGTTTGTGGACTACTACATCAGGAGATAATGTGGGCATCTCTTCATAGCTCCATACAAAGTAGTCCTTAAACTCAGTCAATAGTCTAACTAAGACATTGGCTTCTTCTTCATTCAAGAGAACTAGATGTGGGGTGGATCTTCTTTGTCTGAGGTTGATTTCTTTGAGCTTGTCGATGGTTGAATTGATTTTGCCTTCAAATTCTGGAGGTGCATATTTGATTTGAAGATCATCAGGATCATCTGAAGTTTCTAAACACTCTCATAAGAGTTAGTGGTTTGAGAAGATCCTATCACTCTGATTGGTGACAAGCTATAATCATCATCATTGGACCATGTGCGAATCCTAATCCTAGTCTTGATTGTGCATCCCTACCTTTATTATTCCATAACTCAAATACCCAACTGCTTGACCATGTGTAAGGAATCAAACCTTTCTTTGCAAGATTATGAACACAAGGAAGTACCAATCAAAAGGTAATTCCATTAAATCTTTATATGAATTATCCTCAAGTTCTACATCTACTTACTTGAGGATGATGATCCCAACAAAGGAATCTCTTTTGGCTTAACATCCATGGAAGATCTAGGGGCTTCCTTAACTACCAAACCCTCAACTTTTGAGAAGAAAGTGGGTTAGAGCTAAAGGTTCCCAACTGCTACCTAATGGTTTTACATAATCTTGATTTGAATATATTTATGCTTTGCTTGGAGGCTGGTCTTCATTGTCCTCAGTGTCACCTCCAATGACGAGAGGGTTGGTGTATAATCACATGAGACTCATCCAGCTGGATTCTAAGTCTATGTGAATAGCAAGAGTACTCATGAACTGAATGAGCACCTGTAGCTAGGACGCCAACCGGGGTCTTCCACCTCTAGAACTCTATCTACCCTTTACCTCTAGGTGGAGGTCGAGTCATCCTACCCATATGTCATGGTGGAACAAATGAGGGTGGAATGTAACATGGCTCTACCTCTTCCTTGGTGTCCCTTTCTCACTTGTACTTTTTCCTTTTCTTTCTTTTCTTTTTTTTTTCTTCTTTTATTTTTTTCTTTTGTATTCAAATTTGGCCAAGTTAAGAATATATGTTTTGAATTTGAGGAAGTTAGTAGGTTGCATTCTTATATATCTCGACCTCTCTAACTGAGAATGTATTTTCATCTCTTTTGACATAGTATTTGATTCTATCTCTTTGAAACTTGATGCACTAATGAATAGATGATGGAACCATCTTGTTCTGGTGTATCCAAGGCCTACCGAGCAAAGTAGTGAATGATGTATTCAAATTAATTATATAGAACTTGGCTTCAATCTTCTAGCCACCTATTTCAAAAGGTAACACTATGGAACCTAAGGCCCTCTCGCCTTATTCATTAAATCCTCTCAACATCATCTAATCTCCTCAGAGTTTAGAGATGTCAATCCTCAAATAGGCAAGGGTTTTTAGGCTCATAATGTTCACCGATGCACTGATCAACCACCCTAGAAAGTCTAATCGCCCATATCCTGATGTAGAGGGATTGTGCTCCATATCCCCAAGAAGGTCTTCATGGTGAATGTGACTCACGGCTTCTCTTGAATAATGTACCTCCTCTCCAGCTTTCGGTGAGCTAAGCATATTTTGGATCAAGGGCCTTGATTAATGATTCATCTCTTTGGATAAGATAAGGGCATCATATATGCTTAGTTTAGGCAACTTTCTTAGGTGAGGACATTGTAGTCAACTGGGGGTCCTACATAAGCATATCCATGGTGGAGCATCCTATGGGAGGGCTTCTTGCTCACTAGTACCAATGACTTATTTCCTTATCTTGAGGTGCTACCTAGGAGGTAGAACTTACTATGAGGTTAACTTTGGTGATCTCTTATGGTGGGTTAGTGGAAGATTCTACCTACTCATCGCATACCTATAACTTCTCCTATAAGACCCTCAGAATCTGATGATTCCAAGTCTATCTCAAGAGGTGAACCCATATTATTCAAAAAAGGAAAGTCCATCTCTGAATCAGAAAGAGGATGATCAGAGTTGTTATAATTATTAAGACTTGAAGAGTTTTCTAAAGGAGTAGAATCAGATAACCCATCAGAAGTGGCACAAATGTAATTCAAACTAGCTTTCTTCATTGATTTCTTAGATTTAAAAGGAGGTACATGGTAGAAATCTAGTAAAGTAAGTGGGGTGAGGGATTTGATGCCCTCATCCATTAATACAAATGTCTACTAAGAAGAACTAGTAAGTAGAATGGCTAAGTAGTAACGATGGAATGGAGGCTGGACTGGTCAGTGGTTGCTACTTGGCTATCCTGGATAAGTATGATGCTTGAGCTCCTACTTTCCCCAAGTTATCTTTGGCAACTTGTAACCTTCCTTGATGTTGGAGGTTCAAGTCAAGCACCGAGAGGAAAGTTTCTTGATTTTAGAAATAATCATTTTAGAGGTTCTGGATAAAGAAATATCCTAACCTTCTTTTGTTTTGAGAGGATCACATGTATCCCTAAAGATTACCTTAACAGAACTGGATGGTTGTTCTACTATATATTCCTTAGGGATAACTATAGTGCCCAACTTGTAGCTATATTCAAGCTAGTTATTAAATGTAAAGCAATCCTCCAAAACATGGTCTAACATACGGTAGTAGGGGAAAAAGTTAGGATCATTACTCGCCCACTTCCTCGGCTTTGGTAACTAAAATCAGTTTCTTTAAGAGGTTCTTAAAGATTTTTTGACTACCTCCCTCTTAAATGAATAAGGTTTAATTTATCCAAAAGAGTAGGTGGGGCTACTTGGGGGGTATGTATACCATGCTGAGAGTATGGTGAGGAGGAGAGGAAGGTATGGAGGCTACTGGATAAGATCGAGGTGGTGGTAAAGGAGGTGGAAGCAAAGGCAGTGAGCTAAGGTCTCATCGATCTCGCCGGTTTCCTTCCCCAATGCAATGCTACTACGGCTTCTTTTCTATAGCTTTAGCTTTAATGATTGATCTTGAAATGGCAATTGTTTGGCCTCCTTTTGTATACTAGCCACTTTGTTGAATAATTTCTCAAATATCTTAATGATGAAACCTTTAAGCATGAAGGTGATCGGGCCATAAATATTCTTTAATACAATTTTAATAGCATGTTGTTCAAACAGTTGTGGTTCACATTTCATGCTTAAATTGTGTCATCTATGAATGTAATCAACAAGGGACTCATCGGGGTTTTGTTAAGCCACAACGAGATCGCCCATAGTTACCCTTTGCTGAGCTCCAGCAAATCTCTTTACAAAGAGTTGCTCCAACTTAGCAAAAGTCTTCATTGGATCATTGGGAAGTTCAGCATACCAATCAAAAGCTATACCCTCTAGACTACTGATAAAGAGATGGAACAATAATGCATCATTGCCATCAGCATTGCAACAGCTGGCCCTAAAGTGTACTATATGTTAGTGAGGGTTTCCACTGCCATCAAAACTTTTGAAAGAATGAGTCACAAAACTATTAAGATATTAGATAACATCGAATTCCTCTAGGTAGGGTCTACCCTTTGGAACTGATGAACCACCTTAGGCTTGTGCCAACACTTTCTTCACTTTTTGTTCCACCATGAGTTTGATATCTTTTTCTTGTATGGAGGTACTATCGACTACCTTCCTATGCAATCTAGTACTACCCTGCTCTACTGGAGGTGAGCTCTTGATCCAAGATATGCATAACTTAGCACCTCCATAATGGTAGATGTACTGGAGCTTGATCAAGAGTTAGAATTTTGCTAACAAATCTTCAACTCTCTCTTTCCATCCTATCAATGCTCATCTTTTGCTTGAGTTGTTGAAGGAGGTGTTGGGTCAATAGGTCATCATCTGTTCGCGCAACACCTTGAACTATGATGACTAAGAGGGAACCTCTAGTATCAACCATGTGTACTTTTATCGAGTCTTCCAATAAATCATCATCATCAGGGTCGAAGCTAACCTTCTCCTCTTCGAGGTTAGACCAATCATACCCTATGATTTCTTTCTTTTTAGTAAAATTCTATGCCAAGATATCATCCAGAGCATCTAACTGCAAGCATAAATACCACAACATCTGGTGGGATTATGCTCGAATGGAGATACACGACCTCCCCTATTAGGAGCTAACTGAGGGCTACGCTCACTAGAAGACATATGCTCATGATCCAAGCTATGGGTGGAGCCGCCTTTGGGATCTACCATGGGACAATAATTGTCCCTTCCCTTCTCGCCGCTATATATCCATGATCTCAAGGTGATGGTGGTGGTATGACTATGATGATTCATGCCGCTCCTTTCTTCACCAATCAAGTAGGAGGTCGAGAGAACTCACCCCTCACTGTCGATGGAGTAGATGAAGTGGGATCCTTGTAGGATCACCGGGGCTTTCTTTCCCCCGATGTCGCTCATGGCTTTGGGAACCGTAGAAGATGGAACTGAACATGATGTGGACGGAGAGAGCGGTGGTGGAGACAACATCATTTGCCTCTGTACGGGGGCTCTCCTCCTATGATGGGTGGTACCAGTCAACACAATACTATCGATGTGACCGACGTGGGTAGCTCATCAATCAGGGAAATCTATGAGGGTGGAGACTGCTGACTTCCTGACATATCTTTGCCTTTCTCTGCTAGTGATGTGAACAATACGGGCCTCTCGGCCCTCTCTCGATGGATATTCCTATACGTGAGGAATAATTGATCTCAAATCAAACTAAGTGCTAGACTCTGACCGTCTATAAGCCCTGCCAACTTGGCATAAAATAGTCCTAAGGCCAACATATGACCTTCTCCTATCTCTGATAGGTGTCTCATAATGAACTAGAGGTGGAGGTGATATTGCAATGCTCCTAACATCTTTCTCTCCTTCAGAACTGAAAAGGGGATGGAACTTGTTCTGAGTAAGCAAAGGAGGAACCTTCTTGGGTGACCCTACCTCTACAATGTGGGATGCTATCTCTATCTCCATGGAAATGTGCATGTGGTGCCGCTTGATCTGGCTCATATTGCGGCACTGGGTTCAGCTAGGTGGAGCAATACGGGAGCTAACCCTACCTCAAAGGTAGGGAGACTATTCCTGAAGCAAGAATAGCCTTCCCCTTAGAAGAGGCCAATGAATGGGTACTATCCTGCATTGGGATAGTGATGGGAACAACTGACTATGTAGGCACTGGAACTGTAGCTGCTTTGGGAACCTCTACCACCTTCCTTTTCAACAAGGGAAACTCAGAATCTAAGAGCATCTTATTACGAATGATGACTAGCTTCTGCCTAGCCATCACATCCTTATTGATAGTGGTGAGGGTTTCCCCCTCACAAGTAATCCTGGCTCCCTCAAATCCTCGGCCAAAATGTAGTAAATGGGCAAAATCAGTTTGGGGGAGGCTGACCTGATCCAAGGCCAAATCCATCCCAAAGGGGAAGGTGAACACATACTTGGGAATCATTTGCACTATACTACTGAGAAAAGGATCATTTGTTAAAATTGAACTGGAACTCTACAATTGTTGAAAACAAACTCAAATCAGATCTTCTTCCTTGGTATTTTGTTGACTTTTTAACTTTGATTTAGAGTTTGAACCCACACTCAACAATTTGAATATGTTAAGTGGGGCTTATTGAATTTAGGAGAGATTTTGAATAACTTGGAGGAGAGATTTTGCGTTCATTTGAGTTTAGAATCAACATTCAACAAATTTGTGTATGTTGACTGGGTTCAAGTATTTTGGAGAGACTTTTGATGCTTCAATTGGTTCATAATTGATTTTAATTTTATGTTTAGGGACCTTTTATTTAATAAATTTGAGTTTGTTAAATAGAGGGTCAATTGATTTTATTTTAGATTTGATTTTGAGATTACTCTTTTAGCAAATTTGGATATGCTAAATGAGATGTTTGAAAATAATTTTTTTTTTTGCTTGTTTGCCCATGATGTATATCATGTGTGAATTTAGAAATAGAATCTTTACTTAGAAAATTTGTGTATGCTAAATAAAGCCCAAATATATAATGGGATCTTTACTTAGAAAATTTGTGTATGCTAAATAAAGTCCAAATGTGTTTGATATTTTGTTTTGATTTTGAAAATGGGATCTTTACTTAGCAAATTTGTGTATGCTAAATGATGCCCAAATGTGTTTGATTTTTTTTTTATTTTGAAAATGGGATCTTTACTTAGTAAATTTGTGTATGCTAAATAAAGCCCAAATGTGATTGATTTTTGTTTTGATTTGTGTTATTTTTAAAAGGGGGATTTGTATTTAACAAATATGGTGTGTTAAATAGAATCTAATTTTTTTTCAATTTTTTTTCTGAAAAATGAATCTCTCATTTGACAAATTTGGCTATGTCAAACGGAATTCCAATGTGTTTTGATTTTCATGATTTTTGTAGAGGATATTTCCATTTAACAAATTTGGGTATGTAAAATGAAAGTCAGTCATATTTTATTTTTCAAAGATAAAATTTTTGTGTGTGTGTGATTATTGCTTTTTTGAAAAGAAGGAAATTCCAACTTAACACGTGTGGGATGTGTTGAGTGGAGTTCCAAATGGTGTGATTTTATTTGAAAATGAAACCTCCATTTAACAAATTTGAATATATTGAATGAATATGCTTATTTTTCAAATATGTGCTTTTTGAAAAAGAGAAAGAAACTCCAACTCTAATATATATGGAATATATTGGGTGGAGTTTCAATTTTATAATATGATTTTATTTGGAAATGAGAACTTCATTCAATAAATTTGGGTATATTGAATGAGGATTTTCATTTTCAAATATGTGCTTTTGAAAAGGAAGAAACTTCAACTTCAAGATATGTGAGATATATTGAGTGGAGCTTTAATTTTATGAAATGATTTTATTTGAATATAAAAACCCTCATTCAATAAATTTGGGTATGTTTAATGAAGATGTTCATTTTCAAATATGTGCTTTTTGAAAGATGATTTTGGTTTTGGTTTTGAAAATAACCTACATGTAACAATCCCGAAGATTGTTAGATGGGGTTGAGTTATATATTTTGTGAAAATTTTTGTGCAAGTATTTTATTATGTGAACTGTGGGAAACTTCTTTTAAAAGTAATAGTTTTATAATGGATTTATTTTTCTCATTTGTGGAATGAACTTACCTTACCATAAAGATTATAAGGAGGTTAAAAAAAAGGTCTTTAGTCATCTCTTTTGGTTAAACTTTATTTTCATATATTAGGGGACCCAATAGGGGTTTTAAGACCTACATGGAGTGAGGTCCTAAAACTCAAAGGATGTTGATTATCTTAGCTTAAGAATGAAATGAGCTAAGTGCCAATGGAAAAGAAGGATAGTCTCAGACTCATATGAAATACAAATCAATTATCAATACTTGGAGACAACAATCATTTATCGAAGATGAAGAGAGGAACATCCCCAGCAGAATCGCCAAAAAACTCTATGGTATTTACTTTTTGTAGATAGGTGGGACACCATGTGGATCTTATGGGGTTACTTATTGAGGTGATTGGGTATGACATTAAGGAATGATGTACTATCTCGAGAGATAAAAGTCATCATCTTACAATGGACCTAATTACCTAATAAGGACTCCTAAGGGCAATGGGTCTTCGAATGTACTAGAGATCTTTCACCAACTTTATATCAAAAAGTAAAGTAAGGTTTATTTTAAGCCGAGTTCATTAAGTTTCCTATGGAGGTAAGCTCCCATAGTTAATTACATCTTAAGGAATGAGGTTCCTTAGGAATACTCTCGATTAAGGTAAATGATCATTATCTTTAAAGATTTCAAAGATAGGACTATCAATCAATTGTTTATATATATATATATATATAATTAAGTGAGATTGATCAAAAAGGAAAGAGTTATTATCGACACCAAAGGGAGATGAGTAGGGGATGCTCATAATATTAGGAAACCTAATGAGCATCCCAAACTATCCTATGGTTGGGCTTTATATTTTTGAAATTGTGGAGAATTCTATGTTTGAGTTAAATTTTTATTAGAAATCTAGGGCTTACAATTCCATAATATAATATTATTGAAATGCTTAAGAGGTGAGGATTTATGCTTATAGCCCCAAAGGAAAACATCAACCTCAGATCTTAAATCAACGGGGCTTCAGCATAAGCCAAAAGTGCAACCTAAATTTAAGCGACAAAAATGGGCATATGATTTACCTCCATAAGAGAGGATAAGCCACTCGACTGTTGGACTTACAACCATCTAGGGTAGCTGCCAACTAACTCCTCCTACAATTTTAAATTGTAGGCAAGTCATATGCTTTGCAAGATGGTTGTTATTTGTTTAGAAGAGAAATTAAGTCCTTAAACTCACTCCCTAAGAGACTAGATCATGAAGGGCATGAATAATGACAGATCTAATGCAAATTTTATCAAGTTTTATTTGATTTGGACTTATTTTGATTTTTGGGATTTTATATGTCTATAATGAGAAAATCGTTATGGCCAAAATCGAAAAGAAGAAGGTGTATTTCCACCATGGCTCTCAAGATTTTCTTTTCTAACAAAGGTGGAAGCCCTCCATTGGCAAGAGTGAGACAATATGGTTTATGCATGATATGCGATATATAACATCCACCTAAGGGGTTGCTAAATCTTTTATTATCTTAATTTTATGTCCTAGGCTTTAGGTGAGGTTATGAATTATTTAGTTTAATTTTGAATTGATTAATTGTATAGAAAATTTATTTTTTCCTAAGAGCCTAATCACATCTAGGTCATCCAATAATCATCAAACAATTAAGAAACTAGGAAAATCATGCCATCCTAATTGCAAAATCATAAACACAACATCAATAAATTTATAAAATTAGCACAAAAGAATAAGAGGCCAATGTGATTGGGTTCCACCGCACAACTCAAAAATAAATGTGGGTAGCCGAGATCTACCCTTATACATCCCGGTATAATAAAAGAATAAATTACAATTATGAAATGACAAATGTTATGTGGGTCTTCATTCTTCATCCTCTATTCTTCACTCCTTTTCCTTCATTCCTTCATCTTGGTTTGCTCCATTTCTTTCTTTCTTTTGGTTTGACTTGGGATGTAGTTTGCTCCAAGGCCTCATATGATATATAAGACATAGTCTTATAACAAATGTTTACCTTAGTCCCCATAACACTTATCATAATCCTTATGCAAAAATTAAATTAAAAGGAAGGAAAGTAAATCTAGCTACACCTGCAAAATAAATGTTAGCTAAACACACCATATAACCCAAGCAATTATAAGAATAATTTGGACTTAGTACCCCAAACATGGGTAACCAAGCACACCTATCCTAATTTAGGTTTTGTTTAGGGGTATAAGAAATCTGCATTATAAAAATTATTTATATTCTTATTAGAGTGCCCCTTAAGCACAACCCCTGCAGAAAGCATGATTAGGCTATGTGGTGTATTTTTATTTTCTTCTAATGAATAAATGAAAACAAAAATATGCTATATTGGACACCACACAAATCCATAGATGTTCTTATTAGGGTGATCGGGTGCGACATTGAGGAATGATGTACTATCTTGAGAGATAAAAGTCACCATCCTACAATAGACCTAATCACCTAATAAGGACTCCTAAAGACAATGAGTCTTTGAATGTACCAGAGATTCTTCCCCTACTTTACATGCAAAAGTAAAATAGGATTTATTTAAAACTGAGTTCATTAAGTTTCCTATGGAGGCAAGCCCCCATAGTTAATTACATCTTAAGGAATGAGATTTTTTAAGAATATTCTCGATTAAGGTAAATGATTATTGTCTTCAAAGATTTCAAAGATAGGACTATTGATCAATTGGTTATTTTTTGAAGATCAAATGGGAATGATCAAAAGGAGGGAGTTATTATTGAAACTAAAGAGAGATAAGTAAAGGATGCTCATGATGCTAGAAAACCTAGTGTGTATCCCAAACTATCCTATGGTTGGGCTTTATATTTTTGAATTTTGAGAGGAATTATATGTTTGAGTTTAAATTTTTGTTAGAAATCTAGGACTTACAATTCCATGATACAAGATCATGAAAATGCCTAAGAGGTGAGGATTTATGCTTGTAGCCCGCAAATGGAAACATCAATCTCGGATCCTAAATCTTGGGAGCTTTGGTGAGGGCCAAAGCATGACCTAAATCTAAGGAAAAAATGGGCATATTGTTTACCTCTACAAGAGAGGATAAATCACTCGATTGTTGGGATTACAACTACCTGTGGGTGGCCGCCAACTAACTCCTCCTACGATTTTAAATACATGTAGGAAAGTCTTATACTTTTGCAAGATAGATAGGTTGTTGTTTATTTAAAAATAAGACTAAGTCCTTAAACTCACTCCCTAAGAGAGTAGATCATGTAGGGCATGAACTCATGAATTAATCTAATGCAAATTTTGTTAAGTTTATTTTTATTTTTGGACAATTAGTTTGACATAGGCTATGGGATTCATATGCCAAATTCATGAGAAATTGGTTATGGGCCAAAATCAGCAAGGAGAAGGTGTGTTTCCATCATGGCTCTCAAAGGTCAAGCCATGTTCTCTGGCAAAGGTGGAAGCCCTCCATAAGCAAGAGTGAAGCAAGATGTTTTTATGCATGATGTGAAACATACAACATCCAGCCAAGAGGTTGCTAAATCTTTTATTATCTTGATTTATGTCTTAAGCTTTAGGTGAGGTTATGAGTTATTTAATTTTAACTTTGTGTTGAATAATTGGATAAAAAAATTTATTTTTCCTTAGGAGCCTAATCGCATCCTGACCATTCATCAAATAATGAAGAAACTAGAAAAATCATGCCATCTTAATGTACAAGCTAAACAAACATCAAACAATTTTATAAAGCGAGTGCAAAAGAATAAAAGGCCTTTGTGGTCAGGCTCCACCGCACAAACCTAAAAAGAAATGGGTAGTCAAGCTCTACCCTTATACAACCCAGATTACAAATGAATAATTATAATTTAGAAGGAATTTATGTTATGGGGGTCTTCATTCTTCATTCTTCATTTTTTCTTTTCATCATTTCTTCATCTCTTTATTTCTTTCCTTCTTTTGGTTGGTTGGGATGTGGTTGCTCCAAAGGCTTCACATGGTGCATAATACATAGTCTTATGACCAATGTTCGCCTCCACTTCCCCATAACATTCATTCCAAATCCTAATTACAAAAATTACATGAAAATGGGAAAAGTAAATCTAACTAAAATCTACAAAATAGAAATTAGCTAAACACACCATACATCCTAAGTAGTTATATGAATAAATTAGATTTAGCACCCCACGCATGGGTAACCAAGTCCACCTGGCCTATTTGGATCATGCTTAGGGGTATAAGCAACCTGCATAGCAAAAGTATTTATATTTTTATTCCAGTTCCCCTTAAGCACAATCCCCTACAAAAGATAAGATTAGGCTAAGATCACCCTACCATTCAGTCTACGCACATACACCCTAACATCTAGTCTAAAAAAAATATTACATCATAAAATAAAATCAGGCATCAAACTATGCACCGCCCTAACATAGAGCCATAAATGGTGACTAAGCCTAATGTGTGTGCCATTTAAGGCTTGTGTGGCATGTCTTAGTTAGGCTTTAAGGTTGAGATTTTCTAAATATGGAAAAGATTCAACTTATAGGGTGATTTCATTTTAATTGATTTAGTTAATTTGGTCAATTTTATTATATGATTTGATTTAGTTTGAATGAACCTACATTTAGTTACTAAGTGTTGTAAAGAGAAGAGAACTTCTCTTTCATCCCTACCTTAAGTAATTTATAAGGTAGATTCATTAATAATTTTTCTTTAGTGAATGTTTTATTATGTGTTTTAATTAACCCTAAGTTTAGATTTACTCTAAATAAGCCTATTTAATAAGAAAGGCATCTTAAGACTAATTAAGGTGAATTACTAACACACAACCATTTATTTCTTTCCAACATGTATACCATGCATATGCATAAATCCTAAGCATATCTATACATATAATGCAAAATCTTAGTACACTTTAATAATGAATGGAAAGAGATGTTGTTTAAGAAAATTTGGATGTTTCATGAATGCATGATTTTATTAATTAGAAAAGAGGGACTCTTTTATCCATTAATCAAATGCACATTTACATGTATAAAAGACATAAGTGAGTACGATGCCATTATTTTCTACACTAGGAGTATAAGGTATAAGACCTACTTGGGGCTACTTAAAGCCTCGCAAGCACAGGATGTCCAAACTAATATACCACTTTTCTTAAATATATGTGCATGTACAAAAAGAAAACAAATGGATGAAGAATCATGCAAAAGATCTTTGTTTGATTTGGTTATGAAATTCACATGTGTAAATGTAAAAAAGCCTTCCTAAGTCATAACATGGAAATGCATATGAATAGATTTAAGCAAGTGTAATGTTCTTTTCAAATGAACTATACACTTTGCAAATCCTATACAAGTCCATGTTAAGAGAAGAGAAGGAAAACCACACCAAATACACATCTTGTACTTATAATCACATGCAAGCTTATAAGTATTTCTAAGTAGCATTACCTCATTTATAATATTTTATTTATGAGTTTTGAAAATAGTTTTTGATTTAATAATGATAATATCCACTCATATTCTTACTTTAACAAAAACATGGAATTTGACATAAAGAAAAAATTAATTAATTGATTTTTCAAAAGACATGAATTCATGATTTCATATGAAAAACAACATTTATCATGCTTGGAAAGAAATAAAGTGATGTAAGCATGTAACTTCATTCACCCTAATTAATTCCTAAGGACAATCCTATAAGATAAGATTATTGAAAGTGAATCAAAATTCTTTAAAGGGATTTTTATTTTTGAATTTGATTTGACTTAAGAGATGTGAAAAGAGTTTGTTGGTCCAAACCAATTTCCTCCATGTGTGAGTTAGTTTAGTTTAATTTTAGGATGATTAGATTGATTTTATGTTTTATTTAGGTTAAGGTGTGAATAAAATCCATTAATTACCCCTTACCTACGCCACTTTCATAATTATTCAAACAATTGTGAGCCAACATATGATATGTAACCACATGGAATTTAAATTAGCAATGCACCTTAAGAAAGAAAGGGGCCTAATGCAATTGGCTCACAATTATTGATTAATTAAACTAAAGGGTTTTAATTAAGTACTTTCATAACCATCCTACACATGTGAGATGGATTATGATTTCTTTAAACTTACCTTAAGCTTTTGAACACCTAAGGATCTACCCAGAAAGAGATTGACTAAGTTCAGATTGGTTTTGAAAATTTTATTAGATTAATTAAGTAGATCATTAGTGGATTAATCCTTAATTAGGTTTGGATTAAGGAAGAAATGGAGTTTAGGGAATAGCTTAGGGAAGATATCCCAAAATTATTCTATAAACCTCCTCTTCACTTAAACAATGTTTAATTATCTTAATTATGGGATTACATCACTGTTCACATGCTTAATTACTCTTAATTACATTAAAAGGGTGATTAGGGGTTCATTAATTAATTTCCCCAATTAACTCATTAATAAATTCCAAGAAAATTAGGGGAGGCAGAAGTCATCCCACTAAACATGCCTAAGAAGTTTATAATTAATTAATGAAGTAATTAGGGAATAATTAAGGATATTAAGCTTTTAATTAAACCTTAATTAAGGAAAATTCATTGTTCAAAATTAATTAGAAGTAATTTTATTAGATTCCCCTTTGAATTATCTTTAAAATGAGCTTGAGTTTGTATTTTTGGATTTTTCTATATTTAGTTATGAATTTCTGAATTTTTTATGATTAATAGGTAATTAAATAGGCTAATTATATAACTAATCCTATCGGTGCCACGTGGGCTGCTGATACAGCGCACGCTTTCCACGTGGCATGACGGGATTGGTTATTTAAGTTGTCACATCACGTGCCTCGTTAGCTGGCAGCGCCATGTGCTTTCCCCTAGGCCGTTCGATCAAGGATCAGATGATCAGGATTAAACTGGTGGTTATAAAAGGATTAAATCAGAGATCTACCATGTTTTAATCAGGGTCATCCATCCAAAAAATGCGGGATGGACGACCCATGATTCATCCCTGCCTTTACCTGCGGGAGACGGAGGTCATCCATCTTCCATGGCTTGATCCGAGCTCACTTGAGCTTGAATTAGGTTGAGATTCAACCCACACCATCTATAAGCATAGGGAAGAACATCCAACGGTTGAATTCTATTGGGGTGATAATTCCCTTCACAAAAGACCAAGCAATTTTTAACTTAAGCTCGGTTTGAGCCATACCTCTATGGAGGCTATCACCGGTGCTTCCAACTGAGAAGGTAGCTTCTTCTAGTGGAGACAAAGCATTGTTGAAAGTTTCAAGGATCAATTTGAAGTGGATCTCCCAATTGACCAAGGCTCCCTCCAATGGCTTCCAGCTTTGGTCTAGGTCTCCCTGCACGTGGCTTAAATGCTTGGGAAATGCTTTGGGAGGGCTTGACTTGCCTCCTTGATGGTGCTTGCAAAGTGAATTGGGGTTTGGTTGAGAGTTGAGCAAGTTGGCAATTCACCTCATCTCCCCTATTTCGGCTATAGAGAAAAATGAGAGAGGGAAATTGGAGAGAGCTTGGAAATACTTAGGGAACTTTGTCAATACTTGCTTTCGATCCTCTGTGCTCAATCGAATGCAAGAGTGATGTTTTGAGTGGAAATTAGGGGGAGTATATCTCCCCCTACTTGGATCGGACGGTTGAAGCTTGCTCCTCCATTTTTGATCAATTGCTCTGATTTAATGGGTTGTTTAAGTTATTAGGAGCTCCATGTGATTCAGTTTTGGTAGAGGAGTGGAATAGAGGTGGTGCACATGTGCTAGGTGAGTATGGGAGGTGCTCCAAGTGGAGAAATTCCATTGGAGGGCTCGATTTGGCCTTGGGTTGGGTCATGGCTGACCCAAACCCATTGGGTCATGTGCACCACCCCTCTTAGTGTCCAAATGGTCCACTAAGAGGATGCCAAGTGGTCTTGAGTTGGAATATGACCAAATTCCAAGTGAATTTGGCCATAGGTTACCCTTTGAACTAGGGGTAGAATGGTCATTTGGCTTTGATTTTGATTTGGGCATATTTGAGATGTTTCAAAAATAGGTTGGGCCAAATTTTAAAGAATTTGGAGTTGATTTGATATGATTTGGTTCAAGTTGACCCATTTAGGTCAAAATGGGTCAACTTGGGTCAAGTTGACCAATTGGTCAAATTGGGTCAAACTATGGGTTAATTCAAGTTCAAATGATCATTTGTAGCCTATGGGTGTCATTGGATTGGTTTAATTTGATTTATATTTAGTTTTGGTTCATTTGAGTTCACTTAGGTCAAATGGATCAAGTTGACCAATTTGACCCATTTGACCCAATTGGGTTAGGTCATGGGTTGGTTTAGGCTAGGTTGATCATTTGAAATGTATTTTAAGCTTTGGTTTCAATCAATTTTGGTTTGGTTTGATTTCAAGTTGATTTGACCTTTTAGGTCAAGTTGGGTTCATGGTCAATTGGGCTAGGTTGGGTCAATTGAATAAGTGAAATGAAATGATTTAATAATCAGATGTCAATCAATTTGACACATTTGGTCAACAATTGGCTTTATTGGAAAATCATGTTCATTGATTATGAACTAGTTTAGATTAATGGTTTCAATCAATTTGGCCTATAGTGTATTTTGGCAAGTTTGGGTTTCATTTGGGTTAAGTGTTGACTTGGTCGAAGGTTAGGTTTGACTTGGTTTGACCCAATTTGGGTGATTGATCATCATAGGATGATTGTTGGCCACAATGATAGGCTTAGATGGGTTTAGTTCAATCCAATTTGGGTTGGATTAGAATTTGGTTCAAAAAGGTGCTATAGGTAACTTTAGGTCAAGTGAGCCTAAATGTGTCAATTGACTTGATCAAGGCTTGATTCAAGTTTGGTTGAACTCACACATGGACTTATGATTGAAATATAAATCCAATTGCAAGTGATTTGGAGTCAAATGGGTTTTAGTTCATTTGACAACTTTAAGTCAAAAGGGTGAATATGGGTTTGACTTGGATTAGTTTGATTTTGGCTTGATGATTGAAGTTTATGTTTATATTTGGGTTTATGATTGAAGGATTGATTGTTTGAAGAGAAAATCTAAAGGTTTGGATTGGTTTGATAATGATTTGGCTAAGTTCAAGAATTTGACTTGAAAGGGTATAGGTTGGATTTAGGTTAGATTTGGACCTGAGTTTTGAATTTAGTTTTGGTCATTTGAATTTATATTTCGTTTATATTTGTGAATATAAATGAGAATATAAATGGATTATGAGAAAATCTTTTTGAATTTTGAGTGATTTGAATTGGATTTGAGCTAAGTCCATAAGATGAAAACAAAGTGGCTTAGTCATTTGGAATTGATTCATGATTTAGATTTTTGGAATTGATTTGAATGATTTGAGAAAAATCATTTAAGTTGGAATTGATTTGAGAAAAATCATTTAAGTTGGAATTGATTTGAATGATTTGAGAAAAATCTTTTAAGTTGGAAATTAGTTTGAATTTTGATTTGAAATTTATTTGAGTTTGAAGTTGATTTGAATTTGAGGTTGATTTGCATTTGAAGTTGGTTTGGATTTGAAATTTGACTTGAAAGAAGGGAGTAAGGATTGGGTTTAAGCTATAGGGTAGACAAGTTTTCTTAACACCCTTAAGGCATAACCTATTCTTATAACTAACTCTTCTAAGTCTCTAAGGTTAGGTTAAGTGTTCACCTAATCACTAGAAGTGTCTTAAGACTAAGGAACTCTTAATGTCAAAGAGGAGTCATATGTCTAAGATGGAGAAGTTGATAGCTCACTCCAAAAGTGAGGTCAATAGGCTAATATCAGCCTAACATCCAGACTAAGCACATACACCCCAACATCCAGTCTAAAATAATACATCACAAAACTAAACATTCATCAAACCATGCACCGCCCTAACCTAAAGCTAGAAATGATGACTTAGACTAATGTGCATGTTTTAGAGCTTGTGTGGTATGTCCTAGCTAGGTTTTAGAGTTATGATTTGCTAAGTTTGAGAGGTTTAATTTATAAAAGGTTGATTTCTCTTTAAGTAGTTTAGTTAATTTGGGGAATTTTACTTAACATTTTCTCTTATTTCATGTAACCTACACTTAGCAACTAAGTGTTATAAAGAGAAGAAAGAGAGGGAAAGTATCTCTTTTATCCCTACCTTAAGTGATTTCTAAGGTAAATAGATTAATGAATTTCCTTAAGTGAATGGTTTATTATGTGTTCTAATTAACCCTAAGTTTATATTTGCTTTAAATAGCCCTATTAAATAAGAAAGGCATCTTAGGATTAGTTAGGGTGGATTACTATCACATAACACACACCCATTCATTTCTTTCCACCATGTATACCATGCATATGAACAATCCTAAGCATACCTATACATGCAATGCAAATCTTAGCACACTTTGATGATGAATGCAAAGAGATGTGATTTGAAAATTTAAATATTCTATTTGTGAATTGGATCATTAATGCATGTCTTTGTTATGTAGAAAAGAGGGATTTCTCATACATTAGCTAAATGCACATCCACATGTATAAAAGTTATAAGTGAGTACGGTGCCATTATTTTTTACACCAGGGGCATAAGTTACAAGACCTACTTAGGGCTACTTAAAGCCTCACAGCCCCGGGATGTTTAGACTAATATACCACTTTTCTTAGAAACATGTAGATGTACAAAAAGAACCAAATGGATAAGGAATCATGCAAGAGATTATGTTTGACTTGGTTGTATAAATTACACATGTAATATGAAGGTCCTTCCTAAGTCTTAATATAGAGGTGCATAGGAATAGATTTAGGCAAATGTTGTGTTCTTTTCAAATAAACTGTACACTTGCAAATCCTATGTGAATCCATGTTAAGGGAAGGAAAGAGAACTTCATAATACACATTTTATGCTATCATTACATGCAAGCTTATAAATATTTATAACTAGCATCACTTCATTTATAATCTCTAATTTATAAGTTTAAAAAAGATAATTTTTGGTTTGAAATTGATAATAGCTACTCATATTATTAATTTTAGCCAACACATGCAATTTGACATAAAAGAAAACATTTTATTTAATTAATTTTTAAAAGAAATGAATGCATGATTTTATATGGCAAACAATATTTAGCAAGATTGGAAAGAAATAAAGGAATGTAAGCACATGACTTCATTCACCCTAATTAATTCCTAAGGAAAATCATATGAAATAAGATCATTTAAAAAGAATCAAAATTCTTTAAGAAGATTTTTATCTTTGAATTTGATTTGGCTTAGGAAATATGAGAAGGGTTTGCTAGTCTTAACTTATTCCCCATGTGTGAATTGGTTTGGTTTGGTTTAACTTAGAACAATTATATTGATTTTATGTTTTGATTAGGTTAATGTATGAATTAAATCCATTAATTACCCCTTACCTATACCACTTTAACATAATTATCCAAGTAATTATGAGTCAACATATGATATGCAACCACATAGAAATTAAATTAGCAATGCACCTAAGAAATGAAGGGGCCTAATACAATTGGCTCACAATTATTAATTAATTAAGCTAAAGGGCTTGATTAAGTACTTTTATAACCCTCCTACACATGTAGTTTGATTATAATTTCCTTTGAAATTCTCTTAGGTTATTGAACACTTAAGAATCTACCCAAGAATTGAATGATTGAGTTCTAGAATGATTTGGTTTTGAGTTTGATTAATTAAACTATTTAATGAAGTGATTAACCATTAATTAGTTGTAAATTGATTAAGTGTTATCCAAATGAAATGAACATAGGGGAAAGGATTGGAAAAGAGGTCCTAATCACATTCCTTATGTCCATTCACTATTTCATAATGATTATCCAACTTAACTAATAGATTCATTATTATTTAACATGCTAATTAATCATTTAATTAATTAAGAGAAGGATTAAGAATGAAATAACCAATTCCCCTAATTAATCAAGTAATAAATTCCAATAAAATCATGGGATACAAAGGTCATGCCATTAATTAATCTCAGAAAGTTTAGAATTAATTGTTGGAGTAATTTGAGAGTAATTAGCTTAATTACATCACTAATAAAACCCAAATTGAGTCAACACCACTATTCAAAATTAATTAATTTTAACTTTTTATTATTCTCCTCTGAATTACCTTTAAAATGAGTATTTATTTCTATTTTTTGGATTTTTCTACAATTAGTTATGAATTTTGGAAGTTTCACCATTAAAATTGAATTATTTAAGCCTAATTAAACTCCTCCCATCGTACGTGGTGACGATGCGCTTTTCGCATTGGTGCGATAAGATTGGTTATTTAAGATAACATTCATCGGCTGAGTCAGCTGGCGGCGGATGCATTTTCTCTTTGAACCATCCGATCTAAGATCGGATGATCGAGATTAATCCCATGATTTAAGAGGAAATCAGAGAGATCTAATGCATGATTTGATCAGGACCATCCGATCCGATCATGCGAAATGGGCGGATCTGATTGTCTTCTCGGCGAGAAGGATGTCGTCGTTGATCATCGCCGATCCGAGCTCAAATTGCTCAAATTCATTCCCTGGAAGCACAAGCAACACATATAATGGTGGAGATCACTTGACATAATGATTTCCTTCACAAAGGACCAAGAAAATTTACTCTAAGGTCAGTTTCAATGGCATACCTCACTGAAGGCTATCACCGACGCTTCCATCAAAGGAGGTATCTTCGTCTAGTAGAGACGAAGCCCTATTGAAGAAATCCAGTCTTGATTTGAACTGTCCTCGGTTGACCAAGCTCCTCTTCAATGGCGATCAGTCTTGATCGAAGTGGCACTTCCCATTGCTTAGAGGCTTGGGAAATGGTTTGATTGAGCTCAACGAGGTCCAAGGATGGTGTGTGCAAGATTAATTGCACTTTGGTTGAAGATTGAGTGAATTGGATTCAGAAATCACCTCCCCTATTTTGGCTTTGAGTAAAATCGAGAAACAGGAAGCAAGGGTGCTCAAAAATGGCTGAATAAAGCTCTGGGATTCTTGGCTTCAACTCCTAGAGCTCTGAGGAATGAATCTTTTTTTTTGAGTGAGAATGAGGGGGGTATATCTCCCCATCCTTAGATCGGACGGTGGATGGTTAATTTACTATTTTAGCTCAATGGCTTGGATTGACTGATCAATTTGAGTTGAAAAATGTCCCACATGGATCATTTTGAGTGGAGGAGTGGGAGAGAGTGGCTGCCCATGTGATTGGTCAGTGAATTTGGTGAGCCAAGTGTCTAAGGGTGATTGGCGAGCTCAGTTTAGCCACCCCTTGGGACATGGCTGAACCAAACTTATTAGGTCTTGTTCACCACCCTCCTTAGTGCCCATGTGGGCCAATAAATGGGTGTTAAGTGGCCTTGGGAAAGAAATGTCCAAATTCTTGACCCAAGGGCAAAGTGGTCATTTGGCTATGAGTTTGGTTTGGGCAGATTTGAAATGATTTAAAAATGGATTGGGCCAAATTTCAAGTGATTTTGGAGTTCATTTGATTTGATTTGGCTCAATTTGACCCATTTAGGTCAAGTTGGGTCAAATTGGGCTAGGTTGACCAAATTAATCAAATTGGGTCAAACCATGGGTTAGGTCAAGTTCAAATGATCATTTGGAGCCTATAGGTATCATTGGTTTGGTTTGATTTGGTTTAGATTTAGTATTAGTTCATTTAGGTTCATTTGGGTCAAATGGGTCAAGTTAACCAATTTGACCCATTGGACCCAATTAAGTTAGGTCATGGGTTGGTTTAAGCTTGGTTGATCATTTGAAATGTATTGTAAGCTTTGGTTTCAATCAATTCTGATTTTATTTGATTCCAAGTTGATTTGACCTTTTGGGTCAAGTTGGGTTCAGGGTCAATTGGGCTAGGTTAGGTCTAATTAGTCAATTGAAGCTTTGGTCAAGTTCAACAATCAATTTGAAATGAATTTGACCCATGGTTACAATCAATTTGGCCTAGATTTAGATCTGACCCATTTTGGCTTTTTAGGTCAATTTGGGTCAACCTGGGCTAGGAGGGCCAATTGGGTTTGGTCTAGCTCAAGTGAGAGATTGGTCATGTTTAATAACTGATTATGGATTGGTTCAGATTAATGGTTTCAATCAATTTAGCTCATAATGAATTTTGGCTTATTTAGGTCTCATTTGAGCTAAGTGTTAACTTGGTCAAAAGCTAAGTTTGACTTAGTTTGACTCAATTTGAGTGATTGATCATTCTAGGATGATTGTTGATCACAATGTGAGATTTGGATGAGCTTAGTTCAATCCAATTTGGGTTGGATTAGAACTTGGTTCAAAAAGGTCCTTTAGGTCACTTTGGGTAAAGTGAGCCTAAATGGGTCAATTGAATTGATCATGGCTTGATTCAAGTTTGGTTGAACTCACATATGGACTTATGATGGAAATATAAATCCAATTGCAAGTGGTTTGGAGTCAAATGGGTTTTGGTTCATTTGACAATTTTAAGTCAAAAGAATGAGCATGGGTTTGACTTGGTGATTGTGGTTTATGTTTATATTTGGGCATGTGATTGAAGGAGTGATTGTTTGAAGAGAAAATCCAAGGGTTTGGATTGATTTAAGAATGATTTGGCTAAATCCAAGAAATTGGCTTAATGGATATAAATTGGATTTGTATTTGAGTTTTGAATTTATATTGATTTAATTTTGGCCATTTGAATTTATATTTCATTTATATTTGTGAAGATAAATGAGAATATAAATGATCCATGAGAGAATCATGTGAATTAGGAGTGATTTGATTGTGAATTTGGCTAAGGTAGGTCAAAAAGTTTTAAAAAGGGATTTTGATTTGGTTTGATTTATATTCATTTGATTTGGATGATTTGGATGCCAATTTCATTTAAAGTTGTGAATATAAGTGATGGAATAAGTGATTTATAAACAAATCACTTGACTTTGGGTTGATTTGAAGGGTTTGGCTAAGCTTATGGATGTAATTCATCAGGCTTATGAAGGTTTTAAAATTGGAATTGATCATGAGTTTCAATCATCTGGAATTGGAGTTGGATTTGGAATTGATTTTTGGATTTGAGAAACTTAATTGAGTTGGGATTGATTTGATATTTGAGAAAATAAATTGAGCTTGAATTGATTGGAGATTTGATTTGGATTGGTTTGAAAGAGTGTACATGGGCTAGATTTGAGTATAGGGTAAGTGGTTGCCTAAAATCCCTAATGTATAGCCTAATCCTATGATAAACCTTTCTCAGTCTCTAGGGTTAGATTAAGTGTTCACCTAATCACTAGAAGTGTCCCAAGATTAAGGAACTCTTAGTGTCTAAAGGAGTCCTATGTCTAAGATGGAGATGTTGAGAGCTCACTCCAAAAGTGAGGTCAACATATATAAATCCTTACCTAGGTGCATACCCACTAGAATTTCATAACCTTTTGTATAGAAGGTAGACAAATTAGTCATTTAAATTACTTTAAGCCTCAAGTAAATAAATACTTAAGTGATATTTGGATGGATGAAAAGGAAATATAGTGTAAAAGAAATTCAATGTAAAAGTAATGTAGTGTATTTGAAATATTTTAGGGATGTTTGAATGGATGTAAATTAAAATTAAGAATTTATCTTTTATGTTTGATTTGAGTAAAACAAAATTAATGTAAAATTAGTGCACGACGGCGGTGGTGGGAGGCGACGGGTGAATGCAACCGGCGATGGCAGGCGATGACTACGGCTAGTGATGACGGCGTGACCAGCGGCGGGTGGCGGCAGCAGACTAATGATGTGGGTAGTGGTGGTTGGCAGTCGGTAGCTACCACTCTCACTTTACACCTACCGGTGTAAAGTAAAATTACCCAAATCTGACAAAATTCTTTTTCATTGGATTTGAACTAAAGAGTGAAAAAAGAATGCATTGAAACTTTACATTGTATTTCTTTTTCAGTCATCCAAACACCAATATTTAATTTTTTACTAAAAAAGAAATGAAATGCATTCCTTTTTCACTCAGCCAAATAACCCCTTAATACCAAATATTTTATTCAATTATTATGTTCGACATATATCAATCATACTAACTCACAAATAGATTACAAATCTCCATCCCAAATATATTTGGGTCTTCTAATGGACGTAAGCCCTAATTTAAACTATTTATAAGCACATCTAATGCTAACAAACCTTCTAAATTAAGTAAGACTCGATCTACTTAAGATCATTAAGATGATACAATCGATGGTTATCATTTAGATTCTTTAGATATTATGGCTTATAGTCCCATAATATTGCTAAACACATATTGTTAGCATTTATAGAATCTCTCAAATATGGGATCTTGATTAGGTCTATCTCCATCTTCTTAAAAAAAATTTTATTAAAACAAAACTTAAGATATTATGCTTAAACTTAAAATTGTGTACAAGTAACTATCAATAATCTAGAATACTCTTTTGTGAGCATGAAGTGTAACTTTAAGAGTTTGCATTCACAAAAAATTTGTATTTCATATTTTAATAAATTTTAAGGAAATGTTAGTGAAAATATGATTAAAAACTAAAATTAATCTATCTCATGAGAAATGGAATCATAAATTGAGAAGATGGGGTTTAGGCTTTTTTTTCAGAGTAATTAATTTATAGCGGCTACATTGGAAAATCTTTTTTATCTCCATCTTTGGATAGGTTACTTAAAGAACTAGGTGCTTACATTTAATATAATTTCTAATTTAGTAAACATTAAACCTATAATAATGATGATCACTCACATTCACTCAAAACACTCGTTCATGAATATTGAGTTTACATTTTGTATTACAAAAGTTTAGGTTCTAATATCCTCAGTTAGCCTTACCTTTCCTTAGTTTCATAAGCAAGTATTGTAAATCTTAAGACTTGACAATTATAGCTAATGGTATGATTGTGAAACTTAAGGAAGGTTCACTAGTATGATTCCTCCTAGCTATCATCAACACTAGTTTTAATTGATCTACCCTTCATTTTGAGATAATTTTCAAGGTGATGAGATTTATCCCTACTAGCCGAACTATTATTATTGTACTGACCAGGATGGCCAACCATCACTTATCGAATCATTTTTCAATGGCTCCTTATTATAGTGAAGAAACATTTGGTCATTCTTGATGAGCCAGTGTTAATTTTCTTAGGCTTTTGAGAGTATTGTTACTAAGGATGTTTCAGGTGTTTCCCATCATGTTATGATGGTATCCTCTGTTGACCAACCTCTTCCTAAAGTTGAAGGATTAAAAATTGATTTTCATTCATCTTGCACATAATCTTTCAATGATATGCCTTGGGGCCTACTGCTCTCAAGTTTCGACGCCTTTGGTTGAAAGTCTAATTTTCAAATTAGTAAATTCTACAATGTACAATATTAAAATTTAAGAAGAAAGTATTTGCATTTTAGAGTTAGGAGCATTTAAATTTATATTATAAAAGGAGAAAAATAAAAATCAAAAGTATTTGTATTAAAAATAAAAAATCTGAATAAAATAAGATAAGAATTGAGATAAGTAAAAAAATTGAACAAGAAAATAGAATTAAAATTTGGAGTAATTTCATCTAGAATTGTTTGATTTATCATTTTAAAATGATCTCATGTATTCATAAAGATTTTTAAAAACAAAATTATCTAATAGTCAATATTTAAAAATAGATTAACTCTTAATCTTCTCACGGTTCTTTATATATTTCATATATGCATGATATATTCATGATATCAATTTTAAGCTTTCAATTCTAATTCTTAAAATTTTATGCAACACTTAGAATTTATTTATTCATATGCATATGCATGGTTGACAGAATATGAAGTAAAGACCTAGATCTCCTTAGCTTAAACCTACAAACTAGCCCTAACTCATTCACGCGTGGTTCTTTGACTGTTTCCATGCTAAGCAGAGTTCTCTTCTAGATTCCATGGACTTTAGCACTACACGATCATTTTCTTGCCCTCTTTTCTTTTCTTTATTGCTCACTCTTTTTCACTACTCTTCTTCCTTTTATATATTGGCCCTACATCTTCATCACCAACTCATCTCTAAATAAGGTTAACTCCTTATGTTAGTCATTGAGTCCTCTACCTTACTCATCATTATTTCACTTATCATTGTCACTCTCACTCTGAGCCCTGTATGATCAAGCTTAGTCATAGTTTTTATACTGAGATGTCCTCTCTAACTATGACACCTCATGGTGCTCATGTCTCTCCAACGATTTCATTCTTTTAGAGGTAGTTTCCCATGTGGTTCAAGAGTCATCCTCAATCATGCTTGCTAGTTGTTCATTTGGTGTGAATCCTAGTCTTCAAGTTGGTGACTCTATCTCTCAATCTCCTAAAAGAAGTTATATGCCTAGGGATTTCAAATTTTGAGACTTAACAACTGGTACTCCCATCAAATTGAACAAAATTGTTGCTTTCATTTTACTTGATAACAAACAAACTCTTTTGCCTTCTTTGTATTATGATAAACCTACTCTTTTTCTTACACACCTTGGACTAGCTAGTTAAACACTATAAGTTTACAAGTTTACATTAATGGGCAAATTCATATATTAGCATCGTACCCTAAATTAAACAATATTAAACTTTTCTTAAACACATCTTAGGGACATCTAATTATCATTATTTAATTATAGATATATAATTAAGGGTTCTCTCATGGAAGACATTTCTTAAGGTATATAATTTTAGTCATATATATATTTTTTTAAATTATGATTTAATAATATATTTAAAAAACTAATTTATAATATTTCTAATTTACATATAATCGTTACATTTTTTTCAAGAATAAACTTGAATTTATTTTAATTTCCAGACTATCTTCAATGCATTATTTCAGGAAAATATTATTATAACAAAAAATTATTATTGACAAAATTAAATTAGATCAATAATTTTATCAAGCAAAACAAAATTTGAAATAAATGATAGTTAAGGTAAGCCTAACTCAAGTCATGATTTGACTAAGCTTATCTATATCATGGTTCAAATTTGAGCCAACTAGTTTAAATTTTATTTTAATTTTTTATTCAATTCAACTCGAGATAGAATTGGCCTTACTACTTGGCTGTGGGGCCGTTCACTATTTCCCTTCATGAAATCATACTATTTTTTAATTATTTTTTTCAAAAATAAAGAGAGTGATATCATAAAATAAGAGAGATTTTTTTGTTAAATTATTTCAAACTCGAATAACATAGCACCATGTAGTGTTCAATTAATGCACAGCTATTACGTATTAACTATAAAGTGTTGTATATTGATATGTATTGATGTAATATTAAGTTTATGATAATATATAGTATACATATATACAATAATGCATAACACTTCATAATCAGCATCACATGAGGCTATATTATTAGAGTGCGGATGTAAAAAACTATATCCATATTCCACACATAATAATTTTTCTTCTTCTTTTAAACTCCTTTTTGTTTTCATGCATATTACATAATATTTATTATATATTTTTGTTCTATTGTTTATGCCGCAAAATCATAAATATGTTAAGTAACAAAATTATTTATTTAGCTAATTAATTTTATCTTCGAATGAGCCGTTGTCATCAACATTTATAAAATATTCATTTATTGACCTCCATGCATGCGTCATAAGTCAAGTCGAATTCACAAGGTTCGACGAGCTTTAATATATAAATCGGAGCTGAAATACACTCGATGGCACAAAAAATCAGTAAAAATGATATTCAATCAACAACGGACTCACATTGCGTTGAGCATTCATGTCGAATAGGCATCTTGCATAATTTGGCATCGAAGAAGGAGGTCATGTCGCGACATGTATGAATTCGGAAGCCATGGCGTTCAAATGATCCGTTCATGATATTTATTGCTCCGTTAGCGTTGAAATGTCAAGTTCTATCAAGTAAGATAATTCGCAGTCAATTCGGACAAGTCTGCATGAAAATCGAGCAGTCGAAAATAATAATGCGTATTTTGAATTAAAAGTGACCCAATTTAATGCTGACTTAAATCAAATGAGCTTTTATCGTGAAATGGACTACATCATTACATCCAGAATGTCAAAATTATCTAGAATAGACATCCAATTTGACTAAAATTATCATGTTTAAAATTTCATTGAAATTAAATTTTTTTGAGATAAATTTAATTATCCCTAATTGCGACTGATTATCACCTAGGAATTGACAGCCGCCCATCCCATACTTTCGCCACCCCCATTCAGCCAATAATTAGCTGTCACATCATTTCTTCCTTGATAAAAATCTACCAACCTTAATTTTTTATGTTATCTACCTCCAGAAGGGATTAAGGCATGGAGAATTGGGAAAAATATTACGTCCGAGTCGCATTACCGTCGCGGACTCAATCGATCGACGCGTACGCAGATAAATTGAATTAACGGGGCCAAAAAATGACACCGTAAGATGGAAATGGCGCTATTTTCTGCGGTTTAGCGCCCGGCCCGACCCGACCCGACCCGATTTACCTCGTCTAAACAGCGGGGAACAAAATATCTGCGTCGTTCGGTATTTTTCGTATCTGTACGGCTTTCGAGAGAATTTCTGAGCTCCCGTCGACCTCCGTCGTTCGATCAGCGGCTTGGGCTTAATTTCAAAGCGGTATTCGGTTGGTTATACGAGGTATTTCCACATGCATTCTTGAACTTGAAAGATTTTAGGGTTTTCTCTGCCTTGTCCATTACAATCATCGGATGCGTGTTTAGGTTTATTTATGGCATCCCTTTAATTTTATATGGATACTTTTTGTTGATTTTGGGCTGTACCTCTATACCTCTGTACCCTCCTGACATTAGAGAAGATTTTGGGCTATTTTTGTTGATTGTTCGGCCTGGTTATTGAGACAATGTTCTTGCTTTTCTGAAGTAGATTAGAAGTTGTTTGGAAGCTAATTTTGATGCTTGTTTGTACTCAGAACCCCCTACCTATACTTTTGAGATTTTGCATTTTTTGGTTCATTTTATCCCGTTTGGAGGGCATACTATGGTTAGAATGTTATGAATAATGGAAGGTGTGTTTTTTGGATGTGTTATGTGGAGAAAATGAATCTACCTCTGTACCCTATTGCACCTCCCTCGACATTAGAAGATTTTGGGCTATTTTTGTTGATTATTCGGCCTGGTTATTGAGACAATGTTTACTGATTTTCTCTGGAAGTAGATTAGAGGTTGTTTGGAAGCTAATTTTGATGTTGGTTTGCATATGTACTCTCCGAACCCCCTGTACCCTCTATACTTTCTTGAGATTTTGCATTTTTTTCAGTCCATTTTATCCCGTTTGGAGGGCATACTATGGCTAGAATCTGTTATGAATAACTGGAAGGTGTGTTTTGCCAGTTTGGATGTGTTCTATGGAGAAAATGAATCGGTACTCTTTGTACCCCTGTACCTCTGTACCTCAGTACCTCTATACTTTCTTGAGATTTTACATTTTTTTCAGTCCATTTTGTCCCGTTTGGAGGGCATACTATGGCTAGAATCCATTATGAATAACCTGAAGGTGTGTTTTTTGCGATTTGGATGTGTTTGGAGAAAATGAATATGTATCCTCTTTGGCTCACTCTGTACCTCTATCTGTACCCTCCTGACATTAGAGAAGATTTTGGGCTATTTTGTTGATTATTCCCGGTTATTGAGACAATATGCTTTTCTCCGAAGTAGATTAGAGGTTGTTTGGAAGCTAATTTTGATGCTTGTTTGCAAATGTACTCTCCGAACCCCCTTTACCCTCTATACTTTTTTAGATTTTGCATTTTTTTTCAGTCCATTTTGTCCCGTTTGGAGGGCATACTATGGCTAGAATCTATTATGAATAATTGGGAAGGTGTGTTTTGCCGGTTTGGATGTGTTATGTGGAGAAAATGAATCTGTACCCTCTGTACCCCTGTACCTCTGTACCTCTATACTTTCTTGAGATTTTGCATTTTTTTCAGTCCATTTTGTCCCGTTTGGAGGGCATACTATGGCTAGAATCTGTTATGAATAACTGGGAAGGTGTGTTTTGCCGGTTTGGATGTGTTCTGTGGAGAAAATGAATCTGTACCCTCTTTGGGCTGTACCTCTGTACCTCTGTACCCTCCTGACATTAGAGAAGATTTTGGGCTATTTTTGTTGATTATTCGGCCTGGTTATTGAGATAATGTTTTCTGCTTTTCTCTAGAAGTAGATTAGAGGTTGTTTGGAAGGTAATTTTGATGCTTGTTTGCAAATGTACTCTTCGAACCCCCTGTACCCTCTATACTTTTTGAGATTTTGTATTTTTTTCAGTCCATTTTGTCCCGTTTGGAGGGCATATTATGGCTAGAATCCGTTATGAATAATTGGGAAGGTGTGTTTTGCCGGTTTGGATGTGTTCTGTGGAGAAAATGAATACCCACCCTGCACCTCACTGTACCCTCTACCCTCGACATTAGAGATGATTTTGGGCTATTTTGTTGATTGTTCTTTTATTGAGAGAATGTTTACTGCTTTTCTCTGGAAGTAGATTAGAGGTTGTTTGGAAGCTAATTTTGATGCTTGTTTGCAAATGTACTCTCCGATTTTGGGCTGTCTATACCTCTGTACCTTCTATATCCTCTGTACCTCTGTACCCTCTGACTGCACCACCTACCTCAGACCCTCTTGATATTAAGGTGCTTGCAATCCATTATGGTTAATATTCGATTACCTTGACTTTAGTTCAATGACGCAAAATGGATAACGCGTCAAGATTATTATTGAGAACATTATTTGATAATATTCCAGCTTGCTTCACTAGTGAAGTGACTGAAATATTGAAGCGGATTCACCTGAACCAATTCATTACGGGCTGATTAGACTCGGTTGCCATAACCTCTATCTTATCTTGCTGGGACATCAGACAGCAAGCCTTTTTCTTGGGTGGGCAGTGCATTTCTTTCACCCCGGATGAAGTAGCTGTGATGCTGGGGATGCCAAACAAAGGGGAGAAAGTTTTATGGTAGAAATCCCCATTGTCACCGATAGTTTGATTATAAGAATAAGCTCGAATCGGATAGCTTCGTTGCCAGCGGTTTGTCTGATATCGTTTTCTTATTTCAAATTTATTTTTGTATATCACAACTACAGAGTAGCTTCTAATTTAATTGCCTACGTCGATAATATTGACAAATTTGCTGAATACTATTGGGCAAGCCATTTGGGCAGCATCCTCAATTCAATGGCATTACATAAAGATACACACATAGCGCTGGCTACATGAGTGGCTTTGTCTCTCTTCTTATGGTATGTTCTGGCCTGTCAGTTATGTTTTACTTGATGTAAGCAAGTTAACTTGTACAAATATTTCTTGTAGATCAGCGGTGAGCACATTAGCATTGCCATTTCATCTGACGCGTATGTTGCGTTGGCCTAAAATAAAGTTTCGATGTTGCCTTGACGGTTTGAAAGGAGACCGGGTAATGGACAATAGTTATGTTCATTCATTTGTGCATTAATGCATTTATGTTGTTTGTCATATCTATCTTTGGCTGTCCACGACACTGGGACTTATTAGAAGGGAGACTCTCTTGAATCATCCTCCTCCCATGAAACTTCCTAGCGAGCTCGACGCCCCATCCTGATGGTCATTCTTTGCTCCTGATTCCCAGATATCTCTCCCAGATATTCCCCCAACCGGTGTGTCTAAGCCTGCTTCTACTACCCCAATCGAAGGATCTACAATAGATAGGTTATTTTGCGGTTTGAGGGAGTTGAGGATGTTGTGGCATCCTTCCATGCGGCCACGAGATGGCATTGATGCAGTTCTGCTATTGAGGGTACCCTTGCCGCCTGAAGAGTGCTTCCATGAGGTGGAAGCTACTGAGGAGACCACCGGGTATCTTCTCGGGGAGTCATTGGGGCTTCTTCTCCTTTAGAGGCTACCACCACGCCGTGAGTGGAGACCTCTATAGTGGAAGCCCCTCCGGTGGAGTCTTGTGCCAGAGAAGCTCCGTTAAAGTTGGCCGAAGGGGAGGCTCCCACTGAGCATACACTTGCTGACAGCCCCTTCATTGGCAGTCTTGTACGTCAGGTGAAGGCACGGTAGATGAGGAAGAGGAAAGCTGTGTTCTCTCCCTTCACGTTCACCACTAGGCGGCTACGGGCTAAGATCTATTCTGATTTGCCCTCCACCCAACTGAGCAGCCGGCGGCGCTGGTATTACATTTATTTTATGAATAATGTGTTACAATAGATGATCAGTTGTTCGGTTTCACCCTTCTGAATTTGCAGGCTGGCGTCGATGAGCCGATTTCCTCTGATGAGCCATCAAAGGCTATCGTAGTTGTGGAGGAGCACCAGTCCGAGGTACACAGAATTTCTGATTCTCGAGCTTTAGATGACAATGGATTTAGCTTCTTAATAATTATTTTTAGCCTAAATAATTATATTACGACTAGAGCGGCTCGTTCACTTCCCATCATCAGAGATGGCATGCCTCGATGCTCCACCATCATAGGTCGTGTGTCGATTCGGGACAAGTAAGTCACCGGCATCTTGCTCCTTTTCACATAGATTCAAATGTCATATCATTCTAACTACTTTTATTTCTCTCAATAAATTACAAAACAACTATTTTGATAATGCAGGGAGATATAGTACCTGGAATATTATTATTTCAGAGGCGGATTGATAATTCGACGGATCGGTATCTATCGGCACACGCGTTGCGTTTACATATCTGGCGAAGTACTCCCACGTGCCATTGTATGTCCCATTCCTATACATTTCATGCTTACATTGGGTGAGTTACTCCTCTAAATTTAGTGTTTCTGCAATTCATTCATGATATCCATGTGTGTCTGCTGTGACTTATAGATGTTATCTTGCATCTCTACAGAATTATGCGCAGTATGGCTTGCTAAAAGAAAGCAAGATGTATATACAACATGTCACTGCAGACAGTGTATCCAGGGCTGAGCTGCTCTTATTCCCAGTTATTCATAATCAGCACTGGACACTTCTTGTCGGAAATATCAAGCTTGGCGTGTGGTCATTTTATGACTCATTGCTCAAACTGACACATAAAGCCATTCTGCCGGAGATGGTATGCACTCTTCTTGCAGGTTCTCACGGAGATCTAATACCTTGCCCATCTTCACTGCGGATCAAATTCACTCGGGATATGGATATTATTTTGATAGCAACCCAGTAAAATGGGTTGAAAGCGGTGGCGGGTTGCCGGTCGATCAACGGTGTCAACATTGGCATGTTCATTTGCAAATACATGGAAGCATCGAGAAGCCCGCTTAATGCGGGCTCGAACCGGGGCGGGACAAAAGATGAATAGATTTAGGGCCGACTTTGTTTATGCAATTTTTTGCTTGGCCTCAAAAAATAGATAAATCAAATTTGGATGCTTGAGTTATTCTCTGTACAGCACATTCTGTTTAGATATGGAGATTTCATTATTATTTTAGTGGGTTGATTTGTTCTATTAATTTAGTTTTTTATGTCTTCGCTCAGATATGGGAGCATGGTTGAATTATCCCAAATGTACTCTCTGTACTTCCTCTATATGTACTCTCTGTCTTGTCTTTCGATATAGACGATTTTTTCCAGTTTTGTTTCACTTTACGTAGCTTGGTTGTTTGGATTATGGTAACTAAATCTCAAGCAATGTGGTGGTGTTCGACAAATTTTAGGTGATTTTTGACTGTACCTCGTATCTCTGCACTCTCTGTGCCTCGTACCTTTGTACCTCACCTGCACTCTCCCCCCTCATGCCCTCTGTCAGTTGGACTCTGTGCCTCTGCTATACCTTCTGAGATACTGCTCTGTACCTCACTGCCCTACCCTTCTGCCTCTATACCCTGTACCTCTATGTACCCTCGGTTTAAATATGCTATGTACCTTAAATCGCATAGCTTTGTGAAATTGATGGATAATGGTTTTACTTGCTTGTTTGGAAATTCAATAAATTAATTTATAATTGTTAAACTTAAAATCAACTTATTAGGTGATGATAAATTTTATTATTAGCAAGGTCTTAGACTGTTTTATATATTATTAGGTGATATATAATTTTATTGAAGCGTTGGCAACTGAGAATTAGCTTTAAAAAGATAAAAATGAACATAATGTTGACGTTATTAAAATAAATAAATTATTAAATTATCAATCTCTAAAATGAGAGAACTTTCTCTCATATGCGCTCTTATACGATCATTTCACATAAGCTTAATGTTAATTTTGAGAATTTAAATAGATATTGACTATTTGTATTAATCAAATTAGTATTTTTTTTAGTGTAGCATTTTAGTAGTACAAGTCAAAATTTTTTTAAATTTATCATGTTGAATTTTTATTATTATAAGCTATTTATTAAGCATCTAAGCGTATTAATAATTTTGTTATCAGACAACATAAAATTATCAAATTTATCTTATGTATATACTCATTCTATCCATAGAAATATAATAATTAAAAATTATATAATACTTTCATCAAATTTTTCAAGAGATCTCATGTGAACTAAAATTTAATTTGACTATATATTTAATAAAATCAAAAATTGATGATTCTAAATTTATTCTGAAAACTTTTGGTTAATTTTTTCACCTAAAATAACCATTTGTGTTTTGGAAGATAATATTTTTTTCATGATTCTTACTATGTGTGCACTGTAAATGCTTATTGTGTTAGTTTTGCCTGGAGTTATCAAGGGCAAAAGTCCTATCTTTGTGCTTTGTTTTGACTTATGACTCGGCCATAGGTAGAGTTGCAAGATGCTATTCAAGATGTTAATTCAGACAAAAAAATTCTTAAAGAGACATGGCAAAATCTATTCAAAGAGGATTCAAATTGTAGTGCTTTTCTTGGTGCAGTTGCAGGTTTCAAGACTTTACTAAAGTTATGAAATGGACAGAAAAAAAAAATACAAGCATTACGACTAAACCAAGAAAAATGAAATTAAAAAAATGCCTTATTGGATAATATCATGCATCAAAATACCGCCTTGTAATAATATCCATCATCAGCTTAGTGTACCCTTCAGCATATTGGTTGATTGATGAGGTCGAACTGAATTCCTATGGTACAACATCGTAGTAATGGTACAACATCTTAGTAATGGATGAATATTTGATGGCGTCAATGTTAAATATTCTAGGCTTACAGAAAAGCAGGGCATAACGGATATGGGGCAACCAGTGACGCATCCGTTCTGACACTCTCGGACTTCACTTTGGTTTCTAAGACAAGAAAATAGATTGAATTAAATATTTACAGGAACCTATAAGTAATAGCAACTTCAGAGGCAAGTAGGGTAAGTACTTGTGGATTTTTTGGATTTCTCCCAATAAGCCTTGAGCCTTGTGTTGGAAACACCCTTTGGACGTCTCTTGATTGGATCCTTCAAACTGTCCTTATCCTTGGCGATGATGTGGTCGCCTTCTTCCTCTTAACGTCACGATGGAATTCCCACTTATTACGAGTCCACTTCATCGATAATTAAGAGATGCAAGCATGTAATCCTCAGCAATCTTATTACCCTGTGCTCGGGAGCTAATTTGATATGCATATCGACTTATATGGTTCCTACAAATAATGCTAGTTCCATCTCTGCTTTCCACATGTACTAACCTTCTGTATGAACCATCGATGTAGATGTCCCTCTTTGCTCTGGTAGACCACCGCATGAGGAGGTACTTATCCGGAATGCCACATCATTCGCTAAGAACTCTAATGTGCACAAAGTATATCATCATTTCAAATTTTTCAACTACAAGAAATATCTACAGTAGACACATCAAAGTGGACAATCCAGGTTTTGATGCATTCTTCTTCTCTAAGTTCCTCACCAAGTACTCCATGGGCCTATCATCGACCATGAGATAATCCCCAACTCCATGCGAAATTCTTTCTTGAACATAGAGTAAAGCTTCCTCAGTATAAAACAAAGCGACTTGCTTAAGAATTGGACTACTCAACAGAACAATTCTTTGGATACACTTGAAGTCTTCATCATGTTCATTTGCACCATATTTCCATCACCTTCTCCAATCCCAAGAAACAATCTGTCGAACTTGTTGGTTTAAAATACCATGACACACTATTTGTGGCCTCACTACTGAGTTGACAAGATGCCCATACAAAATTTATCTTTGTTGAATCACGGTGGACCATTTACTAATTTTGTAAAGTTGAGATAATGAGCATGATCATGCAAATTGCCCTCCTCTAGCATGGCATCCTCAAACTCATCCTCATCACATTTGCTCATGCATGCATAGAATAGCCCTTGAACTCTCTTGTTACTACTAAAGCAATGGACCTTGGAGGGGCCTTTCTTTGAGATATGCCATTGGCACAACCTATGATGCGTATGTAATAGTACATTCTCGATAGCTCTCGCCATAGCCTGATCTTGATCAGTAAATATCATTATAGGATGCACGCCACATCAACCAAGAAATGTGGAATAACCATGTAAATGACTCGATGGTCTCTTAGACAAAAAATGCTACTCCGAATAAGATGTTTTGCCAATGATGATTCACTCCAACGAGTGGGGCACAGACAAGATTATATTTATTGAGCTGATAGCTAGTATCAAAAATTATCACATCCCCAAAACAATCAAATTCAACCCTAGACATACCATTGCTTCAAAAAAAAAACTCATCAACCATCCGAACATCCCATGCAAACATCTCGTCCGTTTCTTGTCTTTTCTTGAACAGCTGTATTAATTTGTTGCTATCACCACTTGCAATCCATGACCTTCGCTCTTTCTGGATAAAATTGAAAGCATCTCTTTTTGTGAATCCAATATTCTCTACCCCACCAACTTCCTCAGTTAGATAGCGAGCAGCTTGGTTACCTAATGTCGCCTCTGTGTCGTCTTTAAAAGCGATGCCTTCTCATCGATGCGCATCTGTGCGATCAGAAGATCTGAGATCACCAGTGTTTTCCAATGAATGATTATGGCTCTCTATATATTTTTTAACCGACCAATTCCCCTAAATCCACAGAATCGAATCATCCTGGACAACCAGTCCTTTCTTTTACGGAATTTTGTTATATGGTTTAGATTGACAGGTTTTTTCTGACCTGCTTTCGCACACAAAATATCTTTCGATTTCAATTTCTTAGAGTTTGGCCAATAACTTGTATGGTCTTTTCTAACACTGAAGCCAATTTGATGTACATAATCTGATGCAGTGCATAAGCTTCATTATATGCCAAGGTACGAATACCCCAAATTTGGGTCATTAGATAAAACAACTTCATCATCGCATTGCTCATTCACCACATTCATCAGTGAAAACATAGAGTCTAGTTCAGATAATAGAGAATCAGATGAAATAGAGAGTCTGAGAGCATAGAGGATCTGATTAGTCAGAGTCAGACACAAAAAAAATACCCAAAAAAAATTGAGCGACCACCAAATTACCTGAGGAGGTACAGAGGAGATAAGTGCAGAGGTATAGAGTGCGAAGGTATAGAGAATTACAGAGGAGTGCAGAGGTATAGCGGTCTGAAGGTATAGAGGTATAGAAGGTATAGCAGTCTAAAGTGCAGGGGAATACAGAAGGTACGGAGGGTGCAGAGAATCTGAGAGGTACAAGTGCAGAGTACAAAGGTACAGACAGTGCAGGAGAATGCAGAGGTACCAAAAATCTCCTAAAATTCGTTAGAACAGCCACCTCATTGCTTTGATTGGGATTTAGTTACCATGATCTGAACAACCAGCTACAAAAAGTGAAACAAAACGGAAAAAAATCTATACTGAAAGACGACTGATAGTACATATGTAAATAAGCACTAAAAAATTAATCAAATAGTCACCAATTTCCTCTTGAAGGATTGAATATGTTTTCTCGAGCACCAAAAAATCATGAAAATAAATATATGGCCGTCGATTGAGAGCACCAGCAAAAAGTTCGCGCAGTCTTGAGAGAACTCCAAATAGTGTAGGAAATCTAACTATCGCTGTCATTTTACATATACAACTCCTTTAAAAGATTACCGATCCATTTTTTATTTATGACATCATCAACTATTTCCTCAACGCCTCCATTTCCAGATTCATTCTCCTTCTTCATAGCTCTTTCGTAATGCTCTCAGCTCAGTCTGCAAAGAAAAAAATACAGTCACTGCCCCAAATGAAGATATTTTAAATTTCTCCCATGCATATACTCATTTCTCGCAGTTTCGGGTCGGACCGGGTGCTAAACCGTGGAAAATAGTACCGTTTCCGTCTTACGGTGCCATTTTTTGTCTTTGTTTATTTTCTCGTGCCAGCGTCATCATCGATTGGAGTCCCCGTAAAAAACAGCGTCGGACTCAGGTAATATTTTCTGAATGGGTGGTGACTTCTTCTCAGCAATTCCCCTCCTTTGGCTCTTCTCTCTTCGGAGGAGGGCTCTTTTCTTTTCTCGACCGGTAAAGCCTCTCCAGCCCATCTCCTCTATCGGCGGTTGCTCGATTTCCGACCTCCAGGTGGCGGTCCATCCAACCTCCTAGCTTTCCCTCCCTACAAAGACAAACCCAAGCATTTGGTTCGTCTCTCCCTGCTCATCTGAGATGAACAAGCGACTTCATTTAAATCCTCCCCTTTGTCTCCATTTTTTTTATTCCAGAAACTAAAATAGGCGACTCAAGCTCAAATCGATTCTGATTCAGATTATTTTTCCATGAACCACTCTTTGATCCCATTCGTATGTATCCTCATGGGTGAAGAGATTTATGGGCTTTGTTTCTTGCTTGCTCATTTGTTTGTTTTCTCTAAGAAGGTTTTCTTTCCTGCAATGGAATCCCAAATTTTTTTTTATTCGATAGCTGGAAGTCAAGAGTCGTGAGAACTGTCAGAATCGTAAGAGTTTCATCTTCGCACAAAGTAAATTTAAACTTCTTTTCTTTGAACAAGAGACGAATGGTGGTTATGGCCTAGCATTACGAAGACAGTGAAAGACAACTTTGAGATGTACTTTCTACATTTCGGTGTACCATATGGACTCAGATTGAGCGTTAGCCATGGCTAAGAACGATCTTTTCTTCAAAAGCACGCTACTTAAATTGAGGCAATGTGCACATGCATAGGAAGATTCAACTCAAAAGCTTATGGAGATTGAGGCACAAATTTTAGCAAAGAGAAACTGCCTTGAGTTTACCAAAAAAAGCATTGGTACGGTTTCATGAAGTGAAAAACATATATAGCCTAGAAAAGTAAGCTGTGTTTGAAGATCCTGTTATGTTCAGTAGAGCTGGCAGGTTTGAAGATCAAGACCGTAGTGTCGCAGGACACTGACCGTTATACTTAGTAGAGCTGACGGGATGATTGAATAGCTCCCCGATGTAGCCAAAGATGGGGAAGATGCCGGGAGGATGCCGAAATGCGGATTAATAGAGGACTTAATTAATTTAATGCAAAATGAACTATAAACTCAAAATGAAAATCTGAATTGGAATTGCATATGTTTGAAGACCCTGTTATGCATAGTAAAGCTGGCAGGTTAGAAGACCTGTCATAGTCGCAGAAGGCGTTATCTTCGGCAGAGTGACGGGATGTCCAATGCACCCACGGGGATGCCAGGAGGCTACCGAATTTTGGATTGATGGGAGACCTAAACAATAACAAATAAAAGTGTTGACGAGCTCAAATTAAACTTATTTAAAAATAATAAATTAAAGAATAAACCTACATATATGATCTTTTTATGCAAGTGTTTGAAAACTCCATTATACTTAGTAGAGTTAACAGGTAGAAGACCATGACCATAGTGTCGAAGACAGGTTATCTTTCGATAGAGCGAAAAGGTTGAATACCCGTCGACCCCTATGGGGACGATGTCGGGAGGCTGCTGAAATTCAAACTGATATTGGACTTAAATATGATTAATTAGATTTGAATTGAACATAAATTAAATTTGAACTAAACTTGATGAACTTCTGAAGAATCGGAAGTTCAACAATAAGAATAAATCAAGCTTCATCAAAACTTATAAATTCAAATAATTCCAAACTAAATGTGAAAAATATGGATGTTATTTCAAATGATTGAACAAAAGTAAAAATATCAAATGCTGCCGGATTCGCAACATATCATACAAGTGGATAGAAGGCGCTAATTAAAATATTCTTAAATACACCTGCATGTGCTCGGACATAAAGATTTAAAGTGCAAATTTTAATGTCTGAAAAGGCCACGCAGGCTAAATTGGAATCAATTAAATATTAATTTGAAAATTTTAATAAGATATTAGATCAATCTATAACATCTTCAATGCCATCGAATCTACAACACAAAACCTAATGATGTTGTGCGGGTTATCAAAACATCATTTGGGAGTATAATGACTGGGTCCGCCTGAGAAAATCTCTGAGATGTTAATTCTATCATTTGGGAGTATAACGACTATCTCTTAACTCCCCAATGATAGCTGAGTTGATTGAAGATATCAACTAGAGGGGTAACTATTATCAAAATATTTATGATATTATATTCAATATTCTGAAATTCAAAATCCTCAAAATATAAATCTAGGTCTAATCTTCTATTATCAAATTGATAGAGTCGACAAGATCTAAAATAATAAATTAAATGATTTAAACACCCGCATGGGCCCCGATACTATACTGAATGCTTAAATTTAGTGTCTGAGGATGCTGTGCGGGTTGATTCTCAGTTTAGTCTTAGGACTGGGTCCGGATTAACAAAACCTGAAAATCAATTATAAGAATTTCAACTTAGTAAAATATCTAAGAAGCTAATTTTGTCATTTGACAGTAGATCTGATAGAGCTAAATAGAGTTGACAGGATCTAAAGTTCTCAAATATATTTAATTTAATCAACCACCCCGATGATGACTATGTTGAATGAAGATTTTAACCGGAGGGGATACTTAACATAAAAATATGCTTGTAACCTCAAATTGAATTAATCAAACTCAAGTATCAATGCAAACATAAAATCAAATAAATCACCAAATTATAAATGCTTAAATAAAATTCATTTTTTAAAGAACTTAAAGCTAAAAAAATCCAATTCACCATCTGCAATTGTTTGTCTGAGGTGATAAATTAAGAAAACTCTAGCTCACGAAGGAGCCAAAGTCAAATTAAGTACACAACTATGTTTACTCTCAAACAATCTCATGCTAGCAAGGATGTGGCCCGTGTCCTCTAATTGTGTGGCCTGGATAGTAGGCTCCACATGATGCAATTACGACAGAGTCCTCTGATCGAATGGTTGCCGCCAAATGGAACCATTTTATTATGACCATGACTGTAGCCCGTATGCTCCCCAATGGCTCTGCCCTTTGAGTTTTGAATCATAGGGTATACTTGATAGGGCAAAAAAGCCCTATGTTAGCTAAGGTAGACTTAAGCTCTCCTTAGACAAACTCCACCCCAGGTCTACAAGGATACCTTGGATGACATAACCCATTTGTTACTGACAAGGATCCTTCAGTCAGGTTGAGTCGACTACCTCCTCTAACTAAGTAGACAAGGGATCATGACAGCCCGGGATGTTGGAACCATGGGATCTAAATTGGGAGCGTCATCATTCCCCCAACCATCCACTTTAAGTTAAATATAATGAATTTAATAAATCTGAATTCTAAAACTCTACATGCTGCTACTATACGCTATATAATAAGAGACATAATGACTTGCCTTAATCGAAAGTTCTCTGTCAACACTGAGGGGGGTAATTAACTATAAGTGCTTACGCCAATAGGAAACCTGGAACCAGATCTACAGTCTTCACAAAATGAGAGAAAAATCTCTGGGTCTTATCTACATCTACATCTCTTACGAAAATTACACATTTAAATCTACTCTCTTCATCGGAGAGGTCGGTGGAAAATTTTTGGAGCCCACAGATTTCTAGAGACTCTACTGGAGATAAGTTTTTTGGCTAGTCGAATATGAGCTATAGTAATAGTGGAGTTAAATAATTTTTTTTTTAATTTTTCTAAAATAAAAAAGGAACCAATTATGAATGAAATTAAATTTAAATCAATCATATTCTTATGATTAATTTGTTTGTTCTGTATATCAATGGATCTTCAGAACACTATTCATCATGCAACTAGGTCACGAAGCCAATATACGTCTGATTAACGCTGTAATCAATACTGAGGATGTTGGAGCTACTTTTCAATTTGGTAGTGTAGAATTCCCAATCATTGCTGCTGTAAATAATCCTCTACTTGAAGCACCTACATATTATACACACCAACCTGTGCAAAGGAGGAGGACAATTGGAATGACCAGTACTGCTACTAAGGTTCCTGGAAAGAGAGCCTTTGTATTCGAAAGATTGGATTATTTTAAGGTGCCAGTCATGAAAAGAACTATCAATAGGCAGAAAGTTTCAATCATATCTATAAATGTGACTACTTTGTCAGTTGAATCTTTTGTACTAGGAAGGCATAATGCTAAAGTCTCCTATTCTAGAGAAAAATTGAGTGGAAGGAAAAAAGGAGAAGAAATGCTGAACAGTGAGCTTAACAGTTACTGTCTGAATCACTAACCATGCAATCAGACTTGAAACCAGAAGCGAGTATTCCCACTCACAATGAGTTTGAAAATCTAAAATGGGTGAAAAGGAATAGCTCTACTGGTAATGTTAAGCAGTCCTTTTGGGCTCAACAATAGTCAGCTCTAACTCTTCAGAAGAACTAACCTGAAACTCTATCTGCTCAAGTACATAGAGTGCTAAAAGTTGTAATAAAAAAGATCTTATGAATAAAAGATATCAAAAGAAAATTATCATAGAGGCCAAGAATGCACCACTACAGAAACTACCATCAGTGGTAGTAAGAACTCAAAATCATTCTAAACAAGTTTTGCACGGTGAGCATCAGAGCGTGACACTTGGATAGCATATCCAAGAATCCGCTACCAAAAGGTCCCGGTAGAAAGAAAAATAAATCTAAAGGGAAAAGCCTCGAGAAGAAGTCCTGCACGGTGAATATCGAGGCATGACACCTGAACCGCATGTTCGGGAATCCATTACCAAAAGGTCCCAGAAGGAAGAAAAAATAAATATAGAGGCTGAAGCCTCGAAAAGAAGTAATGACATAGAAGATTCTTCATCTGGAAGTAAGCTAACTCAAAAGAAATCTTTGAGCTGTGAGCTTCGAAGCAATTCTTTGCCTAAATCTCTAGCCATGCGACCAGACTTGAAGTCATAAGCGAGTGTTCCTACTCACAACAAGTTTAAAATTTTGAAATGGGTGAAAAAGAACAGCTATACTGGTTATATCAAATTATCATTCACCAAGCTATAATCCCACATAAAAGGGCATCCCAAGACTCTATCTTCCAGAGTGCAAAGGGTGTTGAAAGTTGTCAAGGAGAAGAGTCTTATGAATAAAAAGTATCAATGACAGATTATTAGAGCAAATGATAAAGCTTCATAAAAGAGGCTACTCTCAGTGGGTGATGCTCAAGACTGTCTTAAATAATTATTGCACGGTGATCATCGGGGCGTGACGCCTGAACCATGTGTTTGGGAATCCGCTACTGAAAGGTCCTGATAAAAATAAATAAATAAATAAATATGGAGGCCAAAGCTTCAAGAAGAAGTAGCGATGCAGAAGCTTCTTCATTTAGAAGTAAACTAACCCAGAGGTAGCAGAGAAAGAGAAATACTAAACTGTGTGCTCAACAGCCATTGTGAAAATAAAAAAAATTGTACAACCAATTGTGGAGCTAGAAGCGAGTGTTCTAACCCATAACTAGTTTAATAGCCTAAGATGGGTAAAGAGAAATAACTCTACTAGTCAAATCAAATAGTCATTTTGGACTCGATAATGTCAGGTTCCAGTTTCTCCAGTGAGGAAATTCTAAATTATATATGCAAAAGTGTATCGGGTCCTTAAAGTTTCTAAGGAGAAAGGACTAATGAAAAGAAAATATCAAAGTCTATCATCAAGGAGGCTAGAGTTGCTTCTCCAAGGAAGCTTTCTCCTACAACCCTGACAAAATGTCAACCAATTCAAGTCTCGCACAGTGAGCATCTTGGCGTGACACTTGGACCACAAGTCTAAGAATTCACCATCGAAAGGTCCCAACAAAAATGTAAGCAAATTTGGATGCTAAAGCCTCGAAGTGAAACTGCTTTAAAGAAGGATAACGACATGACATCTAGACTGTACCAGGAGATCCACCACAAATAAAACTCATCAAGAAGAAAAGGTCATATGTAATGAAATTTTTAGAGAGTCATCCAATATATCCTATCACCAACCAGCTCCATATCTTGAGAGGAGATCGCTATCGTAGTCCAGCTAGAGATTTATTAGAGGCGTCGTCAGATCATCAAGAGGAAGAAGTTGATGTAAAAGGATACTACTTTCAAATGGGACAAAGAATGTCAAGAGGCATTCGATAGTATCAAGATGTATCTATTGAATCGCATTCTTGCGTGGAAGCTCATCTTACATACTCGAGGAGGAATCTAGGTGCTCTGTTGGCACAACATAATGAAGAGGGAAAGGAGAATGCTTTATACTATATTAGTTGAAGACTAATTGGAGCAAAAATGCACTATTCTCTAATTCAGAAGCATTATTTGGCGTTAATCTTTATTATTTAAAAGCTACGCCATTATATGTTATCATCGAATCGAGAAGTTCTTGATGACAAGAAGCGTTGACAAGTAAAGCGCATGATAGGTTATTCTTATGTTACAATTTGACATCACATATGTTCCCAAAAAGCGGTGAAGGGGTAAATTCTGACAGACTTCCTTACTGCACATCCTATCCTGGCAGATTCGTTGCTCAATGATGATCTTACTAATGAGTAGGCCATTCATATATATGAAAAAAGCAACAAATATGGAGATTCTATTTTTGATGGAGCTTCATCCATCAAATACACTCAGCCCTCAAATCTTCCAAAAGCTCGAGTTGGCATCAGTCTCATCTTAATCAAGCTAGAATATGGTATAATGTGGCATTCCTACTGGTTGATTGAGCTACGAAGCATAATATGAAATGTTGGTGGAAGGTCTGAAGGAAGCCATCTCTATGGGAGTCCAAAATCTTTATGATGATTCTCAACTCATTATTAATCAATTGTTGGGTTTCTCGATGCAAGAATAGCAAAGCTGATTGCCTGGCTAAGTCAGCTAAAGAGATGGAAAGTATGGGCGGCAATGGTTTTATACTAATTAGTATTTGCACTCATTGGGTCCTAAAGAAAATAAATCAAAAATCCCTGCTATAAGAGGGATCATCAAATACAAGCCAATAGGATGCGACTCACGTTGCTCCTTACACTCCCTTACAAATTGCTCATCGAAATCAACAAGATGAGGCTCTGACTATTCAGGAGGCAAGATCTCAATCTAAAGAAACTCCAAGATCACAAAGTGAAATCCTTATAGTAGAAGAGAAGGAAGATTAGAGACAACACTTCGTCGACCACTTTAAGGAAAGTAAATTATCGAGCAATAAGCCGATGGATACACAACTTGAGAAAACACTTCGACTAAATGCTTATGTTGGTAATACCCTATATCATAGATCATTCGAGCAGATGTGGCTATGATGTTTGGAAATAGAAGAAGCCAACAATATCTCAGATAATGACCCAGCCTTCAAAAGCACTAAAATTTATAGATTTGTTGATCGACATAAGATTGATTGATGATGCTCATTGATTTATAATCAGAGAGCAAATGGCTTGGCCGAGGCTTTCAACAAAACACTAGTCAAGCTACTCAAAAAAATCCTTACAAGAAATAAAAGGAAGTGACATAACAAGCTTGTTGAAGCTTTATGGGCTTACCGCACCACCTACAAGACTCTCACAAAATCCACTCCTTATGCAGTAGTATTTGGGGCTGAAGTAGTTCTACTACTTGAAGTTGAACTACCTTCACTCCGAGTAGCCATTTAAAATAATCTCACTCAAGATAAAAATGTTCATCTATGGATAGAAGAGCATGATGTACTTGACAAAGCTAGGCTCCAAGCTCAATAAAATTTAGAAGTCTACTGAGTGAGGATGTCCATAGCATTCGATCATACAGTACGTCCTCGAGCTTTTCAAGAAAGAGAATTGGTCTTGGTGCTAAGAAGACTACTTATTCCTCACTGTCATTACATGTGTAAGTTTTGCTTGGAAATTCTCTTATAATAAAAGAATGCATTTCTGAAATAAAACAAAAATCCCCCTGTTAGACATGGGCATCTTTAAATTTTACAGCAAAATATCAGGCTCTCCCTATGAAACATGGGACTTTTCTATTGTATTTGGGTTGACATCATGCATAATGCCGAGATCTTCATATACATATTCAAATTAGGTATTCAAAGTTCATAAATCTCAAAGTCTTATAGAGCAAAAAGAGAAATTTTTAAGTCTGCAAACTGCAACAAATCAAGTTGGAAACACATCTTCCATTCATACATCAAATCTAGGGATTGAGTGGGTGTATAAGGTCAGACTCAATAAGCTTAAATATGGCCGAGTCGCTAACAGATCTACTTCCTCAACATTCCACAAAGGCCGTAGTAAGTGATCCCCCATCTCATTAGCCCGATGATAAAATCTTTCATTAATTGCTCAAGTCTAATACTCAAGTATGTGCATAAAATTAGTATCATAACAATATATATCGTTATTACTCAAGGTTTGGTAATTACTTTTTTTTTTTTTCCTTTTTTTTCTCAATATCAAATGAGAAATGTCAACTCCTTCAACAAGTCATAAAGCAAAAGTAAAGAGGAAACTCTTCCTCTCAAGTCCACAAGCAAAAGAAAGACCAAGGATGTTCACCCAACAAAAAAATGAACTAAGGGATTGATGCCATCAACATGTCTCATAAAGCATTTGGGCGATGAATCTTCATGACCCAACACAAGCTCCGAGGGCTAGGTCACCGACAGACATCCTATAAGCCCATGAAAGCAGAAAGCTAGGGTGGAAGGTAATGTTGTATCACCTGACAAGTCTCTAAGACAATTCAGGAATTTCCACTATCAAATCCGTCAAGGCACGAAACTAGGATAGGAGGAAAAATACAAATTTCAAATTTTGAGATTATATCTTCAACAAGTCCGACAAAGCACAAAGCATAGGATCGAAGATGTTCTCATCTCAACAAAAAACCATCAACTCCATTAAGTCCACCAAGGCACAAAGTCACGACAAGAGGAAAATATAAATTTCAAACTCTCAGGAGAAAGCCTTCAACAAGTCTGAGAGCACAAAGCATAAGACCAAAGACATTCTCTTAGATTCTATGAAAGCCCCCCATTAAACAAGAATATTTATCTAAAATCATGTTTTAACTTCCTTAGATATGATATATATGATTAAAAATAATAATATATTTTCAAACCTTGAAATATATTTCTATATAATCCACCTAGATAGCAATTGCTATGCTATTGAGATTTATGGAGATTGAGATATGTTGATTTATCCATATATGCAAATGCACCTTATCAAAATAATCTATTAAGAAAAGATAGCTAAATCTCAAAGTTTCTCTCAAGGTCTAAGTCAAGAACTCCCAAATTTGGAAGCTTGATCAGACTAAGTTGGAAGAATATCCCATGGATTCTAAAGGTCAGACTCAACAAACCCATAAGTGGTCGAGTTGCTGACGCTTTCCTTACTCAACAAGCCGCAAGAAAAGGCTGTAGTGAAAGAGCTCTCTCATGTCAAGATGGTAACTGTTGGTCTCAACAAGGCTTGACTTTTCAACAAGCCAAAGTAGATCTTCGTCAATGAATAAACTAGACAATATGAGACTCATTCATCTATCTCAAGACAATATGATCTCTTTCTTTACAAGGTAATATTTCAACCTCTTTTCAAGCAATCTGATGAAGCACAAAGCACAGATCAAAGTCAATTTTCTCATCAAGTCTGCCAAAGCAGAAAGCATGGGACCAAGGAAGCGATTCTACAGTTCGCACAAAGGCAATGGCCGAACTTAAGGAATTTCATGGTTATTCAGTCTGTTAAAGCACAGATTGCTAGACTAATAACTCAACATTATAGACCTAATATGAGCCAGAAGGCTGGGTCAACTGTATGCACCCTTCAATGAGTCCATCAAAGCACCAAGCACAGGACTTAGGTCGTACATTCACTTTCTGACAAGTCAATATAGACAAATCAGGTCAATCCTTCAACAAAGTCCATCAAGCTTAAAGTTAGGACAGAAGGAATTTCAAATCTCAAATCAAACAAATTGATTCCTCCATTCAACCTGGTCAAGCATGAAGCAAGGGTCGGAGGAAAGCCAAATCTGTGAAGACACAAAAGAAAGATACTTTCAGCGAACCCATCGAAGTAGAGAGTAGGTGGTGGAAGAAGTTCATCAGTGAACTCATGGAAGTTGAAAGATGAAGTGATCCAAGACCCATGGTCAGCCCAAAGGGTCAACCAGTTTTCAACAAACATGGCTAGCTCCATGCATGAATCATATTTATTGGGGGGCATTTGTTGACCTCCATGCATGCACCATAAGTCAAGTCGAACTCACAAGGTGAATTCGATGAGCTTCAGTGCGTAAATCGGAGTTGAAATACACTCGATGGCATCAAAAATCAATTGAAATGACCTTCAATCGATAAACGGACTCCACCATTGCATTAAGAACATCAAAATTGATCAAAATAGGCATCTTTAATAATTCGACGATCGACCGATCAAGAAGGAGAGTCGCTGATGCGCTGACATGCATATCGAGGTCGAGAAGCCACGACGCTGCCTAAACGATCTTTGTTCATGAAATTGATCTCCCCGTGAGTGTCAAAATGTTAAACTCTATCAAGTAAGACTATTCGCAGTCAATTCGGACAAGTCTGCGTGAAAATTGAGCAGTCGAAAATAATAATGTGCATTTTGAATTAAAAGTGACCCAATTCGACGCCAACTTGAATCAAATGAGCTTTGAACGTGAAACGGATTGCACCATTACATCCGGAATGTCAAAATTATCTAGAATAGATATCTAATTTGACTAAGATTATCACATTTAAAATTTCATCAAAATTAGCCATTTTTGAGATAAATCTAATTATCCCTAATTGCGCCTAATTATCACCTAGGAATTGACAGCCGCCCATCCCCATACTTTCATGATATGAACCTTTATTCCCTGGTAATATCAGAAGCAAAAGAGAAAGAAAAAGGCCAAATATCATAACTTTCACTTACAATTGTTCCTTTACAATAACAGAGAGTAAAGGAAGAACAAACAGTAAGAGAACTTCCTCAGTAAACAATAAGATTACAACCATCCATAAGAAATAACAAGTTTAATAAAACCAAAGACTAAAACAAGAATTAAAGTACAATAGAATACACGATCGACAAAGAAGACTAATGAATGTATAAACCAACGATTCAAGCCGAACTAAAGCAATGTAACTATTTCAAAGTAAATTCCCTCAAATGAAATAACGCCAAAGAACGGTCATAAACAAGAAAACAAGAAGATTGGTCACAAGATAACTCTCTGCTCATACCTCAATTGCCAAAGAAGAGCAAGTTTGATAACAGAAAATAACAGCTTGCAACAGAAAGTAGTTAGGATGGCATAGATAGCTTAGATCCAAACCTAAGAAAGGAAAACAGAAAGTATAAATAGAGATCAAAAGACAAATAGAGGGGGTAATCAAGATTTTAAGAAAGGAACTTATCTTCAGCTTCTTCTTCCTCTTCCTCCTCAAGATCTTCTTCTAGGTTTACTCACCGAAACCACCATCCTTCATGGAGAACCCAAGTTTCTCCTCCGATCCTCGCAACCCTATTTCTTCTCAGGAGCGACGACGGCTCGAACGGTCGAAACCAAATGAAACACCAGCAAAAGAATTAAGGTAAGTACATCAAGAAATATCATCCACGGTCAAGAAGTAGCCACGCAAACCACAAGCAAAGGTTCAGATCAAATTTCCAGATCAAACCGCTCAGGAAGCAACATCTATAATCCACTAATGCCATTTGAAGAATCAAGAACCGTTTGATCAAATACCAGATCCAAGGCGATCGAAACCGCTCAATCCACGGCCGCTCAAGCTCAAGCAAGAAACACTCAATCAGTGTTAGCATCCAACGCTAAGGGGTAAAAGGCGTATCCAACGCGGCGCAAAGACCGCTTTCCCATGGAGATTACTCACTCAACCGGGTTCCAACACTCAGTGAGTTAACTCACTGCACTAAGCCTAAACCAAGCCGATCGTCTAATCCTCACCGTACTGCCTAATTCGAAAATAGTCGATCATTGGTGTTTCGTTGATTACCACATCTCAAACAATGGCAGATGGCACAAGACACACAGCTAACACTATTGATGAATGTGTAAACAGGCTAAACAAAAATGATGAGCAAATGCAATCCATTACTATGATACTAAATGAAGTATCCGTAAGATTATCGAATGAGGAGAAACTTGATAAATCCTCTCAAGATCAAGAACAATCACGTGTATGTAACTCATACCCACCGTAATTTTCTAATCATACGGATCTCAATTTCAAACAAATAGACCACAAAGTTGATATGCCAAGATTCAATGGTGACAACCCAAGGGGTTGGCTATTTAAGGCAGATCAATTTTTTCAATATTATAACCTGTCTGAAGATCAAAAGTTCATAACTGCTTCTGTGTACATGGATGGCCTTGCACTTAGCTGGTATCAGTGGATGCATGGCAATAAACAATTAAACACATGGAATCGTTCAAAGAGCAAGTAATTCGAGGTTTGGACCCTCGGGAGAGTTATAAATGTAAATCTACTGCATAATAATTTTATAATGAGTTTGAGGAATTGGAAAATCGATATCGTATTCCACCCGAATTCTACTGAGTTGTTATTTTGAACTGGCAAGGATAAAAAAAGGGAAGTAAGAGCATTGCGCCTAGTTCCCTACACAAAGCCTTCGCTTAGCTAAACCGATGGAGGACAATGATGATTTAACAATGCCAAGAAACTATAAGATCAGCCAACCTCTAGCACTAAAATAACCTCAATTACAGCAACAGCCCATACTGCCTCCTTCCACAAACACCAATCAACAAAGCAACAATCCAAATAAACAGCCAATCACAATTCAGCAGCTAACACCTACACAAATGGAAGAAAGAAGAAAGAAAGGATTGTATTTTAATTGTGAGGAAAAATATCACAAAGGGCATATATGTCAAGCCAAATTATTTGCCTTCATGATGGTCAATGAGGACCAAGAGTATCAACTAGAAGATACTCAACCGTAAATGCAAGGATACAAGAAGACGATTAGAAACAAGCTTCAAATATCGACCATTCAAGAGAGGACATATAATTGTCTAATTATAAAATATTCTAAATAAGTTCTCAAGACCTTTGACTAGAATATATAGCCAAATCCAAATCCCCATCGATAGCAAAATAAGAAATGCCGAGTTAGTTGAGGCACAACAAGCTTTCCAATTTCATATAAATGGTCACAAAGAATTCCCACAGAGTACAGTCAACCATACTGCCACATTACAAGAGTAATAGAGTGGTAGAAGCAGAATTACAATAAAGAAAACTACATACATCAAGAGAATAGAAACCATTACCGGTAATACAGAGAAATTGAATAATCGCTATAAAGTGAGGATAAGTTCAGAATCTAAAAAAGGGCAGATCTTAATGGTGACCTTGAGGGCAAGGTCAGTGTGAGGAGGGGAGTAATGATATGAACATTTATTCCCTGGTAATATCAGAAGCAAAAGAGAAAGAAAAAGGCCAAATATCATAACTTTCACTTACAATTGTTCCTTTACAATAACAGAGAGTAAAGGAAGAACAAACAGTAAGAGAACTTCCTCAGTAAACAATAAGATTACAACCATCCATAACAAAACAACCGTAAGTTTAATAAAACCAAAGGCGAAAATAAGAATTAAGAAGTACAAACACATCGATGAAGACTAACGAATGTAGTTACAACAGATTCAAGCCAACTTGAACTAAAGTAACTATTTCCACTTTCCCGAAAAGTAAATTCCCTCACAGAAATAACTGCCAAAGAACAGATGCTCGATAAACAAGAAAACAAGAAGATTGGTCACAAGATAACTCTCTGCTCATACCTCAACTGCCAAAGAAGGCTGAAGCAAGTTTGATAACGTAAAATAAATTGTAATGTAAAAGTAGTTAGGATGGCATAGATATAGATCCAAACCTAAGAAAGGAAAACAGAAAGTATAAATAGAGATCAAAAGCCAAACAGAGGGGTAATCAAGATTTTAAGAAAGGAACTTATCTTCTTCAGGCTTCTTCTTCCTCTCTTCCTCCTGCGCATCTTCTTCTAGGTTTACCTCACCGGAAACCACCATCCTTCACCGGAGAACCCAGGTTTCTCCTCCGATCCTCGCCGCAACCCTATTTCTTCTCAGGAGCGACGACGGCTCGAACGGTCGAAACCAAATGAAACACCAGCAAAAGAATTAAGGTAAGTTACATCAAGAAATATCATCCACGGCCAAGAAGCGACGAAACCACAAGCAAAGGTTCGGATCAAATTTCGGATCAAACCGCCAGAAGCAACATCGTAATCCACTAATGCCATTTGAAGAATCAAGAACCGTTTGATCAAATAGATCAAGGGCGATCGAAACCAGTTCAATCCGACGCTCAAGAAAGTCGCAAGATCCAACGGTTAAGGGTAAAAGGCGCCATCCAACCTCGCACCTTTCCATGGAGATTACTCACTCAGCCGGGTTCCAACACTCAGTGAGTTAACTCACTGCACTAAGCCTAAACCAAACCAGATCAGACCCAATCCTCACTGTACCAGACCTAATTCAGAAAATAGGTCGTATCATTTCACCACCTCATTCAGCCAATAAATAGCTGTCACATCATTTCTCCCTTGACAAAGAGCTGCCAACCTTTATTTTTTTATGTTATCTACCTCCATAAGGGATTAAGGCGTGGGGAATTGGGCGATGGCTTCTTCTCAACGGATTCCCCTCCTCTGGCTCTTCTATTTCAGACCGAGGAGCGGCACTTTTTCTTTCCCGCCTCTCCCGTCCATCTCCTCTGTAGCAACTGAGCGAGCTGCTCTGATTTCCAGCCTCCAGCCAGCTGAGCAGTCCGTCCAACCTCCCGGCTTTCCCTCTCTGCAAAGCCAAACCCAAGCATTTCGTTCGTCTCTCCCTGCTGCTCATCTACAGATGAACAAGCAGCTTCATTCCCTACTGCACCGAATCCTCTCCTTTTCGTTTCCATTTTTTTTTTGTTCCAGGAAGCTGAAAAATAAGGCAGCTCTCGACGGAGCTCAAATCGATTACAGTTCCTGATTATTTTTCCACAATCCACTCTTCGATCCCGTTCATATGTACCCTCGTGGGCGAAGAGATTTGTGTGCTTTATTTCTTGCTTGCTCATTTGTTTACTTTCTCTCAGAAGGTTTTCTTTCCTGCAATGGAATCCCAAATTTTTCTTTATTCGATGGCTGGAAGTCAGGAGTCATGAGGGAGGAGTGGGGTCGATTAGGGAGAGTGGATCTACAGACGGTGTGTGAGAGGCAATGGCGTCGAGGAAAATGGATGTACCTTTGGTGTCGGCCATCCGGCGAGATCCATATGAACTGCTTAGCATGTCGAGGGATTCGTCGGATCAGGAGATTAACTCTGCGCATAGAAAGCTTCCTTTGAAGTATCACCCTGATAAAATTGCTAGGAATCCTGAAGCTTCAGAACTCTTCAAGGAAGTTGCTATTTCATATAGCATCTTATCCGATCCTGAGAAAAGAAGACAACATGATACTGCTGGATTTGAGTCTTTAGAGCATGATGTTATGGATATGGAGATTGATCTATCAAATCTTGGTACTGTCAAAATAATGTTTGCAGCATTATTCAGTAAGCTGAGAGTTCCTATAAAGACATCAGTCTCTGCTACTGTACTTGAAGAAGCTCTAAATGGAAATGTCACAGTTAGACCTCTTCCTCTTCGGACATCATTTAGTGGAAAGGTCGACAAACATTCCACCCATTTTTTGTGTTACTATTAATGAGCAGCAAACACAATCAGGAATCATAATCACAGTTTCATATTTTGCATTAAGTAAATTTAAACTTCTTTACTTTGAACAAGAGACGAATGGTGGTTATGGCTTAGCATTACAGGAAGACAGTGAAAAGACATGCAAGGTTACTTCGGCAGGTATGTACTTTCTACATTTCCAGGTGTACCATATGGACTCAGCAGTGAACGCGTTAGCCATGGCTAAAGATCCCGATGCCGCCTTCTTCAAAAGCTTGCTACTTACTCAAATTGAGGCAATGTGTGCACATGCATATGAAGATTCCACTCAGAAGCTTATGGAGATTGAGGCACAAATTTTACCAAAGAGAAATGACATGTGCCAGTTTGAAATTGAATACAAAAAAGCATTGGTACAATTTTAGGAAGTGACAAACAGATATAGCTTAGAAAAGAAAGGTTTAAAGACTCATATGCTCGAAATGGTTAGAAGATCAAGATCGAAGTTACAAAGACATCATGCAAGAGTTGACAAACATCGAATAGCTGCAGCCTATATAGGGAAGACATCGGGAGGTTGCCGAAATACGGATTGATACAGGACTTAATTAATTTAACGCAAAATGAACTATAAACTCAAAATTAAAATCTAAATTGAAATTTCAAGTGTTTGAAGACCGTATTTCAAAGAGAGCTAGAAGATAAGGTGCGATTAACATGCTATCTCAATGAGACGGGAAGTCGAATACCCCTCGATGCGCACGGACAATGCGTAGGAATTGATGACGAGATAAATAATAACAAATAAAAGTGTTGACGAGCTTAAATTAAACTTATTTGAAAATGATAAATTAAAGAATAAATCTACATATATGATCTTTTTATATAGGTGTTTGAAGACTCTGTTATGCTCAGTAGAGTTAACGGGTAGAAGATCACGATCGTCGCAAAGACATTGGCGCTTTCGAGAGTTGAGAAGGTCGAATACGCGTCTTGAGGGGACGATGTTGAGAGGCTACCGAAATTCAAACTGATGTTGGACTTAAAGATGATTAATTAGATTTGAATTGAACATAAATTAAATTTGAACTAAACATGATGAACTTCTGAAGAATCAGAAGTTCAACAATTAGAATAAATCAAGCTTCATCAAAACTTATGAATTCAATGAATTCCAAACTAAATGTGAAAAAATATGGATGTTATTTCAAATGATTGAACAAAAGTAAAAATATCAAACACCACTGGATTTGCAACATATCATACAAGCGAACATAAGACGTTAATTAAAGCATTCTTAGATACACCTCCATGTGCTCGGACATAAAGATTTAAAGTATAAATTTTAATGTCTGAAAAGCCTAACGAAAATTAAATCAATTAAATATTAATAAAAAATTTAATAAGATATCTTTAACGCAACACCATGAAAAAATTAGAATGATAGAAGGCGTTAAATTCTAAATAAATAGACTTCAAATATATTAATTTTGCATAAATTATGGAGCAACTATCACTCAATTTAAGTACCTCAGAATTTGTGCAATCATTTGAAAGATGAATTCTTGTACAAAATATAAAATAATCTTCAATTCAATTTGATCTTTCCAAATTAGTATAAGTATTCTAAAAGACCACCCGCATGGGCCCCGACACTATGCTGAAAGCTTAAACTTAGTGTTAGAGGATGCTGCGCGGGTTGATTCTCGGTCGGGTCTACGGTTTGAGTCCTGGTTAATAAACCTAATGATGTTGTTATAGCTTTCTCCGCCCGAGAAAATCTCTGAGAAGCTAATTCTATCACTTGGGAGTATAACGACTATCTCCTAACTCCTCAATGATAGCTGAGTTGATTGAAGATATCAACTAAAATAGTAAGTATTATCAAAATATTTATGATATTATATTCAATATTCTCAAATTCAAAATCCTCAAAATATAAATCTAGGTCTAATCCTCTATTATTAAATTGATAGAGTTGACAAGATCTAAAACAATAAATTAAATGATTTAAACTCTTGCATAAGACCCGATACTATGTTGAATGCTTAAATCTAGTGTCTGAGGATGCTGCTCGGGTTGATTCCCTGTTTAGTCTTAGGACTGGGTCCAGGTTAACAAAACCTAAAAATCAATTATAAGAATTTCAAATTAGTAAAATATCGGAGAAGCTAATTCTGTTATGTGAGAGTAGATCTGATCCTCTGTTAGGAGCTAAACAGAGTTGATAGGATTTAAAGTTCTCAAATATATTTGATTCAATCAATTAACCACCTCGATGATGGCTGTGTTGAATGAAGATTTTAACCAGAGGAGATACTTATCATAAAAATGTGCTTGCAACCTCGAATTGAATTAATCAAACTCAAGTATCAATGCAAACGTAAAATCAAATAAATCATCAAATTATAAATGCTTAAATAAAATTCATTTTTTAAAGAACTTAAAGCTAAAAATTTCAATTCACCATCCGTAATTGTTTATCTAAGGTGATAAATTAAGAAAACTCTATCTCACAAAGGAGTCAAAGACAAATCAAATACACAACTATATTTACTCTCAAATAATCTCATGCCAGCAAGGACGTGGCATGTGTCCTCTGACTGCGTGGCTTGGCCAATAGGCTCCACATGATGTAGTTACGACCAGAGTCCTCTGAGGTGGTTGCCGCCAAATGGATCCATTATATTACGGTCATGATTGTAGCCCGTATGCTCTCCAATGGCTCTGCCCTTTGAGTTATAAATCATAGAGTATACTTGATAGGACAAAAAAGCCCTCTGTTAGCTAAGGTAAACTTAAGCTAATCTCCTTAGACAAACTCCACCCTAGGCCTACAAGGATACCTTGAACGATGTAGCCCATGTGTTGCTGACAAGGATCCTTCGAGTACTACACCGACTAAGTAGGGATCACGATAGCTCGGGATGACGGAACCATGGGATCTAGATCGGGCACGTCATTGTTCCCCCAACCATCCATTTTAAGTTAAATATAATGAATTTCATAAATCTGAATTCTAAAACTCCACATGCTGCTACTATACGCTACACACTAAGCGACCTAATGACTAGCCTTAATCAAAAGTTTTCTCTCAGCACTGAGGGAGGTAATTAGCTATAGGTGCTTGCGCTTATAGGAAACCTGGAACCAGATCTAAAGTCCTCACAAAACGAGAGTGAAATCTCTGGGTAGTGTCTTATCTACTATTCCATCTGTCTTCTGAAAATTACATCGATATTTAAATCTACTCTCTTCATCGGAGAGGTCGGTGGCGAATTTTCGGAGCCCACATCATTATTTAGGCTGATTAAATTCAGTTTGTCCAACTCTTTTCTACCACAAAATATTCACATAATATTGTAATTATGGTAAAACCTAATATTGCATAATTAATAGAAAATTTTATTTATTCATTAGATCGATATATTTTACTCAATATTGCTATTCATAAAATAATTAACATAATATTAATATATTTACAAGTTATGTTGATATACATACGTACATACAAGTTACGTTGAATTGTCCGGCGGTCCGAGCAGTGTAATCGTTAGTAGGGTTTGCGATCATAATCCACGCGGCGACATTCGTTGTCGTCGTGGCGTTTGTCAGCGTGATCGCTGTGAAAGCAAGGAAGATGAAGAAGAAGGCGTGGTCGGAAAGAGGATGGCGAGTGAACACGCCATGAGGATAGGTATACTAGAAAGCTGGAGAAGAACTTTAGTCGGGAGGGAGAGAGAGAGAGAGAGAGAGAGGAGAGGATGATGATTCATACTCCCAGCGGCTCCTTGCATTGAACTTTTCATCAGGCATTTACCTATATACCCGTGATTCTTATATATTTAAATAACTTTTTTTTATCTAAAATTAAATATTTACATACATATATATATATATATATATATATATATATATATATAAAAAATAACTTATTGATCTTCCAATTGCTTTTATGATGCTTATTATATGAGACATCTAACTATTTTATAGTGCACTTTATTTTTATTTATTAAGTTATAAATTTTTATTGAACATAAAAATGAAAAATTAAATGACAAAAGGATCATAAATAATAGTGCCTTAGTTATAGTATTTTAAATAATAGCTTTTTGGGAGCCTCCTTAATAAATAATAGTCTTAGGCTCCGTTTGGGATGATTGAGTTTGTACAGCATCGCAGTGTCATTTTGAACATTGTATTCTGACTATATTTTGAGAAATCTAAGTTGAGAAACCTACGTTTTGTCAATTTGACTTTAAGTTAGAGTTAATAGAGGCATGAGCTTTAATTTGATTAATTAATCAAGTTCTAATCAGAGCTTGAGGTTTATTCTACAAATTTGAGTTGGCCTATGAGTAGACTCATTAAATATGAAGGTGATTAAATTATTGTGTTTCAAGTAATTGTAATAATAAAATAATAAAAGAATAAGCAATAAAAAAGTTTGATATAAAAATAATAAGATATAATTTTAAAATATATTTAATAATTTTGTACTCAATCTTCTAAATTTTAATACATATTTTAAATATATTTTATAATAATATTTTAAATAAAGCTTAGTATTAAACTATTGAGTTGAATCCAAATGACTCAATTTTGACTTATTAACTGATCAACCGAGCTAACTCACTCATAAGGTTGGGTCACTCCTCGGAGTAAAATTTATGCCATTAAGCATTTAATTAGGCTTGACGGTTATTGGCTTCTATTTTGAGACAAATCTGTCTTACCTTTATAGTTTTTTATCTCTGTACGATTCATTTTGGGTAATACAATTGGGTGATTAAGCTCTTAATTTTCCCAAAAAAATATTATTTAATTAATAACATATGTATCTTATGACAAACAAACTCATCAATATTTGTTTTGATGGGACTTGTTTTTCTTTTTAATGATGAATAATACAAAATAAAAAATAAATTGAACAATCATAAAATGTTTTATTACACATATTACAGAAAATTGTAATAAGTAAATGCCATTGCATTTTTTAAAATATATATTTTCTCAAAGCTTACATTTTTGCAGTATATGTTCAACATTAGCTATTTGATGATATTAAAATTTTGCTCTTTTTTATCTCTATTTTATTATTGTTATTTTACTATTATTGTCGTTATTATTATTATTATTATTATTATTATTATTATTATTATTATTATTAAAGAGCTATTTTGCTTACCAGCAAAGAGATAAATGAATATTCAAAACACAATTGTTTATATAGTTAAATAGAGTCCGAATGTTTCGTGAATATTTGCCATCTGTCACTTTTAATTAAAATGAAGTTTTGGATGCTTTTTAGCAATGAGATGACGATGATTCCTTGCTCAACTTGGGTTTTCTTTCTAGTTAGATAGGGATAATGCTTTATATTATATTACAAAATGATTTATAGTAAAATTATAATATACTATAATGATTATTATGTTTATAAATTTTTAGTGGTTTATGCCACTTATGCATTTAGTTTACTAATTATTCCATTATAATAAAACTTTATGCAAAGTCATGTTTTATGATACATTTAAAATCAAGAAGACAAGTCTATTTAATAAACTTTGATATGCCACTGAAAACTCTATTATTTGAAGCATGAATCTTGACGTCGAAAACAATTTGATCCTAAGTCGAAACTAGCCCAGATCAAGCACTTAAAATATAATTGAAAACTTTGGGATATCAGTTGAATCCCTAAATAGTCTCTAAATATAGAGTGTTTATGATCAAATCGACCGTCTTAATGAGTCAGATCTAAGAAGCTCAAGATCTCTTGATTTTGACTTCATTTGAGCATTTAAATACTTAAAATGCATTAGATGATCAAATAAATTATTTTGAGTCATCCGATGGAGTGGTTTGGATTTTGCACGTATTTATAGAAATGTCATTTCTCTAATATATAAATAGCCCCTCATTCTTCACATGAGGGGAGCTTAAGCTAAAGAGAAGAAAAGAGCTCTGAGGCTTGAAGATTTTTCAAGCATAATCGTGCCACCATTCGACTGTCGTCGACCACTGCCGCCGGTCATTGCCGCCAACCACTGCCGGTTGCCGCCTCCGGCCACCACCGCTAATCCTCACCGCCGTTAACCACCGCAGCTGGTCATCGCCGCCGACCACTATCGTCGGTCACCACGGCCGACCACCGTCGCCGACCACCGCTGACCGCCGCCGTCGACCACCACCATCGATCATCGTTGTCATCGAGCACCGTCGTCGATCACCGTCACCGATTACCGCAAGTCATCGCTGCTGGCCATTGCCGCCCGCCAACCACCACTGTTCACCCTCACCAACTGCCACCAACAACTGTACCCAGATACCGGTTTGATTCTGGATTCTATTGCGACTTTCTCACATACAATTCTGTAATCCCGTTATCGAAAAAACTTAAATTTTGGACTCGGAAGTAGATATATAGTGAAAAATCTTTACTGGGCTAGGCCCCGTGATTTTTCTCTCTTTTTAGAGTTTTTTCTTGTAAAAATCCTGGAGTTTCTTATTCACTCTTCAAATATCTGTGTGTGTGCTCGATTTCACAACAAGGCTAAGGCGTAAACTTTTATTCTACCGTAATTGGTTTTCTAGTATGCAACAGTTTGGCGCCGTATGTGGGAAGTTTATCCCACAATCGTAATATCTGCGAACACTTGCATTATGGCCAACAGGCATAATACTCGCAACAACGGAGCTTCCCGCTCCAACTCCTGTCACTCCCAAAACCAATCCTTAAACAAAGGATGTCAAACTTCTACATCACTTCGCCTTGATAGGCATGACCCAATCAGTGAAGGTGCAACAGGAACCTCTCTAGAAGATCGTGTTCGTCAAATAGAAGAGTCTCAAAATGAGTTAATTCAACTTTTACGAGAAACACAACAGCCACTACTACGGCAAACACATTCCCCCAAGATCGATCGTTAGCCAGTGGAGGTCAAAACGCTAATACGGGGCCTTCACGCCATCAAGCTGAAGTTCCTCCGCTTCTAGACCGTGATGCTAACCTCCTTGACACTACTAGTTCTACTCATCCATCACTTGCAGCTCAATCGATTGCTAACCTATCAATTATTGTCGGTAGCTTAGCACATTCTCATCCTGTTGATTCCACTCGTCATGTTATACGTACGGAATTACAACGCTTAGTGAGAGAAGAATTCCACTTTAAAGATGAAAATCATTTTTCGTCTCACCGCGGCTATCAGGAAGCTTCACCTTTGGCTGAAGCGATTCTTCAAAATCCTATTCTCGTAGGTTTCAAACTTCCGAGCATCGACTCCTATGATGGGACAACTGACCCATATGAACACATCGACCATTATAGAACCATCACGCATATCCAACGAGCTCCTGATACACTATTTTGTCAGGTCTTTTCAGTCACCCTCAAGGGTCACGCTCGCACTTGGTTCTACTCCTTTCCAAGGGGATCCATCCATACCTTTGATGAACTCACTAAGATTTTTGTAGAACAGTTCATTGCAAACCAAAGGATTATTAAAGATTCCTCTCTTCTCTCAAGCATTCATCAAAATAAAGGTGAATCACTTAAAGAGTACTTCCAGAGGCTCTCCTTAGAGGCTCGCCAAATACTTGGAGTATACCCTGAATTATTAAGAAGAGTTTTCCTTGGAAGGCTCCGTCCTGGGCCTTTCTACTTATCGCTAATGCGAGATACGGTCAGCTCATATGCCGACTTCATTCATCATGTGGAAGCGCAAATTTTTGCTGATGAGGCTATTAATGCCCATCGTAAATAATTTGAACAATCCACAGGAAAACATAAGAGTGCCCCAGGGAACACAGATCGACAATCCCATCGAAAGAAGCAATAAGACAGTCATGATCTCCTCCACGGCCCCCACATCAACGACGTGAAACCACTACCATAAAAAGAATACACACCACTAAACACATCTAGTGTTAACATCTTGATGACCATTCGAGATGAAGAGACCATTAAGTAGCAACATCCATTGAAACCAAATTCAGAAAATTAGGAGCAATATTATCATTTCCATCGAAGTCGTGGACATACTACTGAGGCGTGTAAACAACTCAAAGAAGAGACCGAGAGGCTCATTCAATAAGGATATTTACGTCGATTTGTGTATAATCAATCAACTCAAGCAAACATAACTCCAACGGGGGGGCAACCGGGACAATCATCATAAAAATAATAAAATAGTCTCCAGATAGTTGGAGAAATTGAAACAATCGTAGGAGGACAACTACTATTTAATTAAGTCCTCATCGCCACCTCTGAAGTGTTAGAGTTAATGAAATATCGTATTGATTATTCCATCACTTTTAATGACTCAAACTTAGAAAGAGTCCAAGTTCTGCATCAAGATCCACTTATTATCAGTGTGGGGATCGGTGACCCATGTTATAATGTTAAGAGAATTTTGATTGATGATGGGAATTCTATCAATATTTTATTTTACTCTATATTTCTTAGCATGGGTCTGGTTAAGGAAAAGCTCCAACCCGCTGCAGGACCATTATATAGGTTTGATAATCACTCTGTGCTAGTGGAGGGGACAATCACCCTTCTTGATGTCCTCAGAGAATTTTCTCGAAAAGTAACTCATTCAATTCAATTCGTGATGGTCAAGTCAGATTCAACATACAACGTAATTTTTAGAAGACCCCTCCAATCAATCTTTGGTACTGTTACTTCGGTATCTCATCTTAAGATGAAATTTTTAACTCCCGTTGGGGTTGGAGTGATCTGTGAAAATCAATAAATAGTACAATCATGTACCTTAGACAAGCTCAACCACGCCCTTCGGTGACCTTCATCATCTCAAATTTTAATTTTCGAGATGAAGAAGTACCCCTAGAGGGCTTCGCCTGTAAAATACTTACTCTCTATTTCATTATCAGATGATCAACCTTTACGAATAGTGTAAGTCAGATCTCTGCTCTCAGATGAACAGAGGGTAAAATATATAGACTTCTTGCACAATAATTAAGATATCTTTGCTTGAAGTCTGATAGATATGCTTGGGGTTAACCCTAATGTGATCATGCACTCCCTCAAGATTGATCCAACATTCAAATCGGTCATCCAAAAGAAGCGGAGTTTTGCACTTGATCGCCTCTAAGCTATTGAACAAGAAGTTAACATGCTCTTAGAAGCGGGATTCATATGAGAAGTATATTACCCTTCATGGCTAGCAAATCTTGTCATGGTTAAGAAAGCAAATAGAACTTAGAGAATGTGTATTGATTACACTAATCTCAACAAAGTTTACCCAAAAGATAGTTTTCCCCTCCCCCGAATAGATCAATTGGTTGATGCTACGTCTGGGCATCAAATGCTCAATTTTTTAAATGCTTACTCAAGTTATAATCAAATAAAAATGGACCCAACGGATGAAGAAGTCACATCTTTTCAAACATATAAAAGTTTATATTGTTACCAAATTATATCGTTTGGGTTAAAAAATGCTTGTGCTACCTATCAACACCTCATAAATAAGGTTTTCAAAGACCTCTTAAGCCGCACAATAGAGGTATATGTAGATGACATGTTAATAAAAAGCTTCGAAGAATCACAACATATTTTTGACTTAAAAATATGCTTTAACCTTTTTCGACATTATAATATGCGACTCAACCTAACCAAGTGCTCTTTTGGGATTATGTTAGGAAATCTCTTGGGTTTATGATCACCCACTGCGGGATTGAAGCTAATCTTGAGAAAATTAGAGCCCTTGGAGATATGGCTCCTTTGAAGAATATCAAGGAAGTTCAATGCTTGAATGGATGAATTGCTGCCTTATCCCGCTTCTTAGCTCATTCTGGAGATATATACTTGTCATTATTTAAAATATTAAAGGGAGCTAAAATAATAATTTTCAGTTGACTAATGAATGTCAAGCTGCTTTTGAGCAACTAAGAGAATATTTAGCATCTCCACCCTTACTATCCAAGTCTATCCAAGGAGAGATGTTATACTTATATCTCACAGTCTCTGCCTAAGCAATAAGCTCAATTTTAGTGCGAGAGAAAAATGCGATACAATGACCAATTTACTATGTTAGCAAAATTCTCTTTGATATATAAAGTCATTATCCACTAGCAGATAAGATGGCTTTAACTTTAGTTTTCTCAGCGCAAAAATTATGCCCATACTTCCAAGCTCACACCATCGGTGTTTATACCCATTTACCATTGAAGGTCATTCTACAGAAACCAGAGAATCTAGAAGGTTAATCAAATTGTCTATAGAATTGGGAGAGTTTGATATTCATTTTCTACCCAGGACAGACATAAAGTCTCAAGTACTTACAGACTTTATAGTTGAGTGCACTGTCCCTACTCCAAATATTCTATCTATTACACCACTTTCATCTCTTCAATGGACCCTCTATGTTGTTGGAGCTTCAGGAAATGCTGGTGTTGGAGAAAGAATCTTACTTATTTCCCCAACAAGATACCTTAGAGTATGGACTTCACCTAACATTTCTAGCAACTAATAATGTGGCTGAATATGAGGCTCTCATCGTAGGGTTAAGACTTGCCATCGATTGTGAAGCTCGAAACTTAATGATCCACACTGACTCTCAGCTTGTCGCCTCCCAGGTTGAGGGAGACTTTAATGCTCATATTTCCTAGCTAGCATAATACCTTAGCTTGGTGAGGTCACTTCTTACCCATATCAAGGCACGTCAAATCATTCACATACTTTGAGAGAAGAACACTCGAGCTGATGCTCTTGCTAAGCTCACTACCTTTGCTACTAGAGATCTATTTAAGAGAAAGTGTGTTGAGGAAATATATTTTCCTAGTATCCAAGGGTCATGGGTAATACAAGCTATTAGTGAGACGAAGAAACCTTCATGGATGGATCCCATCATATCCTTTCTATAAGAAGGGACCCTCCTTGAAGACCCAACTACTGCAACTCATCTCCGAAGATAAGCTACAAACTTTATTATTATCGGAGGTGAACTACACAAATGAGCTTTTTTTGGGCCATACCTTAAATGCCTCACCATCAGAGATCGATTATACATTAATAGAGGTTCACTCTGGGATATGTGGAGAACACCTAGGAGGAAGGGTGCTAGCCCTTAAAATTATGAGGTAAGGGTTCTATTAGCTTACGATGAGGTAAGACACCTTGAATTTCATAAAAATATGTGAGTTGTCAGTTGCACTATAACCTCTCTCATACACCACATACAGAGCTCTCATCCCTTCAAAGCCCATGACCTTTTGCTCAATGGGGAATTGATATCATGGGACTTTTCAGTAGCATCAGGGCAATGAAAGTTTATCATTTTAGTTGTCGACTACTTCACTAAATGGGTGGAGGCTGAACCACTCGCTAAAATCATGGAGGCAAATGCTAAACAATTTATTTGGAAAAATATAATATGTTGATTTGGTCTTCTTGCAAAGATCATCACTGACAATGGAACCCAATTTACTAGAAAAATTTTTACATATTTTTGTAAAGATCTTCACATTCAGCTGCAGCATACGGCTGTAGCCCATTCTCAAACTAATGGACAGATTGAAGCTACCAATAAAACTATACTCAAAGGGTTAAAAATGCACCTCAAGAAGGCTAGGGGCAATGGGTTAAGGAGCTCTCTAATGTTCTTTGGACTTACCGCACGACATCATGAACTCCGACTGGTGAGACACCATATAATTTGTGTTTTAGCACAAAAGTTATTATACTAGTAGATATCAGGATTCCAAGTCCAAGAGTTTAATCATTCAATCATAATAGTAATGAAGAAAAACTCCGACAGAACTTGGATCTACTCCCTAAAACTCGTGACATGGCCCTACTTCAGACTGCTTCCTACCACTAAAGAGTAGCTTATCACTTCAACAGAAGAGTGAACCTCATCCCATATTTGTCGATGACTTGGTCCTGCTAAGTCTTGAAGCTGCTGGCAAAGACCCTCAACGCAATAAGCTCTCACTACTTTGGGATGCCCTTTTGTGGTTATAGCTATGGTCGAGCCTGAAACATTTAAGCTCAAGGATCCAGAGGGAAAAACCTTACCTCAAACTTGGAACAGGGAGAATCTCCAGAAGTATTATGAGTGATTCTTACTATATAAATATTGTAACTTTTATTTTGTCTCGCTTGTCATTTCCTCTTCAACCCATATCTTTATTAAGTTATCTTATGATAATATTGTATCACTGACCTTATCGAAGTAATGAGTTTATGATATTTTCTTTCAAGCTTGTTGCATATAAACAATCTTCTTTATTTAATCCTCTCACTTGAGGAATGCGTAACTCACATTATGTATTAGTTAGGGCATAATCAATCTTGAGGGGATTTGATCATACCTCTTCCATGCAGGTAAGAAGTCAAGTAACACTTTGACTAATACCTAAGATAGGTCAAAAAGTCCTTGGTGGATATTCAATGGCCTCTTCCATACAGGTAAGACGTCAAATAATATTTTGACTAATATCTAGGATAGATCAAAAAGTCCTCAGTGGACTTCTCATGACCTCTTCCATATAGGTTAGTGTTGTCGAATAATATTTCGACCAATCACCTCGGATAGGTCAAAACAAAATAAAGCAAAAAAGAGAGCAAATCACTCAAAATTTTTAGTTTACTAATATCGTTGATAACTCTAACATGATATAAGAAATAATCAAAATTTTGGATAAAAGAAAAAAAATACATAGATAAAAGGGAAATAAATGCATCCTCAAGTGATACTACATGATATCAACATCCTCCTCACCTTTGGAAGGTGCTCCCTTAAACTCACTTTCAACCCCTTCATCTCTTGAATCTGGCGAAGGGTGTTCAGATACTTGGCTGGTAGACAAATTCTCAATAATAGCCCCAGTTTTGCAATGTTCTAAGCAAATTCCTTTAGGAATCCTTGGATGAAGCCTTCCTTCAAACATTGGCGCTCTGAGACCTTCACTTTAACATCAAGAATATGATTACGATCTTCTTAGATATTATCCTCAATAGCATCGAGATAAGTAAGGGATTTCTTAAAGTCTTCCACTGCCTTCAAGGATATGACATTTGCTTCTGCTTCTGACATAATAAGCTCATTCTCAGAAAGACAATCATGTAATACTTTCTTCTCCAGTTCAAGAGCTTTCTTCTCTGCTGCAAATGCCTTGAGTCTTTTCTATTTTTGGCGAGTCTCTGCCCTCACCTCAATCAGCTCATCACGAGTATGCTCCACCTCCTGATGCTGGAGAAAAAGAGAAGTTGACATGTTCGCTAGCTCAGTTCTACACCTGGTTAGCTGATCCTCTAGAGTTGTCACTTCTTTGGCCTTAGCACTCATCTTTTGCTCATACTCGCCTTGCAAGTATTTTACCTTTACAAATTTAGTATTCCACTCATCTAGAGGGACACCCAAACGAGCCATAAGCCCTAATATTTGGGTTACCTATAATCAAAAAATCACAAATATTACACGAAGAAAAAAGAGAAAAAAGAAAGAGAAAGAGAAGATAATGTACTAATTCGTCTGATAGTTGACGTCTAGTGCATACAGTGCTTTAACACCTCTTCAGGAATATGCGACTTTGAGAGACAAATCCCCATTATGAGTTGAGATAGCTAAACTCTCAGAGGCCAACTCGGGGAGAACATCTTCTTCGTAAATATTTGACATAGTTACTTCGGCACATGTCTTCTTTTTCTTTAAAGAATAAGCATTGTTGTCACCATGATTTCCTAACGGGCTTCTCAAAAGAATCCTATGAATATGAGGAGACTTTTCATTACCTTTACTTGATCTCTTCAATGGAAGAGCATGAGATCTCCTTACCTAAATGGAAAGGCCAACCTTGAATATTATATCTTCAATTATATACTTACCAATGTTATGTAACTCATACTACAAGCTTCCTATATCATAAATATTGAGAGTTTTTAGGATTTCATTCTCTTTAATCAACAATGGATCTGGAAGGTCATTCAATCTTCTACATCTCTCGGGGAGGTCCCACACATTTTTCACAAAAAGGAACCCATTAGACCAACTTCTAGATGGATCCCATGCTGAAAATTCTATTCAATTTTTTATACCTTGATATGAAACACGTCTCTGAGCATCACATGTGAACCTACACATTCTGCATAAGTACTTGATGTTCAAAGCCACACCACACTCTATAAAGAAGACGGTCAAACCAATGATGATCACTAAAGCTTGAAATAAAAATTCTGATAAAGCTACACTGCATATTTTAAAAACCTCAATCAATTTAGGAGCTAAAGGGAATCACAGCCCTGCACGAAGAATCATCTCAGAAATAGTAAGGTATCCTTGTGGAAGAAAATGTGCCCGATCAGACTTTTTGGCAACAAGAGCCACCAACTCATTTGGGAAATGAAATTTCCTATGGAGCACCATTAAACTGTCTGCTGTGATAGTAGATGATATATCATCTGTAGCTATCATGCTATTGATTTTCTTTTGACCATCATCCTGCAAAAGTACATAATAAATATGAAACAAAAAAGTGGAGAGAAAGATCTGAGAACTGTGTGAAGCAACTCACTTATCTCAATACTTGGGCATATCCTTTCCTGGCTTTGTTACTCATGGGCAGTTTTTGATAAAATTTTTCTCCTACGATCTGATGAAAAATATACGCATACATATGAGGTCACAAAAAAAAAGTTATTTCTCTCTAATGATACTTTGAAATTACCTGCTAGATTTTTTGAGTTTTTTTATGGATAGTTCCTAATTGACGCTTCCACGCCACCTTGGCAGTTGTCAACTACTGAACCATTCATTGGAGTTTCAAGAAATTCAATTTCTTATAAGAAAAAGTAGAAAATACGGGTCTTGATCAACTCCAAACTTGGTCGGTCCGACGAGGACAGTTGGCTCCTCTCTCGACGAAAAGTTGGAGCCTTGCCATATGAACCATGGGTCTTGATCACCTCCAAACCCGGTCGGTCTGACGAGGATAGTTGACACCTCTCTCTCTCTCGAGAAAATCAGAGCCTCGCTATATGAACTATGAGCATTGATCGCCTCCAAACTCGGTCAATTTGACAAGAATAGTTGACGCCTCGCTCGAGAGAAAATCGGAGCATCACCGTATGAACTACGAGCCTTGATCTCCTCAAAACCTGATCAATCCAACGAGGATAGTTGATGCTTCTCCTGAGGGAAAATCGGAGCCTCACCGTATAAACTATAGGTCTTGATCAACAAAACAAATGACCTTCTTTTCAGAAGAAGGTCACAGCTTCGCTGACAAAAGAAAAAAAATATTACCCTTAGCCCCTAAACTTTTGCTGGATAATTTCTCATCCAATGTAGAAGAACATTATAGCATATGGGAGAAAACAATGTCTCCTTACTTGACCCCAGGGGGGGGGGGGTTTATAGATCCACAATATGGGCAAAAAGGTAATAAATTTTGAGAGAAAATTTGGAAACATTTAAATGGATTTCAAAATTTCTACACTCCTTTATCGTTTTACTTTTATAACAGTGGAAAAAAGAAAAACAAGAAGAAAAAATCAAAAAAAAAAAAAAAACACGAAATTCGCCAGGTGTGCATTTCAAGATGGGGTTTATAGGTGCGCAGATTATGGGAGCCCCTCGACCCACGAGCTCTCACACACCCACACACTCTCGCGTGATCATAGTCTTGTGCACTTATAAAGATCTATTCTCTCAAACTATATGTGACGCAAAGGTTAATGAACCTACAAATTTCATTAACATTGAAGAAGTTATCATTTTCAATTATTCGATATGTATTTTTGGATGATAGAGATAATGTCATCCAAAATAAAAGCAACCGATATGCCACTAAAACTCTACTTGAAGTAACGAATCTTGAAAGTAATTTCATCCTAAGTCGAGACTAGCCCAGATCAAGCACTTAAAATATCAATGGAAACTTTGGGATATCAATTGGATCTCTAAATAGTTCCAAAATATGACTAAATTTTCTCTCCAAATTTCCTCTCAAAATCTATTTAATTCAATTCGAGGTTGCAAGCACGTTCAATTCGAGGTTGCAAGCACATTTGTATGATAAGTATCTCCTCCGGTTGAAATCTTCATTCAACATAGTCATCATCGAGGTGGTTAATTGATTGAATCAAATATATTTGAGAACTTTAAATCGCCAACTCTTAGCTCAAGAGGATCGGATCTATTGTCACATGACAGATTAGCTTTCGATATTTTACTAAGTTGAAATTCTTATAATTGATTTTAGGTTTTATTAACGGACCCACCCCAAGACTAAACCGTAATCAACCCGCAAAGATCTCATACATCGGATTTAAGCATTCAAAGAGTATCGTCCCATGTGAGTTTAAATCATTTAATTTATTATTTTAGATCTTGTCACTCTATCAATTTAATAATAGAGGATTAGACCTAGATTTATATTTTGAGGATTTTGAATTTGAGAATATTGAATATAATATCATAAATATTTTGATAATACTTACCACTTTAGTTGATATCTTCAATCAACTCAGCTATCATTGAGGAGTTAGGAGATAGTCGTTATACTCCCAAATGACAGAATTAGCTTCTCAGAGATTTTCTCAGGCGGAGAAAGCTATAACAACATCATTAGGTTTTGTTAATCGTGATCCAAATCAGAGACCACCGAGAATCAACCTCAGCGAAGCATCCTCGACACTAAGTTTAAGCTTTAAGATAAGACTGGCCCATGGTGGTCTTTAGAATACTTGTACTAATTTGGAAAGATCAAATTGAATTGAAGATTATTTTATATTTTGTACAAGAATTCATCTTTCAAATGATTGCACAAGTTCTGAAGCACTTAAATTGAGTGATAGTTGCTCCATAATTTATGCAAAATTAATATATTTGAAGTCTATTTAGAATTTAAGCCAACACCTTCTATCTGCTTCTAATTTTGTGTTGTAGATTCGGTGGTGTTGAAGATGTTATAGATTGATCTAATATCTTATTAAATTTTTCAGATTAATATTTAATTGATTCTAATTTAGTCTACTAGCCTTTTCAGACATTAAAATTTGTACTTTAAATCTTTATGTCCGAGCACATGCAGGTGTATCTAAGAATGCTTTAATTAATGCCATATGTTCGCTTGTATGATATGTTACAAATCTGGTGGTGTTTGATATTTTTTACTTTTGGTCAATCATTTGAAATAATATCCATATTTTTTTCACATTTAGTTTGGAATTCATTGAATTTATAAGTTTTGATGAAGCTTGATTTATTCTTATTATTGAACTTCTGATTCTTCAGAAGTTCATCATGTTTAGTTAAAATTTAATTTATGTTCAATTCAAATCTAATTAATCATATTTAAGTCCAACATCAGTTTGAATTTCAGCAGCCTCTTGACATCGTCCCCGCATAAGGGGCTACATCGGGACTATTCGACCTTCTCGTCAGCTCTATTGAGCATAACGGCCAATGTCTTGCGACACTACGGTCGTGGTCTTCTACCCGTTAACTCTACTGAACATAACAGAGTCTTCAAACACCTGTATAAAAAGATCATATATGTAGGTTTATTCTTTAATTTATCATTTTCAAATAAGTTTAATTTAAGCTTATCAACACTTTTATTTGTTATTGTTTAGATCTCAATCTTGACCTCGGCGTTGTCCCACGTAAGATATTCGACGCTCTATCGAAGATAATCTTTGTTTTATATGACACGCTCTTATAACCCGCCAATAATAAGCATAGGGGTTTTCAAACACTTGCAATTTCAATTTAGAATTTAATTTTTATAGTTCATATGCATAAATTAATAAGTCTGTCAATCCAGACGCAACCTCCCGCCTTCCCATATGAGGCTACATCGGGAGCTATTCGACGCGCCGTCTACCCATAACTAAATGTCAATACTACGATCTTGATCTTCTAACCTGCAAGCTCTAATGAGCATAACAGAGTCTTTAAACATAGCTTACTTTTCTAGGCTATATCTATTTGTCACTTCCTAAAATTGTACCAATGCTTTTCTATATTTAGTTTCAAACTGGCGCAAGTCATTTCTCTTTGCTATAATTTGTGCCTCAATCTCCATAAGCTTCTTAGTGGAATCTTCATATGCATGTGCTCACATTGCCTCAATTTGAGTAAGTAGCAGGCTTTTGAAGAAGGCTGCATTGGGATCTTTAGCCATGGCTAACGGGTTCACTGCTGAGTCCATATGGTACACCTGGAAATGTAGAAAGTACATACCTGCTGAAGTAACTTTGCATGTCTTGTCACTGTCTTCCTGTAATGCTAAGCCAAAACCACCATTCGTCTCCTGTTCAAAGTAAAGATGTTTAAATTCACGTTATGCAAAATATGAAACTCTGATTATGATTCCTGATTGTGCTTGCTGCTCATTAATAGTAAGACAAAAAATGGGCGGAATGTTTGTCGACCTTTCCGCTAAATGATGTCCGAAGAGAAAGAGGTCTAACTGTGACAGTTCCATTCAGAGCTTCTTCAAGTACAGTAGCAGAGACTGATGTCTTTATAGGAACTCCCAGCTTACTGAATAATGCTGCAAACATTATTTTGACAGTATCGAGATTTGATAGATCAATCTCCATATCCATAACATCATGCTCTAAAGACTCAAATCCAGCAGTATCATGTTGTCTTCTTTTCTCAGGATCGGATAAGATGCTATATGAAAAAGCAACTTCCTTAAAGAGTTCTGAAGCTTCAGGATTGCTTGCATTTTTATCAGGGTGATACTTCAGAGCGAGCTTTCTATACGCGGACTTAATCTCCTGATCCGACGAATCCCTCGACATGCTAAGCACTTCATATGGATCTCACCGGATGGCCGACGCCAAAGGTACATCCATTTTCCTCGACGCCATTGCCTCTCACGCACCGTCCGTAGATCCACTCTCCCTAATCGACCCCACTCCTCCCTCATGACCCCTGACTTCCAGCCATCGAATAAAAAAAAATTTGGGATTCCATTGCAGGAAAGAAAACCTGCTGAGAGAAAGTAAACAAATGAGCAAGCAAGAAATAAAGCACACAAATCTCTTCCCCACAGGATACATATGAACGGGATCGAAAAATGGTTATTGGAAAAATAATCTGGAACTGTAATCGATTTGAGCTCCGTCGAGAGCTGCCTTATTTTTCAGCTTCCCGGAACAAAAAAAAAATGGAGGCAAAAAGGGGAGGATTCGGTGCAGTAGGGAATGAAGCTGCTTGTTCATTTGTGGATGAGCAGCAGGGAGAGACAAATGAAATGCTTGGGTTTGGCTTTGCAGGGAGGGAAAGCCGGGAGGTTGGACGGACTGCTCAGCTGGCTGGAGGCTGGAAATCAGAGTAGCTCGCTCAGTTGCTACAGAGCAGACAGACAGGAGAGGCCTTGCTGGTCGAGGGAAAGAAAAAGTGCCCTCTGGAAGAGAAGAGCCAAAGGAGGGGAATCTGTTGAGAAGAAGCCATCGCCCAATTCTCCACGCCTTAATCCCTTATGGAGGTAGATAACATAAAAAAATAAAGGTTGGCAACTCTTTGTCAAGGGAGAAATGATGTGACAGCTATGATATGAGCCAATATTCTCAAATCAAAAACAGAAGCAAAAGAGATAGAAGAAGATCAAGATGGCTGAAGGATTTTACAAATATATCACAAATATAACATCAACAGAGAGTATATTATAGGCTCAGACCAGAGAAGAATAAAGAATACAATCATAAAATAAATTTAACCATTTTTATAACAACAGAGAGCAGTAGGATATAAGATCCCAAGAACCAGACTATACTAAAGACAATCATATGCAAAACTGTTCCAAAGCAAGACCAACAGAAACCGGCCGATAAAATATAAGGCTGTAACAAAAATAACTGCCAATAGATGTAAATACAAGCTCCACTAATATCCAAGAACGATATCCAGGACAACAGAGTAAATGTAAGCCAAGCTTTAATGTAATGTAATGTAAATTACAAAATACATAATAGACCAAGATCTAAAGAGAGCATAAGAAAACTATAAATAGAGATGAGAAAGGCAAACAGAGGATCGAAGAATTATTTCAAGAAGCTCCTCCTCCTCTATCTCCAGTCTCCTCTTCCTTCTCAGAGCATTTCCCACGGTGAACTAAGCCGGAATAACCCCTGAATCCGGTGAGTCGCCGGCCATCTCTCCTCTGGAACCTTCCTTCTCATAGAACTCTCTCAGGAACATCCCAAGGCTCGAATGGCAAACTGATTCCAAACCCCGAGCTCCTTTCCCATTCGAAACGAATAGCTTCTCCAGCAAGCTTCATCAGATGGCAATGATCTATAAACCGGAGCGCGTTCACTTTATCAGACGGCCATCCATCCTCTGGTACATCACGATCGTCCCCGGGCCGACACCTGCAATCCACTAATTCCATTAAAGAACGAGAACCGCGTGATCAAAGTAACATATCCAAGGGACGATGAGAAAACAAGCCATCCGACGGCTCAAGATTCAGCCCAAGAGATACTCGATCCGAGTGCTCAGATCCAACGGCCAATTACAAAATACGCTATATCCAACGTCTCAGAAAGCATCCGAGTTATCCTTCCATATTATCAGTAACTCAGCCGGGTTCCCAGCACTCAGTGAGTCAACTCATTAAACCCAACTCAAACCTAGCCGGATAGAATCAATTCCAGAATTTAGCACATATCATTGGTGCTCTCGTTGACTACTTCACCACTCAGAAATAAAATGGCAGAAGGAACAAGACAAACAGCCAAAACCATAGATGAGTGTGTAGAAAGACTTAATAAGACAGATGAACAAATGTCTTCTTTCACTATGCTCTTAAATGAGGAAGCAAGAAGATTATCCTCTATAGAAGAAAAATTAGAAAACAATCATCAAGAACATCAACAGTTACAAGTATGTACCCCCTCTCATACTGAAAATTCTTTTCCACATAGACAACAACCACACAAACAATAGACCAAAGTATAGTTCAAAACCCCAGGGTGGTGTGCACCAATTTTTTCAAGATAGCCTATCGGGGACCGTAAATTCTTAATTGCATCTGACATGGATGGATGGTATCAAAGATAATTTGGTATCAATGGATGCACCTAAATAAATAGTTGCATTCATGGACACAATTCAAAGAATAAATCATTCAAAGATTTGGTCCATCTTTATATAGAGATTTGAGAGAAGAATTGACTAAATTACAAATGTAAATCTATGACTTTATAATGAATTTGAGGAACTAGATTTCGTATTCCACCGAATTTTTACAGAGTTGTTTTGAATCTGGCTTAAGACATGATATAAAAAGAGAAGTAAGAGCACTATAGCCCAATTCCTTACAAAGAAGCCTTCCGCTAGCTAAACTTATGGAAGATAAAGAGTGATGAAGTTAACATAAGAAATTACAGAACCACTCAAGCTCAACCATTTAAACAGTCACAAACTTACCAACCTCTTTTATTGCCCACTCCTTCAGCATTTCACCAGAACAATACTATGACCAACAAACAAAACATTCCCATCCAGAAATTAACACCAACACAGTTAGAAGAAAGAAGAAGAAAGGGATTATGTTTTAACTGTGATGAAAAGTATCACAGAGGTCATATTCAGAATCCAAACTGCTTGCATTAATGGTGATCAATGAGGATCAAGATCAATACATACAAAGAAGAAGTCAACCGAACCGCAAGTAATACAAGAAGAATTTTTAAATCGCTCAATGCATTTACAAGTCAGTCTAATCCTAGAACTTTAAGATTACAAGGACTGATTGAAATATAAAAGTACAAGTTCTGATTGATAGTGGGTCAACTCATAATTTCATTCAATCAAAATTAGCAAAATTTATTGACTACAAAGTAACATCTGCATCAGTTTTTCAAGTATTAGTAGGCAATGGGGAAACTTTAAAGTGTTCAGGAATATGCTCTAATATTCCCATACAACTACAAGAAAATACTTTTATCACTGATTGCTATCTGTTACCCATGCAAGGAGCAGATGTAGTTTTGGGTGTTCAATGGCTAGAACAATTGGGTGAATGTACAATTGATTATAAAAAGCTGACTATGAAATTCTACCTTATTAATAGATTAGTACAGCTACAATGGGATACAGCCTCTACAATGGATAGCATTTCATTCCATCACCAAAAATTGCGCAATGAAGGATATAGTTTCATATTTCCAAATCAATAAAACAGAGGAAAGATTCATCTATAAAAGGTTTATTATCCCAATATCAAGAACTATTTCATAAACCAACAAGCTTACCTCCAAGAAGGGATATAGACCATCGATCCATGCCACGGAACAACGAAGGTGTAAAAAATTATGATATCCACATTTTAAAACGTAAATTGAAAACTCATTAAAGAAATGTTGGACTATGGTATAATCAGAGAAAGCATCAGCCCTTTCTCTTCTCCAGCACTCCTAATAAAAAAGAAAGATAGAACTTGGAGATTTTGTGTGGATTACAGAGCCCTCAATAAAGTAACAATACCTGATAGATTTCCTATCCCCACTCCTGAGGAACTTATGGATGAATTATATGGAGCTACAATATTTTCAAAATTGGACCTAAGATCAGGTTATCACCAAATCAGAATGGCTGAAGAACATATCTATAAAACAACCTTTAGAACTCATGAGGGACACTATGAGTTTATGGCAATGCCATTTGGACTCACAAATGCACCATCAACATTCCAAGCTTTAATGAATACAGTACTTAAACCCTTTTTAGGAAAATTTGTCTTAGTATTTTTTGATGATATCCTGATATATAGCAAAACCTTGGAATTACATCAAAAGCATCTTCAAAAGGTGTTGGAACAACTCAAACAATATTCACTATTTATCAGACCAGATAAATGCTCATTTATACAAGACAAAATTGAGTATTTAGGACACATTTTATCTGCACAAGGGATAACAGTGGACCCTAAAAAGATTCAAGCGGTACAAGCATGGGTTTTACCCAAGTCAGTAAAAGAATTAAGAGGATTTTTGGGTTTAACCAGCTATTATAAAAAATTTGTTCAAAATTATGCAGCTATTGCCTCTCCACTTACTTCTATGTTAGCCAAACAGCAGTTTCAATGGACAGAAAAAGCAAAAACATCCTTTAACAAATTAAAACAAGCAATAACATCACTACAAGTATTAGCTTATCCAAATTTTGCTCACCATTTTATCATAGAAATAGATGCATTTGGTACAGCAATTGGAGCTATTTTAATACAAAAGAGCCATCCTATACTCATCTCACCAACTTTACAAAAAATATTAACATATGTAAGAGCCGTATCAAGCAAGATGAGACAATATTTAACAAATTTACAATCGAAATAAATCAAAGAGCATAAGGAGTTAATGAAACAATTCAAACTCAAAGAAAGATTTTAATCAAACTCCTAGGATATGACTACACTATTGAATATAAACCAAGGATTACAAACAAAGCAGCTGATGCATTGTCCAGAAAACTATTTTATACAGAAGAAAACCCTTGATAAAGCAAAGAAGATGGATGTCATTCAAATATCCTATTCAACAATTTTTGCAACAAATCAGAGAGGAAACAAAGGTTGGCTTCAACATAAGAACGCGTGAAAATAACTGATAATCCAGAATTATTTCCTATGTACAATATGGTAAATGGGTTAATACAGTATAAAGATAGGATTGTCATAGCCCAAAATTCAGAAATCAGGAACAGTATTATAAGAGAATTACATTCAACACCAATAGGAGGCCATGGAGGAATTCAGAAAACTTTGGCCAGAATCACTCAACAATTCTACTGGAAGCATATGAAAAAAGATATTAAACACTTTGTATTAACATGCCCTATTTGCCAATAAGTCAAATATGATACTCAAAAGCTAGCAGGGCTACTACAACCTTTATCTATTCCACAAACCATTTGGGAGGAAGTATCAATGGATTTTATTACAGGACTACCCAAGTATAATAATAAAACAACTATACTAGTAGTGGTTGATAGACTATCAAAATATGCTCACTTCTCAGCCATACCAAACAGTCTTAATGCAGCTCAGATAGCTCAAATATTCATTACAGACATTGTTAAACTACATGGCATACCCCAAGGAATAATCTCAGACAGAGACCAAATCTTTATGAGCAATTTTTGGCAAGAATTATTCAGGTTAAGTGGAACCACACTAAAACACAGCAGTGCATACCACCCTCAAACATATGGACAAACAGAAGTAACCAACAGAATCCTAAAGCAATATCTAAGGAGTTTTATATTAGACACACCTAAAATGTGGTTACAATTCCTACCTTGGGCAGAATTCTCATATAATACATAAATCAATACATCCACAAAGAAAACTCCTTTCAAATTGTATATGGCAGACTTCCTCCTTCAGTAATACCTTACAATGAGAAGACAACTACTAACACAGAAGTGGAGATAGTGTTACAACAGAGGGACGGGATGCTACAATTAATAAAAAAAACTTACAGGAAGCCCAAAATAGAATGAAGCAAATAGCTGATAAACATAGAAGAGAGCTTTAATTTAAAGTAGATGAATTGGTGTTAGTTAAATTACAGCCATATAGATAAATTTCAGTCACTGGAAACCAGTATACAAAATTGCAAAGAAGATACTATGGCCCTTTCAAAATCCTATAGAAAATAGGGACTGTAGCTTATAAAATAGAATTGCCTGAAACAGCAAGAATACATAATGTATTTTATATATCCAGGCTGAAGCAATACAGACAAGACTCTACAATACACCCAGCCAAATTATCAACACACTTCAGAGATGGGCAGATGCTAATCAGACTTATAAAAGTTCTGGATCACAGAACAATCCTAAAAGGAGATCAACAGATTAAAGAAGTCTTAATACAATGGGAAGGATTACTACCTACAGAGGCTTCCTGGGTAGCAGAAGAAGAAATAAAGCATATTTTTTCTTACTTTGACCTTGAGGACAAGGTCAATTTTGGGGAGGGGAATAATAATATGAGCCCATATTCCCAAATCAAAAATAGAAGCAAAAGAGACAGAAGAAGGCCAAGATGGCTGAAGGATTTTACAAATATACCACAAATATAACATCAACAGAGAGTATATTATAGGCTCAGACCAGAGAGGAATAAAGAATACAATCACAAAACAAATTTAACCATTTTTACAATAATAGAGAGCAGTAGGATATAAGATCTCAAGAACCAGACTATACTAAAGGCAATCATATGCAAAACTATTCCAAAGCAAGACCAACAGAAACCGGCCGATAAACTACAAGGATGTAATAGAACTAATATCCAAGAACGATATCCAGAATAATAGAATGACAGAAGCCAAGCTACTTAACAGAATGTAATAGAAATCAGTTATAAAATACATAATAGACCAAGATCTAAAGAGAGCATAAGAAAACTATAAATAGAGATGAGAAAGGCAAACAGAGGATCGAAGAATTATTTCAAGAAGCTCCTCCTCCTCTGTCTCCAGTCTCCTCTTCCTTCTCAGAGCATTTCCCACGGTGAACTAATAACCCTAATGTGAATCGCCGCCATCTCTCCTCGAACCCTCCTTCTCACGTAACTCTCGTGAACATCCCAAGGCTCGAATGGCAAACTGATTCCAAACCCCGAGCTCCTTTCCCATTCGAAATGAATTGCTTCTCCAGCAAGCTTCATCAGACGGCAACGATCTATCAACCGGAGCGCGTTCACTTCATCAGATGGCCATCCATCCTCTGGTACATCACGATCGTCCCCGGGCCGACACCTGCAATCCACTAATTCCATTAAAGAATGAGAACCGCGTGATCAAAGTAAACATATCCAAGGGACGACGAGAAAACAAGCCATTCAACGGCTCAAGATTCAGCCCAAGAGATACTCGATCCGAGTGCTCAAATCCAATGACCAATTACAAAATACGCTATATCCAACGCTCGTAAACCATCCGAAGTTATCCTTCCATATTGACTCCGGTTCACTGGAGTCAACTCATTGAACCCAACTCAAACCTAGCCGGATAGAATCAATTCTAGAATTTAGCACATATCAAGCTACTTATTGGCTGAATGGGGTGGTGAAAGTATGGGGATGGGCGGCTCTCAATTCCTAGGTTATAATTAGGCACAATTAGGGATAATTAGATTTATCTCAAAAGTGGCTAATTTTGATGAAATTTTAAATGTGATAATCTTAGTCAAATTGGATGTCTATTCTAGATAATTTTGACATTCTGGATATAATGGCGCAGTCCGTTTCACATTCAAAGCTCATTTGATTTAAGTCGACGTTGAATTGGGGCAGTTTTAATTCAAAATGCACATTATTATTTTTGATTGCTTGATTTTTATGCAGACTTGTCCGAATTGACTGCGAATAGTCTTACTTGATAGTGTTTAATATTTTGACACTAACGGGGTGATCAATTTCAAGAACGGAGATCGTTTGGGCAACATCATGGCTTCCCGACCTCGATTTGCATGTCAGCGCATCAGCGACCCTCCTTCTTGATTGGTCGATCATCGAATTATGAAAGATGCTTATTCTGATCAATTTTGATGTTCTTAACATGATGTCAGAGTCTGTTTGTCGATCGAAGGTCATTTCAATAGATTTTTGGTGCCATGGATCATATTTCAGCTCTGATTTACGCACTAAAGCTCATCGAATTCATCTTATGAGTTTGACTTGACTTATGACACTTTTATGGAGGTCAAAATGCCCCCCAATAAATATAATTCACGCATGGAGCTAGCCATGTTTGTTGAAAATTTGACCCTTTGAGCTGGCCATGGGTCTTGGATCACTTCATCTTTCAACTTCCATGGGTTCACTGAAGAACTTCTTCCACCACCTACTCTCTACTTTGATGGGTTCGCTGAATGTCTCTTTCTTTTGTGTCTTCATAGATTTGGCTTTTCTCCGACCCTAGCTTCATGCTTGACCAGGTTGAATAGAGGAATCAATTTGTTAGCTTTAAGATTTGAAATTCCTTCTATCCTAGCTTTAAGCTTGACGAACTTTGATGAAGGATTGACCAGATTTGTCTATATTGACTTGTCAGAAAGTGTATGTATGCTCTAAGTCCTATGCTTACTACTTTGATGAACTTGTTGAAGGGTGCATATAGTTGACCCAGCCTTCTGGCTCATATCAGGTCTATAATATTGAGTTATTAGTCTAGCAATGTGTGCTTTAACAGACTGAATAACCACAAAATTCCTTTAGTTCGACCATTGCCTTTAGTGAATTGTAGATTCGCTTCCTTGGTCCCATGCTTTCTACTTTGGCAAACTTGATGAAGAAATCGACTTTGATCTGTGCTTTGTGCTTCATCAGACTGCTTGAAAAGAGGTTGAAATATTACCTTGTAAGCAATATATGGATTGATTTGAGATAGCTCTGAATTGAGAGTTTCCTCACATTGTCTTGGTTTATCAATCGAATGGAAAGATCTCTTGAATTTTGGTTGATTGTAGTCACTAAGTTGGATCTAGTTTGAATTGAATAACTATGATCATTGGACTGACGAGCAGGAGCTCTTTCACTATGGTTTTTTCTTGTGACTTATTGAGTGAGGAGAGCATCAGCAACTTGGCCATTTGTGGACTTGTTGAGTCTGACCTTTAGAACCTACTCAAGTTCTTGACTTAAGCTGTGATGGCTTGGCGGTCTTATCATTAAACTGATGAACGAGGGCTCTTTCACTACGGCCTTTTCTTGCAGCTTGTTGAGTGAGGAGAGCGCCAGCAACTCGACCATTTATGTGCTTGTTGAGTCCGACCTTTAGAACCCATCTGAGTCCTAGACTTGAATATGTAGGGGTTGATATTTTTCCAACTTAGTTGATTGAAGCTTCCAAAATTGATAGTTCTTCTAGCTTAATTTTCAAATTTTGACAAATCTTAGAGAGAAACTTTTGAGATTTAGGGCTATCTTTTCATGCGTAGAAATAGATTCTTTTGGTTCACAAGAGCCTGCAACTTTGACCATAATAGTTATGGATATATTCAGGGATCTCGGTATAAAGCTCAATATGAACCTACTTGAGTATTGGACTTGAGCAATTAATGAAAGATTTTATCATCGGACTAATGAGATGGAGGATCACTTACTGCGGCCTTTGTGGCATGTTGAGTAAGTAGATCCGTCATAATTTCGACCATTATTGAGTGACCTTATGCACCCACTCAAGCCTTAGATTTGATGTATGAATGAAAGATGTGTTTCCAACTTGATTTGTTGCAGTTTGCAGACTTAAAAATTTCTCTTTTTGCTCGGTAAGACTTTGAGATTTCTGAACGTTGAATACTTAATTTGAATATGTATATGAAGATCTCAGAATTATACGTGATGTCAACCCAAATATAATAGAAAAATCTCCTGTTTCATGGGAGAGCCTGATATTTTGCTATAAAATTTATAGATGCCCCAGTCTAACAGGGGGTTTTTTCTTCATTTCAAAAAAGCATTCTTGTATTACAAGATAATTTTCAAGCAAAACTTACACATGTAATGACAGTGAAGAATAATTAGTCTTCTCAGCACCAAGACCAATTCTCTTTCCTAAAAAGTTCGAGGACGTACTGTATGATCGAATGCTGTGGACATCCTCACTCAGTAGACTTCTAAATTTTATTGAGCTTGGAGCCTAGCTTTGTCAAGTACATCAAGCTCTTCTATCCATAGACAAATATTTTCATCTTGAGTGAGATTGTTTTAAATGGCTACTTGGAGTGAAGGTAGCTCAACTTCAAGTGGTAGAACTGCTTTAGCCCCAAATACTACTACATAAGGAGTGGATTTTATGAGAGTCTTGTAGGTGGTGCCGTAAGCCCATAAATCATCAAGCTTGGTATATCACTCCCTTTTATTTCTTGTAAGGATTTTTCTGAGTAGCTTGACTAGTGTTTTGTTGAAAGCCTCGGCCAAGCCATTTTCTCTTTGATTATAAATCAACGAGCATCGTCAATCAATTTTATGTCGATCAACAAATTTATAAATTTTAGTGCTTTTGAAGGCTAGGTCATTATCTGAGATATTGTTAGCTTCTTGTATTCCCAAACATCGTATACACATCTGCTCGAATGATCTATGATATTGGGTATTACCAACATAAGCATATAATCGAAGCATTTTCTCAAGTTTTGCATCCATCGGCTTATTGCTCGACAATTTACTTTTTTTAAAGTGATCGACAAAGTGTTATCTCTAATCTTCCTTCTCTTCTACTATAAGGATTTCACTTTGTGGTCTTGGAGTTTCTTTAGATTGAGATCTTGCTTCTGAATAGTCAGAGCCTCATTTTGTTGATTTCGATAAGCAATTTGTAAGGGAGTGTAAGGAGCAACGTGAGTTGCATCCTGCTGGCTTGTATTTGATGACCCCTCTTCAAGCGGGGATTTTTGATTTATTGGCTTTAGGACCCAACGAGTGCAAACACTAATTAGTATAAAAACCATTGTCGCCCATACTTGCCATCTCTCTAGCTAACTTAGCCAAGCAATCAACTTTGCTATTCTTGCATCGAGAAACCCAATAATTGATTAATGATGAGCTGAGAATCATCATAAACTTGTAGATTCTGGACTCCCATAGAGATGGCTTCCTCCAGACCTGCCACCAACGTTTCGTATTATACTTCATGGTTCAATCAACCGGTAGGAATTCCATATTATACCATATTCTAGCTTGATTAAGATGAGACTGATGCCAGCTTGAGCTTTTGGGAGATTTGAGGGATGAGTGTATTTGATGGATGAAGCTCCATTAAAATACAATCCCCACATTTAATACTTTTTTCATATATATGCATGACCTGCTTGTCAGGAAGATCATCATTGAGCGACGAATCTGCCAGGATATGATGTGCAACAAGGAAGTCTGCCAGAATTTACCCCTTCACCACTTTTTAGGAACATATGTTATGTCAAATTGTAACATAAGAACAACCCATCGTGCCAAGCGACTTGTCAACATTGGTCTTGTCATCAAGAACTTCAACAGATCAATTCTTGAAATGAGAATAATTTTATGAGATAGCATATAATGGTGTAGCTTTTGAACAACAAAGATTAACGCCAAACAATGCTTCTGAATTGGAGAATAGTGCATTTTTGCTCCGATTAGTCTTCAACTAATATAATATAAAGCATTCTCCTTTCCCTCTTTATTATGTTGTGCCAACAGAGCACCTAGAGATTCCTCCAGTGCTGTTGTATATAAGATGAGAGGCTTCCCTGGGATCGGCGCTGCAAGAATAGGTAGATTCAATAGATACATCTTGATACTGTCGAATGCCTCTTGACATTCTTTGTCCCATTTGAAAGGAGTATCCTTTTACATCAACTTCTTCCTCTTAGACGCGGATCTCTGATCGACGCCTCTAATAAATTTCTAGCTCAGAGGACTACGATCGAGATTGATCTCCTCTCGAAGATATGGAGCTAGTTGGTGATATGATATCTTGGATGACTCTCTAAGGTGACGAAAGTCAAAAATTTCATCACATATGACCTTTTTCTTAGGTATACATTCTTGATGTGTTTTATTTATTGTAGATCTCTGGGAGTACAGTCCAGATGTCATGTCACTATTCTTATTTAAAGCATTTTCACTTCGAGACTTTAGCCTCCAAATTTGCTTATATTTTTGTTGGGACCTTTCGACGGCGGATTCAGACTTGTGGTCCAAGTGTCACGCCTCAATGCTCACCGTGAGGAACTTGAATTGGTTGATATTTTGTCAGGGTTGTAGGAGAAGGCCTCCTTGGAGAAGCAACTCTAGCCTCCTTGATGATAGAACTTTGATATTTTCTTTTCATTAGTCCTTTATCCTTAGAAACTTTAAGGACCCGATACACTTTTGCATATGCAATTTAGAGTTTCCTCAGTGGAGAAACTGGAACCTGACATTATCGAGTCCAGAAGGACTATTTTATTTGACCAGTAGAGTTGTTCTGCTTTACCCATCTTAGGCTGTCAAACTAGTTATGGGTTAGAACACTCGCTTCTGGCTCCACGATTGGTTGTATAATTTTTTTATTTTAACAATGGTTGTTGGGCACACAGTTCAATATTTCTCTTTCTCTGCTACCTCTGGATTAGTTTACTTCCAAATGAAGAAGCTTCTGCATCGCTACTTCTTCTCAAAGCTTCGGCCACCATATTTATTTATTTATTTTTATCAAGACCTTTCAGTAGCGGATTCCCAAACACATGGTTCAGGTGTCACGCCCTGATGTTCACCGTGCAATAATTATTTAAGACAGTCTTGAGCATCACCCACTGAGAGTAGCCTCTTTTATGAAGCTTTATCATTTGCTCTGATAATCAGGCATTGATACTTTTTCTTCATAAGACTCTTCTCCTTGACAACTTTCAACACCCTTTGCACTCTGGAAGACAGAGTCTTGGGGTGCCTTTTTATGTGGTATTATAGCTTGGTGAATGATTATTTGATATCACCAGTATAGCTATTCTTTTTCACCCATTTCAAATTTTAAACATGTTATGATTAGGAATACTCACTTCTGACTTCAAGTCTGGTGGCATGGCTAGCGATTTAGGCAGCAATTGCTGAGCTCATAGTTCAATATTTCTCTTTTTCTGCTGTCTCTGAGTTAGCTTACTTCCAGATGAAGAATCTTCTGTTCACTACTTCTTTTCGAGGCTTCAGCCTCTATATTTATTTTTTCTTCCTTTTGGGACCTTTTGGTAATGGATTCCTAACATGCGTGTGTCACCGATGTTCACCTTGGGACTTCTTCTCGAGGCTCTCAGATTTATTTTTCTTTCTACCGGACCTTTGTGGATTCTGGATGTCCCAAGTGTCATGCTCTGATGCTCACCGTGCAAAACTTGTTTAGAATGATTTTGAGTTCTTACTACCACTGATGGTAGTTTCTGTAGTGGAGCATTTGACTTCTTTGATAATTTGCTTTTGATATCTTTTATTCATAAGATCTTTTCTATTACAACTTTCAGCACTCTATGTACTCGAGCAGATAGAGTTTCAGGTTATTTCTTTTGAAGAGTTAGAGCTGACTATTGTTGAGCCCAAAAAGACTACTTAGCATCACCAATAGAGTTATTCCTTTTCACCCATTTTAGATTTTCAAACTCATTATGAGTGAGAACACTCGCTTCTGGTATTAAGTCTGATCGCATGGTTAGTGATTCAGACAGCAACTACTGAGCTTTTCTTCTCCTTTTTGCCTTCCACTCAATTTTTCTCTAGAATAGGAGACTTCAACATTATGCCTTCCTAGTACGAAAGATTCAACTGACAGTAGGTAGTCATAGATATGATCAAACTTTTGCCTATTGATAGTTCTTTTCATGACTCACTTAAAATAACCTAATATTTCAATACCTCTCTTTGAGGAACCTTAGTAGCGTAGTGGTCATTCCAGCTTGTCCTCCTCCCTTGCACAGGTTGGTGTGTACAATATGTAGGTGCTTCAAGTAGAGGATTATTTACAAGAATGACTGGGAAGTCTACACTACCAAATTGAAAAGTAGCTCCAACATCCTTGATTACAGATTAATCGACATTGGCTTTGACCTAGCATGATGAATAGTGTTATGAAGATCCATCGATATACAGAACAAACAAATTAATCATAAGAATATGATTGATTTAAATTTAATTTCATTCATAATTGGTTCCTTTTTATTTTAGAAAAATTAAAAAAAAAATTTATTTAACTCCACTATTACAATAGCTCATATTTGACTAGCCAAAGATGGAAAGAAAAAACCTATCCCCAGTGGAGTCTCCAGAAATCTATGGGCTCCAAAAATTTGTCACCGACCTCTCGGATGAAGAGAGTAGATTTAAATGTAATTTTGACATGGAATAGTATATAAGATACCCAGATTTTGCCTGGTGAGGACTTTAGACCGGTTGTTTCTATAAAGCAAGCACCTATAATTAATTATCCCCCTCAGTGTTGATAGAGAACTTTCGATTAAGGCTAGTCATTAGATTGCTTAGTATGTAGTGTATAGTAGCAGCATGTGGAGTTTTAGAATTCATATTTATGAAATTCGTTATATTCAACTTAAAGTGGATAGTTGGGGGAACGATGATGCGCCCGATCTAGATCCCATGGTTCCAACATCCCGGGCTATCGTGATCCCTTGTCTACTTAGTCAGAGGAGGTTGTCGACCCAACCTAACTGAAGGATCCTTATCAGCAACACATGGGTTATGTCATCCAAGGTGTCCTTGTAGACCTGGGGTGGAGTTTGTCTAAGGAGACAAGTTTAAGTCTACCTTAGCTAACATAGGACTTTTTTTTCCTATCAAGTATACCCTATGACTCAAAACTCAAAGCCATTATAGCATGAAGCTACAATCGTGATCATAATATAATGGTTCCATTTAAACCACCCGATCGAGGACTCGGTCGAATCATCGTGGAGTTTACCGCCGTGCTACGCAATCAAAGACACGCCATCCTTGTTGGCATGAGATTGTTTGAGAGTAAACATAGTTGTGTACTTAATTTGACTTTGGCTTCTTCGTGAGCTAGAGTTTTCTTAATTTGTCACCTCAGACAAATAATTGCGGATGGTGAATTGAATTTTTTAGCTTTAAGTTCTTTAAAAAATGAATTTTTTTTAAGCATTTATAATTTGGTGATTTATTTGATTTTACATTTGCATTGATACTTGAGTTTGATTAATTCAATTTGAGGTTGCAAACACATTTTTATGTTAAGTATCCCCTCCGGTTGAAATCTTCATTCAACATAGTCATCATCGGGGTGGTTAATTAATTGAATCAAATATATTTGAAAACTTTAGATCCGCCAACTAGCTCCTAACAGGGATCGATCATCACACATGAGTAATTAGCTTCTTAGATATTTTAGTAAGTTGAAATTCTTATAATTGATTTTTAGGTTTTGTTAATCCGGACCCATTCTTAAGACAAAATAGAGAATCAACCCGCGCAACATCCTCAGACACTAAATTTAAGCATTCATCATTATATCGGGGCCCATGCAGGTGTTTAAATCATTTAATTGATTATTTTAGATCTTGTTGACTCTATCAATTTAATAATAGAAGATTAGACCTAGATTTATATTTTGAGGATTTTGAATTTCAGAATATTGAATATAATATCATAAATATTTTGATAATAGTTACCCCTCTAGTTGATATCTTCAATCAACTCGCCTATCATTGGGAGTTAGAGATAGTCGTTATACTCCCAAATGATAGAATTAACATCTGAGAGATTTTCTCAAGCGGAGAAAGCTATAACAACATCATTAAGTTTTGTTAACCTGGACCCAGTCCGTAAACCCAATTGGGAATCAACTCGCTCAGCATCCTCATAAACTAAGTTTAAGCTTTCAGTATAGTGTTGGGGCCCATGCGGGTGGTCATTTAGAACACTTATACTAATTTGGAAAGATCAAATTGAATTAAAGATTATTTTATATTTTGTACAAGAATTCATCTTTCAAATGATTTCACAAGTTCTGAAGCACTTAAATTGAGTGATAGTTGCTCCATAATTTATGCAAAATTAATATATTTGAAGTCTATTTAGAATTTAAGCCAACGCCTTCTGTCTGCTTTTAATTTTGTGTTGTAGATTCGATGGCGTTAAAGATGTTATAGATTGATCTAATATCTTATTAAAATTTTTAAATTAATATTTAATTAATTCTAATTTAGCCTGCGCAGCCTTTTCAGACATTAAAATTTGCACTTTAAATCTTTATGTCCGAGCACATGCATGTGTATTTAAGAATGCTTTAATTAGCGCATTCTATCCGATTGTATGATATGTTACGAATCCGGTAGCATTTAATATTTTTACTTTTGTTCAATCATTTGAAATAACATCCATATTTTTCACAATTAGTTTGGAATTCAATGAATTTATAAGTTTTGATGAAGATTGATTTATTCTTATTGTTGAACTTCCGATTCTTCAGAAGTTCATCATGTTTAGTTCAAATTTAATTTATGTTCAATTCAAATCTAATTAACCATATTTAAGTCCAACATCGCTTGAATTTCTAGCCTCCATCGCCCCCCGCATAAGGGTGATATTCGAATCTTCGTCATCTCTATTGAGCATAACGACCTGTCGGCACATACGGTCGTGGTTTCTACCGTTAACTATCGAGTATAACGGAGTCTTCAAACTCCTGCATAAAAAGATCATATATGTAGACTTATTATTTAATTTATCATTTTCAAATAAGTTTAATTTAAGCTCGTCAACACTTTTATTTATTATTGTTTAGGTCTCCCGCCAATCCAAAATTGAGCTCCTCGTCTCCCCACGCAGGGATTCCTGAGCTATTCGACCTCGCCGCCTCTATCGAGCATAATGGTCGTTCTTGCTACTAATATTGTCTTCTAACCTAGCTATTGAGCATATGTGGTCTTCAAACACTTGCAATTTCAATTCAGATTTTAATTTTGAGTTTATAGTTCATTTTGCGTTAAATTAATTAAGTCCGTCAAGATTTTAACCTCCAAGATCTTCCCCATCAGATCGGGAGCTATTAGATCATCCCCGCCTCTACCGAGCATAACATTCGCTCATGATACTTGTCTTGTCTTCTAACCTACCAGCTCTACTGAGCATAGCAGAGTCTTCAAACACAACTTGCTTTTATAGGCTATATCTATTTGTCACTTCATGAAACCGTACCAATGCTTTCTGTATTCAGTTTCAAACTGGCGCAGGTAATTTCTCTTTGCTAAAATTTGTGCCTCAATCTCCATAAGCTTTTGAGTTGAATCTTCATATGCATGTGCACACATTGCCTCAATTTGAGTTAAGTAGCAGGCTTTTGAAGAAGGCAGCATCGAGATCTTTAGCTATGGCTAACAGGTTCACTGCTGAGTCCATATGGTACACCTGGAAATGTAGAAAGTACATCTCTGCTGAAGTAACCTTGCCTGTCTTTTCACTGTCTTCCTGTAATGCTGGACCATAACCACCATTCGTCTCTTGTTCAAAGTAAAGAAGTTTAAATTTATTTTGTGCAGAAGATGAAACTCTTATTATGATTCCTGATTGTGCTTGCTGCTCATTAATAGTAACACAAAAAATGAGTGGAATGTTTGTCAACCTTTCCACTAAATGATGTCCGAAGAGGAAGAGGTCTAACTGTGACAGTTCCATTTAGAGCTTCTTCAAGTACAGTAGCAGAGACTGATGTCTTTATAGGAATTCCCAGCTTACTGAATAATGCTGCAAACATTGTGTTAACAGTACCAAGATTTGATAGATCAATCTCCATATCCATAGCATCATGCTCTAAAGTCTCAAATCCAGCAGTATCATGTTGTCTTCTTTTCTCAGGATCGGATAAGATGCTATATGAAAAAGCAACTTCTTTGAAGAGTTCTGAAGCTTCAGGATTGCTGGAATTTTTATCAGGGTGATACTTCAGAGTGAGCTTTCTATATGCGAACTTAATCTCCTGATCCGATGAATCCCTCGAAACGCTAAGCACTTCATATGGATCTCGCCGGACGGTCGGCGCCAAAGGTCCGTCCATTTTCCTCGACGCCATCGCCTCTCACGCACCGTCCGCAGATCCACTCTCCCTAATCGACCCCACTCCTCCCTCACAACTCCTGACTTCTAGCCATCGAATAAAAAAAATTTGGGATTCCATTGCAGGAAAGAAAACCTTTCGAGAGAAAACAAACAAGGGGTTTTTACATACATACCACTTCAAACTATACAATTTACTCGTTTAACATGCGAAAGTTTAATATTACCCGTATACCACGTCAAATATTACAAATCAATTTTACCACTGTAAGCCTCCAGAAGAGTGGAGACGGAAAGAAGACGAGGGCATTCCTGGCATTTCTGTTTCAACCTTCATTTCGGCTTTTCCTTCTTTTTCTTGCCTTTTCTGCTGCTGCATTGTCGAGAGAGAGAGAGAGCGAGAGAGAGAGAGTGAGAAAGACGAGGACCTGGGGAAAGTCCCCTCATTCTCATTCCGTCGGCGAAATTCTCTCCGTCTCGAGCAGCCAAGTCCTTCCCTACAATCAAAGTTTCAGCTTAGTCAAGAATAAGCTTATTGTTTCTTCTTCATTGTTAGGTCATTGCATTGGGTCTGATTTCCTTTTACTTGATTGATTTATTTTTCGCTGATTTGTTTTTGGATTTTGTTCCGCACTATCATGTTGCCGTGATTGTCAAGAGAGAGAGTGAGAGAGTGAGAAAGACTAGGACCGTGGGGAAACATTCCCTCATTCTCGCTCCGAGAATTCTCTCTCGTCTCGAGCAGATGATCCTCTTCCTTCCCCTACATAAAAGTTTCGAGTCAAGAATAAGGTAGCTTATTGTTTCTTCTTCATTGTTAGTCATCATTGGGTCTGATTTCCCTTTGTAACTTTATTGATTTATTTTTTCGTTGATTTGCTTGGGTTCGATTTTGTTCCGCATAGGCTATCATGTTGCCGTGATCGTCGCGCGTTTTTGCTCCTCTTGAGTTTCTGCCCCTCGTGCATTTCGATTCATGAGGTTTCGCCTCTCGTCTCCGCTCCCAAAATAACTCCATTACGTATGTGATCGCTTTTTGGTTTATTATGCTTTTCCTTATCAAATGATTAGATTGCTTGAAATTATTATTGGTGGTTATGTTTGTTTTCATCGATGGTTCATATTATTTTTCAATTTGTACAAGTAATCCAACAGTTCTTATTTTCATTGTATATAACTTATCATATTTCAAATTTCTTTATATATTTCAAATGAGTCCATATTTGTTCATAACAAATATTTATATTAGTGTCAAGCTTCAAACATGAATCTTTACTGCATTGTTTTGAAATTTGGTTATTGGGTTGAAGTGAGAAATCAAGGCCGAAAAATATGAAGGTGGGAAATGTAAGACTTTGAAACTTGATAAAGATTTGATCAACTTATTTGTACTTAGAGAAGAGGTTATGTTAATTTTACCTTGGTTGAAAGATCATGCATCAATTACATGCTCATATTCATGGAACGCCACCAAGGAGTACAAACTTATAAGTTCGATATTGATTTGGTAGAATTATTCAAATTCCAATGAAGATCGACGTTGAAGTTGTCATTTCAATACAAAATGATGTAGTCAGTAGTTGATGGGCCTATGTGTTTAGTAAACACCCAAATGAAAAGATGATTTGAGTTGAAGAATGTAATGATGAATTACTTATTAGTGAAAGAGGAGACAACAATGTTTATATATCGGTTCATGTTTTGAAGATGCTATGAGCTTCAAACAAGCCGCACAAGCAATTATGAATAATTTTGGAGTGAAGATTAAAGCGAGATAAAACTCGAGTTATAGCATTTGCACATCGAGGGTGCCCATGGAGGATAAGAGGCTTTGTCGACGGTCACACATTTCAAGTGAGGAAAGTGCACATTTATGCCCGTGAGTCAATAGAGCGAAATAAACAAGCAACTTCTAGTTGGGTGGCTCTCAAATAAAAGATATTGTGAAAAGAATCAAATACCCGTGATCAATAATAGCCTAGAAAGTTCATATGGATTATCACTTATATGCGCTATGACGCCTGGGAATTAGACGAGAGCTAGCATTTGGATCATGATGAGAACAAGTGGGTACCAACACTTAGAGAACTCATTCAGAATCCGTGTTCACATATCACATACAATGATATGGTTGACAATTCATTCATGAGATTCTGTAAGTTTTAAGGTTTGCATCGATGGATTTTGGCGATGTAGGCCTCTAATAGTTTAGATGCATGTCATAAAAAATCCAAGTATCGGTGTCTTACTTTCTAAATTCTCTTGATGGGAACAATGGAATTTTCACAATTGCTTTGCTATTGTTGAGACTAATCAAAGAAGACTTGGGAGTGGTTCCCACACAACTTGGAGGAGTCATTTACGTGAGGTTGCTCTTTGGCTTTTATTTGATATGAAAAAGGGTTTAACAGGCTATTAGATTTACATTCCCAAATGAAAAGGTGTGTATAAGACATTTATGGAAGAATCAAAAAATTTTTCCATTTGATGATACTCATCACAAAAGTAGATTCAAAATGCTAATACATACTCAAAATTAGAATTTCAAAGAAAAAATAAGAAATATTCAAGATCACCACATATACATGCATATCTTGTTTCACTACCATATAGTGGTCAAGATCAATTTTCTAATGAGATAAAAAATTCTTATAACACAAATAACATGGCGAGTTTTCAATTCATGGATTGGGGAAGTTAGGGAAAACCAACAATTTGGTCGATATATGCTTAGGGATGTTAATGGAACAACGAGAGGAAGATTTCCACCGGAGAGGCCATTTGGTCGCAAGAGCACATTAGAGAGATTAGTACAAGAAAAGAAAATTTTATTATTAGGCATTCTACATCAAAAGCGAGGTTGAAGGAAGTCATGGGAGAGAAGAAGTTGATATCACGTAAAAAGAATGCACATGTAATTTGGCAAATATGGACCGCCTTGTATTCATGCAGCTTTTTACACAAAAAGATCTACCACTATGGCATACATATGTTGATGAGCTTTATCATGTTGTGAGGTACATTGGAGTTATATTTGAAACCGATTTTATATTCTTGCACATTTATTAATCTATCTTAATAGATTTTATATTGTTTTAACAGATATCGCATGGCTTATGGTGCAATAAGCACTCTCTGCAAAGATCAATGGATAGTGGTTGATGATGACATAAATATTGTGTCAAACACATTACTACTGAGGCGAATCAAGAAACGAAGATTAAAAGTTTTCTAGAAGGCAAAAATTCTAAAAGTAAGAGTGTTCACAAATGTGGTCGGTGCGCCTATGTCATCATAGGAGCACATGCAAGAACCCCATAAATCAACTTAGTGATCCATTGCTCCAATCAAGCAAATGTGGCTCTTACAATATTTACGACAATTGGAATGCGAACAAAACTCACAGTAAGTGATGAAGTTCTCAATGAAAATGAAGACTACCAATTAGATTTTGAATAGAAAATTTTGTTGGTATATGATTTTATGGTCATAGAAAATTATGATTTGATTTGATTTTTTGCTTAACAATATACAACAAGTTTTTTTGGGTAGTCTCTTACATGCTAAATTTTTTATATTCATATACTTCATATTTATGCTTCATATACATCATATTTATGCTCATATACTTCATATTTATGCTGGAAATAACTCATGGATTTAGGAAGTGCATTATAAACTTACTTACTATTTATAAAGAGATAAGTAGTTGCAAATCTTAGTAGGTAAAATCTTACTCTTGGTCTGATCAATCAAAGTCCAATATGATCAAGGTCAAAGATGTCTGATTGCAATGTTATCTTTACATGTTAGAGATCGATTTCTTCCTGAATTCCTTTTTCTTAATATGTGTAGACAAGTCGTGGGAATTCTGCTTACAACAAGTTTTTTGGGATATTCATATACAGACTATTAACGCCTCCTGATACACCTCTTTTTCCATCATTGGATGATGAGTATCCAAATCTTGCACCTAGATGCAAGAAGAACCTATTACCTCGAGATCATTGGTGAGTTTATCTCTTCGAGATTTGTTTCTTTGATCTCTTGGTAGGATTTATCAGTTTATTCTTTTTAATATTGTGTTCTCATTTTTTATTTGTTGTAACGGACTACTAAGAGCTATCAGACAAGTTCTAGTCCATACAGACTAAGTTGATCTCCCCGATCTAGTGGTACTTCAGCCCAAATGCGGAGGCCATCTTCAGTCCCTCGAACTAGTCCACCTCCATCCATCAGGTCTGCAGCACCAACTCGATTGTCTTTGCACACTTCCAGATAAACTATCTATACCTGTCCAAGTTCCTCAGCTCATACTCTTCAAAGGGCTAGCACTAGCATTCAGTCATCAAACTATGGATGAAGAGGACCCTCTCCTGGGTAGACAAGTCGTGGGAATTCTGCTTCACCAAAATTACGTCGGTGGCTAATGACCCTCCCTGGTTTCACCTCAGAGGTGCCTCCAAACCTGCGGACTTCTTTATCAGGCAAATTGTGATACCACAATTATCTAGTTCTAGTCTTGATCCCTTGTTTTCTATTTATTATTTTTATTTAATTTTGTTTATTTTGATTAAAAATAAAATATATTTAATAGTATAGTTGCTTTTAAAAATACTGCAATATGTACTGTAAATGAATCCTCTTATTTTACTGTTTTAGTTTTCAGTTCAAGCCTGAAGAAATCAATCCGGAAGTTTCAGTCTTGGCAATTGCTAAAGGGTACGAGATCAATCCTGAAGAAGGTATAGCAGATTCAACACCTAATGATGGTTGATGATTCCAACACAAGGCTTTTGAGAGATACGTCATGTAAACGAGTCACATGCAGGATAAGTAGGGAGGTACTAGAATTGTTTCTTTAAATACAACTTTAGCAGGCCATGTAATTAAACTTGTATATATACACATATACTCTCTCAATGCAAACTGTTTCTCTCCATTTTGATAGTTGAGTGCTTATATTGATTAAGAACCAAAAATAAAATCAGAGCTGGAAGATTATGCTTCCCCCGGATAGTCAGAATCTGATCAAACAGTGCGGTCTCGATTTTTTTTAGCATTAGTATCTTTTCGTTTAACATAGTTGTTTCACTAATCTATCTATTATAATAACCTGGCTGCAGTTATACCTTGAGTTCCTGGAAAATTTGAGAGGAAATTTGTTACTCAAGGGGCTTATGATACTGCAACGTCTTCCAGTCAATCGACCTTGCCTGGACTCTTCTGTGCATCTTTCCGAGAGAACTTTTGCACCGTATTCCTTCCAAAACATTGGATCAGTATTATAGCCGAGAACCTGCTCACTGACCTGCAGTGTATTAAATCACGTTAAGAATGGTATATTTTGAGTCAGCTTTGAATAATCTGTGGTGCTTTACTTCAAGCCCGCCCTGAATCGGCTATTTTGCGATAAACTCTTCGGCCTCATTCTTTTCAATGCTCGACTTGTAATATTTGTTGTTCAGAATTTGATTTGTAAGGGTATTTATCACGATCTCTCAATTATAGCATGTTGTTTTTTTTTTTTTTTTTCTAAGCTATTTCTGTACAATATTGTTTCCTTTGAATCAAATAAATGCTGAGTGGTGTAGTTCTCATTTTGTTTGACAGTGTTAATTGGGCCTCTTGATCTGTAATTTCTCAATGCGAACTATTTCTCTGTCGCTTTTTTGATAGTTCGAATGCTTATATTGATTAAGAACCAAAAATGAAATCATAAATTGAATGCCATACATCCTCTATCCCACGCTTTACAAGAATATGAGCTTATATTAGAATAAACATATGAGTTGTGTACATGCTCGAGAATGACCTGATAAAGAATTATCTCTATTTAATCTTATGTACAAATAATAATACTTGAAGAATCTCTAACATAAAAAAAGCCCTACTATTCCAGCTTCACCCTACAGGGTTTACAATTAGCCCAAGTGTGCAGCCTACAGCATTAATGTGGTGTCTGATGAAAGCTTCATTGTTTGGTCAGTTAAGCAGCTCACAAAGGGATTGCCAGAGGCGCCCACATCGATCAAAATGGTGTCGCCCGGCTTGTAATCTCCTGCAAGAATCGCTTCGCTGATGACATCTTCAATGATTTGTGTAACTGCCCTCTGGCCGGGCGCCATAACTCTTGTCATATCCTTGTTGGCAAACGAGATCTTTGACTGAATCACTGACTTCTAGACCCATCCCCAGTGACAACAGCCTGCGCTTGACTTCTTTCAACATTATGTTGATAATCTCCATCATCCTAAACAAGGAGGAGAAAGATTGTAAGGTTGTTTATGTGATTTTATTGTACAGAACCTTTGGAACTGGCGGAAATGCACACACAGAGGCCAAAGAAAATTCAATGTTACTATTGGTTCTGTTGGTTTACTGCGTATGAAATGCAGAGTTAAAAAAACGTTGAAAAAGTAGATTCTGTCAACTTTTGATGCATTTACTTTACATCAGTTTGTGAAGGAACTGGACAGTAAAATAACATTGGGAACAAACGGTATAATTTCCAATAATACGGTTAACAAATGTATTATAATCAAAATTACAAAATCAAGTGGGCAACACTTAGAGAGTTGATAGAGAGAGAGAGAGAGAGAGAGAGAGAGAGAGAGAGCAACCAAATAGATAAAAAGCAAACCTGGTCCTTTTCGAGAGGACGGAACACGACCACCTCATCTATCCTGTTTAGAAGCTCAGATCGAAAATATGCCTTCAGCTCTTCCATAACAAGAGATTTCATTGCAAAATAAGAATTTGAAGCTGAATCCTCCTCAAGCATAAAACCTATGCTTCTCCTACCCTTGCATATTGATGTAGAACCCACATTTGAAGTCATGACTATCAAAGTATTTTTGAATGACACCCACATTTATTTCATTGCAAAATAAATAAATGCAAGTAATGAAATGAAAGATAGAAGTGTCTCTTAGATAAGCTGCATATAGAAAACCTTGAAAATAATGTGGATCAGAAATTTGATCTCTTCTCAATGTAACATAACTACTGTATGGTTTGAATAAAGTTAAAACAAGAAAGTAATTAATGCTTTATTCTTATAGATTATGTATAAGGAAGTATTCATAATGAGTGCAGTGTAGGACAAACCCATACCAAATCAAGGCAGCCATTTGGTTGCATTTATTTTATCACAGATTTGTGATGAGAGTAAGGTAAGAAGTAAAAAAATTTCGTTGCCAATTTTATTTCAACCTAAAACACAAAAAAATTGAATGCCATAGTTCGAGTGCTCTACCCAATCATTTCAAAAATAAAACTATTAGGACTATCATAATAAATATTTTTATAATTAGAAGAGATGTTGATATAATATTATAAGAAGGGGTTTTACATACATATCATAGCAAACCATCTAATTTATTCATTTAACACAATAAACTTTAATATTTCTGAAAATATTCCTTAATTAGATGTCACAATGACAAGATACAATTATAATAAACCAACTTAGTACATCACCATCGCTTGTAAAACTAACTTACTAATGAATAAAAATATTGCAATAACAACAATTCAGAAAACCTGGAATTAAAAAATAGGACGATAGGTTGAATTGAATAAATCTGATAGGTTTGAATAACCATGATTTTTTTTTCTTTTACGTGAACCTGCTTTGCAAGGCAAAGAGATTTTGGTGTTTAACTCAAAAAATAATGGTTGACCAACTGAAATTATAATCCTTACTGCTCGAGACGATAAAAGAGGTGATGAATAATCAATTGAGATAGAATGATCCAGATCTAAGAACCATGCTTTTGTGAGAGAAAAATAATTCGAAAGAGAAATTTCAGAAAGAAACTTAGGGTTGAATAGAGACAAACTAAAACTTTCGACAGGGGAAGGAAGAGGTTCTCCCGGATGAGAGGGAGAACGGAACTGAATTTTTAGCCGCTGGGGCAACGAGACAAAGGGAGGGAGGAGTCTACTGACGCTGCAAACGGATCTTGGCTCGCCTGGCCGCTTGCTTGGCCGCTTTGCGCCGAGACGGGAGAGGCTCGTCTGAACGAGAATGAGGCGAATGCGTGAAAGGAAAGAGGAAAACGCCAAATGAAGGTTCTGAAATGTCCCGGAATGCCTCCGTCTTCATCGCCCGCCTCCACTCTTACGGAAGGCTTACGGAGTGGTAAAATTGATTTACGGTAATATTTGACATGGTATATGAGTAATATTAAACTTTCGCGTGTTAAACGAGTAAATTGTATAGTTTAGAGTGGTATGTATGTAAAAACCCCACCAACAAATAAATGAGCAAGCAAGAAACAAAGCCCACAAATCTCTTCACCCACGAGGATTCATACGAACGGGATCGAAGAGTGGTTCATGGAAAAATAATCGGGAACTGTAATCGATTTGAGCTCCGTCAAGAGCTGCCTTCTTTTTTAGTTTCCTAGATAAAAAAAAAATGGAGAAGAAGGGGTGTTTGGCAACGGATTTACTTTAAGATTTAAGCTGTTAAATTCAGTAAATCCTGCCAAATACAAAAATAGATTTACTAAATCCGGAATTTAGTAAATCCTGCTAAATCCAGCAAATCAGGTAAATCCTCTTAAATCCCGGATTTAGTAAATCCTGCTGGAAGGTATGATTTACGAGATTTAGAGAAACTGGGGTGCGTAGAGAGAGAGAGAGAGAGAGAGAGAGAGAGAGGTCGAGAGAAAAATTTTAATTTTTTAAAAAAATTTATGTATATAGCACACAAATTTTATGTATTTATATATTAAATATCTAAAATTTAATATTTATAAATATAATATATTTTTTATATTTCAAAAGTTGAATTTTACTTTAAAAAAATTAAGAAAAAGAGTATTTTTATTGTAATAATAAAAATTTAAGTATTTTATAGATAAATATTTATATTTAAGTATTAGATATATAAATATAGAAGAATTATATGCTATGTATGTAAATGCTCTTTTTCTTTAATCCTTTAAAAAATCTTAATTTTAAATAATTTATTTAATTACTATTTTTCTTAATTAAAATATTATGTTAAAATTAATTTTAATTTAATATTATTAACTATTTATTAATATATAATTATAAGTTAATTATAAATTATTAATTATGATTATTAATTAGATTTTAAGTAATTTTAGTTAATATAATAGTGGATAGTTTTTAATTTAATTTAAGTTTATTTAGGTTTAATAAAATATTATTTAATATTAACTTATAAGTTATTAAAATTAAATTATAATTTAGTAAATATAATTATAATTGTTATAAATTTGATAGTTAATTAATTTAAAATTTGAAAGAATTCATATAATTTTATCTCTTCATATGACTTAATATAATTTTATTCCTAAGATATTAATCTACTAATAGAATTTAATAGCTATAAGTTTTAATTAATTAATAGTTAATATTAATATATAGTATTTTAAATTAATATTAATACTATTAATTGATTAATTAATATATATTTAAATTAATTTTAATTATGTACTATTAATGACTTATTGATTAAAATTTTTTTTTTAAATTCTAACAGACTTAAATTGTCAAATAACTTACCAAACATCTTTCAGGATTTAGCAATATTTAACTAATCTGTTACCAAACATTTTTCAGGATTTAATAGCTCAGAATTTACTAAATCTAGATGTACTGGATTTACTAAATCCTACTTAAAATAAATCAAATCTATTACCAAACACTCCCGAAAAGTGGAGGATCCGGTGCAGTAGGGAATGAAGCTGCTTGTTCATCTGTAGATGAGCAGCAGGGAGAGACGAACGAAAAGCTTGGGTTTGTCTTTGCAGGGAGGGAAAGCTAGGAGGTTGGACGGACTGCTCAGCTGGCTGGAGGCTGGAAATCAGAGCAACTCACTCAGTTGCTGCAGAGGAGACGGGCGGGAGAGGCTTTACTGGTCGAGGGAAAGAAAAAGAGCCCCTCCTTGGTCGGGAAGAGAAGAGCCAAAGGAGGGGAATCTGTTGAGAAGAAGCCACCACCCAATTCTCCACGCCTTAATCCCTTTTGGAGGTAGATAACATAAAAAATAAAGGTTGGCAGCTCTCTGTCAAGGGAGAAATGATGTGACAGCTAGTTATTGGCTGAATCCGGCTGGCAAAAGTATGAGGATGGGCGGCTGTCAATTCCTAGGTGATAATCAGTGGCAATTAGGGATAATTAAATTTATCTCAAAAAGATTAATTTCAATAAAATTTTAAACGTGATAATTTTAGTCAAATTGGATGTCTATTTTAGATAATTTTGACATTCCGGACATAATAGTGCAGTCCGTTTTGCGATTAAAGCTCATTTGATTCAAGTGCCAACGGCCACTTTAATTCAAAATACACGTTTATTATCACCGCCGATTTTCATGCAGATTTGTCCGAATTGACTGCGAATAGTCTTACTTGATAAAGTTTGACGTTTCAACGCTAACGGAGCAATCAATTTCACGAATTGTTTCAACGCCGCGCTTCCGATCTCGATATATGCCGCGATCGACGATTCTTCTTCGACGCCAAAATTATGCAAGACGCCTATTCTGATCAATTTCAATGTTCTTAACACAATGGCGGAGGCTGTTTGTCGATCGAAGGTCATTTCGACTGATTTTTGGTGCCATCGAGTGTATTTCATCTCCGATTTATATATTGAACCTCGTCGAATTCACCTTGTGAATTCGACTTGATTTATGGCGCATGCATGGAGGTCAACAAATGAATATTTTATAAATATTGATGACAACGGCTCATTCAAAGATAATATTAATTAGCTAAATAAATAATTTTGTTACTTAACATATTTATGATTTTGCGGCATAAACAATAGAACAAAAATATATAGTAAATATTATGTAATATGCATGAAAACAAAAAAGAGTTTAAAAGAAGAAGAAAAATTATTATGTGTGGAATATGGATATAGTTTTTATATCCGTACTCTAATAATATAGTCTCATGTGGTGCTGATTATGAAGTGTTATGCATTATTGTATATATGTATACTATATATTATCATAAACTTAATATTACATCAATACATATCAATATACAATACTTTATAGTTAATACGTAACAATTGTGTATTAATTGAACACTACATGGTGCTATGTTATTCGAGTTTGAAATAATTTAACAAAAAAACCTCTCTTATTTTATGATATCACTCTTTTTATTTTTGAAAAAAATAATAATTAAAAAATAGTAGGGCCAATTCTATCTCGAGTTGAATTGAATAAAAAATTAAAATAAAATTTAAACTAGTTGGCTCAAATTTGAACCATGATATAGATAAGCTTAGTCAAATCATGACTTGAGTTAGGCTTACCTTAACTAACATTTAATTCAAATTTTGTTTTGCTTGATAAAATTCTTGATCTAATTTAATTTAGACAATTATAATTTTTTGTTATAATAATATTTTCCTGAAATAATGCCGTGAAGATAGACTAGAAATTAAAATAAATTCAAGTTTATTCTTGAAAAAAGTGTAACGATTATATGTAAATTAGAAATATTATAAATTAGTTTTTTAAATATATTATTAAATCATAATTTTAAAAAAAATATATATATGACTAAAATTATATACCTTAAGAAATGTCTTCCATGAGAGAACCCTTAATTATATATCTATAATTAAATAATGATAATTTGATATCCCTAAGAAGTGTTTAAGAAAAGTTTAATATTGTTTAATTTAGGGTGCGATGCTAATATATGAATTTTCCCATTAATGTAAACTTGCAAACTTATAGGGTTTAACTAGCTAGTCCAAGGTGTGTAAGAAAAATAGTAGGTTCATCATAATACAAAGAAGGAAAAAGAGTTTGTTTGTTATCAAGTAAAATGCAAGCAACAATTTGGTTCAATTTGATGGGAGTACTAGTTGTTAAGTCTCAAAATTTTGAAATCCCTAGGCATATAACTTCTTTAAAGAGATTGAGAGATAGAGTCACCAACCTGAAGACTAGGATTCACACCAAATGAACAACTAGCAAGCATGATTGAGGATGACTCTTGAACCACATGGGCAACTACCTCTAAATTAGATGCAATGACCATAAAAGAATGAAATCGTTGGAGAGACATGAGCACCATGAAGTGTCATAGTTAGAGAGGACATCTCAGTATAAAAACTATGACTAAGCTTGATCATACAGGGCTTAGAGTGAGAGTGACAATGATAAGTGAAATAATGATGAGTAAGTTAGAGGACTCAATGACTAACATAAGGAGTTAACCTTTGGTTGTGCTTAATAGATGCCTGTTGGTGATGAAGATGTAGGGCCAATATATAAAAGGAAGAAGAGTAGTGAAAAAGAGTGAGCAATAAAGAAAAGAAAAGAGGGCGAGAAAATGATCATGTAGTGCTAAAGTCCATGGAATCTAGAAGAGAACTCTGCTTAGCATGAAAACAGTCAAAGAACCACGTGTGAATGAGTTAGGGCTAGTTTGTAGGTTTAAGCTAAGGAGATCTAGGTCTTTACTTCATATTCTGTCAACCATGCATATGCATATGAATAAATAAATTCTAATAGTTACATAAAATTTTAAGAATTAGAATTGAAAGCTTAAAATTGATATCATGAATATATCATGCATATATGAAATATATAAAGAACCGTGAGAAGATCAAGAGTTAATCTATTTTTAAATATTGACTATTAGATAATTTTGTTTTTAAAAATCTTCATGAATACATGAGATCATTTTAAAATGATAAATTAAACTATTCTAGATGAAAATTACTCCGAATTTTAATTCTATTTTCTTGTTCAATTTTTTTACTTATCTCAATTCTTTATCTTATTTTATTCAGATTTTTTATTTTTAATACAAATACTTTTGATTTTTCTTTTTCTCCTTTTATAATATAAATTCAAATGCTCCTAACTCTGAAATGCAAATACTTTCTTCTTAATCTTTAATATTATACATTGTAGAACTTACTAATTTGAAAAGTAGACTTTCAACCAAAGGCGTCGAAACGTGAGAGCAATAGGCCCCAAGGCATATCATTGAAAGATTATGTGCAAGATGAATGAAAATCAAGTTTTAATCCTTCAACTTTAGGAAGAGGTTGGTCAACAGAGGATACCATCATAACATGATGGGAAACACCTGAAACATCCTTAGTAGCAATACTCTCAAAAGCCTAAGAAAATTAACACTGGCTCATCAAGAATGACCAAATGTTTCTTCACTATAATAAGGAGCCATTGGAAAATGATTCGATAAGTGATGGTCGGCCATCTTGGTCAGTACAATAATAATAGCTGTGCTAGTGGGGATAAATCTCATCACCTTGAAAATTATCTCAAAATGAAGGGTAGATCAATTAAAACTAGTGTTGATGAAAGCTAGGAGGAATCATACTAGTGAACCTTCCTTAAGTTTCACAATCACACCATTAGCTATAATTGTCAAGTCTTAAGATTTACAATACTTGCTTGTGAAACTAAGAAAAGGTAAGTCTAACTTAGGATATTAGAACCTAAACTTTTGTAATACAAAATGTAAACTCAATATTCATGAACGAAAGTGTTTTGAGTGAATGTGAGTGATCATCATTATTATGGGTTTAATGCTTACTAAATTAGAAATTATATTAAATGTAAGCACCTAGTTCTTTAAGTAACCTATCCAAAGATGGAGAGAAAATATTTTCCAATGTAGTCGCTATAAATTAATTACTCTGAAAAAAAAGCCTAAACCCCTTCTTCTCAATTTATGATTCCATTTCTAATGAGATAGATTAATTGTAATTTTTAATCATATTTTCACTAACATTTACTTAAGATTTATTTAAATATGAAATATAAATTTTTTTGTGAATGCAAACTCTTATAGTTACACTTCATGCTCACAAAAGAGTATTAATTATTGATAGTTACTTGTACACAATTTTAAGTTTAAGAATAATATCTTAAGTTTTGTTTTAATAAAATATTTTTTAAGAAGATGGAGATAGACCTAATCAAGATCCCATAATTGAGAGATTCTATAAATGCTAACAATATGTGTTTACCAATATTATGGGACTATAAGCCATAATATCTAAAGAATCTAAATGATAACCATTGATTGTATCATCTTAATGATCTTAAGTAGATTGAGTCTTACTTAATTTATGAGGTTTGTTAGCATGAGATGTGCTTATAAATAGTTTAAATTTGGGCTTACGTCCATTAGAAGACCCAAATATATTGGGGATGGAGATTTGTAATCTATTTGTTAGTTAGTATGATTGATATATGTTGAACATAATTATTGAATAAAATTTCTGGTATTAAGGGGTTGTTTGGCTGGGTGAAAAAGAAATGCATTTCATTTCTTTTTTAGTAAAAAATTAAATATTGGTGTTTGGATGATTGAAAAAGAAATGCAATGTTAAGTTTCAATGCATTCTTTTTTCACTCTTTAGTTCAAATCAATGAAAAGAATTTTGTCCGATTTGGTAATTTCACTTTACACCGGTAGGTGTAAAGTGAGAGGAAGCTATCGACGCCAACCACCCATCATTAATCAGGTTACCGCCACCCATCGGTCCTCGACGTCGATCACTAGTCGTAGTTGCCGCCCGCCATCGCCAATTGCATTCACCCGTCGCCTCCCACCACCGTCGTCCTTCACTAATTTTACATTAGTTTTATTTTACTCAAATCAAACATAAAAAAGATAAATTCTTAATTTTAATTTACATTCATTCAAACATCCCTAAAATATTTCAAATACAGTACATTACTTTTACATTGAATTTCTTTTACATTATATTTCCTTTTCATCCATTCAAATATCCCTTAAGTATTTATTTACTTGAGGCTTAAAGTAATTTAATTGACTAATTTGTCTATCTTGTATACACAAAGTTATGAAATTCTAGTGGGTATGGACCTGGTAAGGATTTATATATGTTGACCTCACTTTTGGAGTGAGCTCTCAACTTCTCCATCTTAGACATAGGACTTTTAGATCATGAATTTCTTAGTCTTGGGACACTTCTAGTGAGTGAACACTTAATCTAACCCTAGAGACTTAGAAGGGTTTATCGATTAGGCTATACATTAGGGATTTAAGGCAACCACTTACCCTATACTCAAATCTAGCCCATGTACACTCTTTCAAACCAATCAAAATCAAATCTCCAATCAATTCAAACTCAATTGATTTTCTCAAATATCAAATCAATCCTAACTCAATTAAGTTTCTCAAATCCAAAAATCAATTCTAAATCCAACTCCAATTCCAGATGATTGAAACTCATGATCAATTCCAATTTTAAAACCTTCATAAGCCTTATGAATTACATCCATAAGCTTAGCCAAACCCTTCAAATCAACCCAAAGCCAAGTGATTTGTTTATAAATTACTTATTCCATCACTTATATTCACAACTATAAATGAAATTGGCATCCAAATCATCCAAATCAAATGAATATAAATCAAACCAAATCAAAATCCCTTTTTCAAACTTTTTGACCTACCTTAGCCAAATTCATAATCAAATCACTCCTAATTCACATGATTCTCTCATGGATCATTTATATTCTCATTTATCCTCACAAATATAAATGAAATATAAATTCAAATGGCCAAAATCAAATCAATATAAATTCAAAACTCAAATCCAAACCCAATTTATATCCATTAAGCCAATTTCTTGGATTTAGCCAAATCATTCTTAAATCAAACCCCTTGATTTTCTCTTCAAACAATCACTCCTTCAATCACATGTCCAAATATAAACATAAACCACAATCACCAAGTCAAACCCATGCTCATCCTTTTGACTTGAAATTGTCAAATGAACCAAAACCCATTTGACTCCAAACCACTTGCAATTGGATTTATATTTCCATCATAAGTCCATATGTGAGTTCAACTAAACTTGAATCAAGCCATGATCAAGTCAATTGATCCATTTAGGCTCACTTTACCTAAAGTGACCTAAAGGACCTTTTTGAACCAAGTTCTAATTCAACCCAAATTGGATTGAACTAAATCTCATATTGTGATCAACAATCATCCTAGAATGATCAATCACTCAAATTGGGTCAAACTAAGTCAAACCTAGCTTTTGACCAAGTCAACACTTAGCCCAAATGAGACCCAAACAGCCAAAATTCACTATGAGCTAAATTGATTGAAACCATTGATCCAACCAATCCATAATCGCTATTAAACATGACCAATCCTCACTTGAGCTAGACCAAACCCAATTGGCCTCCTAGCCCAAGTTGACCCAAATTGACCTAAAAAGCTAAAATGGGTCAGATCTTGATCTAGGCCAAATTGAGTGTAACCATGGGTCAAATTCATTTCAAATTGATTGTTGAACTTGACCAAAGCTTCAATTGACTAATTAGACCTAACCTAGCAACTTGACCCAAAAGGTCAAACCAACTTGGAATCAAATCAAATCAGAATTGATTGAAACCAAAGCTTACAATACATTTCAAATGATCAACCAATCTTAAACCAATCCATGACCTAACTTAATTGGGTCAAATGGGTCAAATTGGTTAACTTGACCCATTTGACCCAAATGAACCTAAATGAACCAATACTAAATCTAAACTAAATCAAACTAAACCAATGATACCTATAGGCAAATGATCATTTGAACTTGACCTAACCCATGGTTTGACCTAATTTGACCAATTTGGTCAACTTAACCTAATTTGACCCAACTTGATCTAAATGGGTCAAATTGAGCCAAATCAAATCAAATGAACTCAAAATCACTTGAAATTTGTCCCAATCCATTTTTAAATCATTTCAAATCGCCAAACCAAACTCATAGCCAAATGACCACTTTGCCCTTGGGTCAAGAATTTGGACATTTCCCCAAGGCCACTTAACACCCATCTATTGGCCCACATGGGCACTAAGGAGGGTGGTGAAGATGACCCAATAAGTTTGGTTCGGCCATGTCCCAAGGGGTGGCTAAACTGAGCTCGCCAATCACCCTTAGACACTTGGCTCACCAAATTCACTCACCAATCACATGGGCAGCCACTCTTCCCCACTCCTCCACTCAAAATGACCCATGTGGGATATTTTTCAACTCAAATTGATCAGTCAATCCAAGCCATTGAGTTAAAATAGTAAATTAACCATCCACCATCTGATCTAAGGATGGGGAGATATACCCCCCTCATTCTCACTCAAAAAAAGAGAGATTCATTCCTCAGAGCTCTAGGAGTTGAAGCCAAGCATACCAGAGCTTTCATCAGCCATTTTTTAGCACCCTTGCTTCTTGTTTCTCAGTTCTACTCAAAGCCAAATGGGAGGTGATTTTTGAATCCAATTCACTCAATCCTCAACCAAAGTGCAATTAACCTTGCACACACCACCCTTGGACCTCGTTGAGCTCAATCGAACCATTTCCCAAGCCTCTAAGCAACGGGAAGTGCCACTTTGATCAAGACTGATTGCCACTGAAGAGGAGCTTGGTCAACCGAGCAAACCAGTTCAAATCAAGACCGAATTTCTTCAATGTATTCTTCTACTAGATCTAAGATACCTCCTTCATTAAGCCTGATAGCCTTCGAGGTATGCCATTGAAACCAACCTTAGAGTAAATTTGCTTGGTCCTTTGTGAAGGAAATCATTATGTCATGTGATCTCCACCATTATATGTGTTGCTTGTGCTTCCCCAAAGGTGTAGAATGAATTTGAGCTCTATTTGAGCTCGGATCGAGCGATGATCAACGGATGGCATCCTTCTCTCGTCGCTCGGGAGGAGACAGATCACGAACCGTCCATTCCACGTGATTAGATCATATGGTCCTGATCAATTCACGCTTTAGATCTCTCTAATTTCCTCCTAAATCATGGGATTAATCTCGGTCATCTGATCTTAGATCGGACGGCCCAAAGAGAAAATGCATCCGCTGCCAACTAACTCAACCGACAAATGTGACAACTTAATTAACCAATCTTATCACACCACATGAAAAGCAATAATCGTGTCACCATTAATGATGGGATTATGAGTTTAATTAGGCTTAATTAATTTGATTTTAATGATGAAACTTTGAAAATTTATAACTAATTGTAGAAAAATCCATAAAATAGAAATAAATACTCATTTTAAAGGTAATTCAGAGGATAATAATAAAAAATTAAAATCAATTAATTTTGAATAGTGGTGTTGACTTAATTTGGGTTTTATTAGTGATGTAATTAAGCTAATTACTCAAATTACTCCAGAATTAATTCCAAACTTTCGAGATTAATTAGTGGGATGACCTTTGTATCCCATGATTTTCTTGAAATTTAATGCTTGATTAATTAGGGAAATTGGTTATTTCATTTAATCCTTCTCTTAATTTATTAAATTATTATTTAGCATGTTAAATAATAATTATTAATTGTTGATAATCATTATGAAATAGTGAATGGACATAGGGAATGTGATTAGGACCTCTTTTCCAATCTTTTCCTCTATGTTCATTTCATTTGGATAACACTTAATCAATTTGCAACTAATTAATGGTTAATCACTTCATTAAATAGTTTAATTAATCAAACTCAAAACCAAATCATTCTAGAACTCAATCATTCAATTCTTGGGTAGATTCTTAGGTGTTCAATAACCTAAGAGAATTTCAAAGGAAGTTATAATCAAACTACATGTGTAGGAGGGTTATAAAAGTACTTAATCAAGCCCTTTAGCTTAATTAACTAATAATTGTGAGCCAATTGCATTAGGCCCCTTCGCTTTGCATTGGATTTAATTTCTATGTGGTTGCATATCATATGCTGTCTTATAATTACTTGGATAATTATGTTAACGTGGTATAGTTAAAAAGTAATTAATGGATTTAATTCATACATAAAATCAACGTAATTGTTCTAAGTTAAACCAAACTTTCACACATGGGGATATTCAAGCATTTCAATTTCATTTGAGCTTGCAAATATAATAGCATGATATTTTCAATAGCTTAACTTATGAATTGAAAGATATATGCAAGCTTTTAAATGAATGAACAAACTTGCCAGGATCAACTCTTCATACAAGCAAACCCTTCTCTCATATTTCCTAAGCCAAATCAAATTCAAAGGTAAAAATCTTCTTAAATAATTTTGGTTCTTTTTATACGATCTTATTTCATATGATTGTCCTTAGGAATTAATTAGGGTGAATGAAGTAATGCTTACATTCCTTTATTTCTTTCCAATCATGCTAAATATTGTTTGCCATATAAAATCATGCATTCATTTCTTTTAAAATTAATTAAATAAAAATATTTCCTTCTATGTCAAATTGCATGTGTTGGCTAAAATTAATAATATGAGTAGCTATTATCATTTTCAAACCAAAATTATCTTTTAAACTTATAAATTAGAGATTATAAATGAAGTGATACTAGTTATAAATATTTATAAGCTTGCATGTAATGATAGCATAAGATGTGTATTATGAAATCTCTTTCCTTCTCTTAACATGGATTCACATAGATTTGCAAGTGTATCATTTGAAAAGAATGCAACACTTGCCTAAATCTATTCCTATGCACCTCTATATTAAGACGGAAGGACCTTTATATTACACGTAATTTATACAACCAAGTCAAACATAATCTCTTGCATGATTCCTTATCCATTTTTCTTTTGTACATCTACATGTTTCTAAGAAAAGTGGTATATTAGTCTAGACATCCAGGGGCTGTGAGGCTTTAAGTAGCCCTAAGTAGATCTTATAACTTACGCCCCTGGTGTATAAAATAATGGCACCGTACTCACTTATAACTTTTATACATGTGGATGTGCATTTAGATAATGTATGAGAAATCCTCTTTCTACATAACAAAGACATGCATTAATGATCCAATTCACAAATGGAACATTCAAATTTTCAAATCACATCTCTTTGCATTCATCATCAAAGTGTGCTAAGATTTGCATTGCATGTATGGTATGCTTAGGATTGTTCATATGCATGGTATACATGGTGGAAAGAAATGAATGGGTGCATTATGTTATAGTAATCCACCCTAACTAATGTTAAGATGCCTTTCTTATTTAATAGGGCTATTTATAGCGAATCTAAACTTAGGGTTAATTAGAACACATAATAAACCATTCACTTAAGGAAATTCATTAATCAATTTACCTTAGAAATCACTTAAGGGATAAAAGAGATACTTTCCTATCTTTCTTCCCTTTATAACACTTAGTTGCTAAGTGTAGGTTACATGAAATAAGAGAAAATGTTAAGTAAAATTCCCCAAATTAACTAAACTACTTAAAGAGAAATAAATCTTTATAAATTAAACCTCTCACACTTAGCAAATCATAACTCTAAAGCCTTTAGGACATACCACACAAGCTCTAACACTTGCACATTAGACTAAGTCACCATTTCTAGATTTAAAGCATGGTTTGATGAATGTTTAGTTTTGTGATGTATTATTTTAGAGGATGTTGTATGGTAGTCCGGATGTTTGATATTTGCTGACCTCACTTTTGGAGTGAGCTATCAACTTCTCCATCTTAGACATAGGACTCCTCTTAGACATTAAGAGTTCTTTAGTCTTAAGACACTTCTAGTGATTAGGTGAACACTTAGCCTAACCTTAGAGACTTAGAAGAGTTAGCTACAAGAATAGGTTATGCTTTAGGGGTGTTAAGAAAACTTGTCTACTTTATAGCTTAAACCCAATCCTTTCTTTCTTCTTTCAAATCAAATTTCAAATCCAAACCAACTTCAAATGCAAATCAACCTCAAATTCAAATCAACTTCAAACTCAAATCAATTCCAAATCAAAATTCAAACTAATTTCCAACTTAAATGATTTTTCTCAAATCATTCAAATCAATTCCAACTTAAAAGATTTTTCTCAAATCATTCAAATCAATTCCAAAAATCCAAATCATGAATCAATTCCAAATGATTAAAACTCATGATCAATTCTAAATCCAAAATCTTTCCTAAGCCACTTTGATTTCATCTTATGGACTTAGCTAAAATCCCAAATCACTCTAAATTCAAAAAGATTTTCATAATCCATTTATATTCTCATTTATATGCATAAATATAAAGAAATATAAATTCAAATGACCAAAACTAAATTCAAAACTCAAGTCCAAATCTAACCTAAATCCAACCTATACCCTTTCAAGTCAAATTCTTGAACTTAGCCAAATCATTATCAAACCAATCCAAACCTTTAGATTTTCTCTTCAAACAACAATCAATCCTTCAATCATAAACCCAAATATAAACATAAACTTCAATCATCAATCCAAAATCAAACTAACCCAAGTCAAACCCATATTCACCCTTTTGACTTGAAGTTGTCAAATGAATCAAAACCCATTTGACTCCAAATCACTTGCAATTGGATTTATATTTCAATCATAAGTCCATGTGTGAGTTCAACCAAACTCGAATCAAGCCTTCAAGTCAATTGACACATTTAGGCTCACTTGACCTAAAGTGACCTATAGCACCTTTTTGAACCAAATTCTAATCCAACCCAAATTGGATTGAACTAAACCCATCTAAGCCTCTCATTGTGACCAACAATCATCCTATGATGATCACCCAAATTAGGTCAAACCAAGTCAAACCTAGCCTTCAAGTCAACACTTAACCCAAATGAAACCCAAACTTGCCAAAATCCACCATAGGCTAAATTGATTGAAACCATTAATCTAAACTAGTTCATAATCAATGATCAACATGATCAAGCCATCATTTAAGCCAAACCTAGCCTAATTGGCTACTTGACCCATGTTGACCCAAGTTGATCTAAAAAGTCAAAATGTGTCAAATATTGATCTAAGCCAAATTGATTGCAACCAATGGTCAAATTCATTCTAAATCACTTATTGAACTTGACCAAAGCCTCAATTGGCCAACTAGACCCAACCTAGCCCAATTGACCATGAACCCAACTTGACCTAAAAGGTTAAATCAACTTGAAATCAAACCAAACCAAAATTAATTGAAACCAAAGCTTACAATACATTTCAAATGATCAACCAAGCCTAAACCAACCCATGACCTAACCTAATTAAATGGGTCAAATTGGTCAACTTGACCCATTTGACCTAAGTGAACTCAAATGAACCAAAACCAAATATAAATCAAATTGAACCAACCAATGACACCCATAGGCTACAAATGATCATTTGAACTTGACCTAACCCAATTTGACCAATTGGTCAGCTTGACCCAAGTTGACCCATTTTGACCTAAATGGGTTAACTTGAACCAAATCATATCAAATCAACTCCAAATTTTTTAAAATTTGTCCCAACTTATTCTTGAAACATCTCAAATATGCCCAAATCAAAATCAAACCTAAATGACCATTATACCCCTAGGTCAAAGGGTAACCTATGGCCAAATTCACTTGGAATTTGGTCATATTCCAACTCAAGATCACATGGCATCCTCTTAGTTGACCATTTGGACACTAAGGGGGGTGGTGCACATGACCCAATGGGTTTGGGTCAGCCATGACCCAACCCAAGGCCAAATTGACCCCTCCGATGGAATTTCTCCACTTGGAGCACCTCCCACACTCACCTAGCACATGTACACCACCTCCATTCCACGACTCTGCCAAAATTGAACCACATGGAGCTCCTAATAACCTAAACAACCCATTAAATCAGAGCAATTGATCAAAAATGGAAGAGCAAGCTTTAGCCATTCGATCTAAGTAGGGGGAGATATACTCCCCTCATTTCCACTCAAACCATCACTCTTGCATTTGATTGAGCTCAGAGGATCGAAAGCAAGCATTGACAAAGTTCCCTAAGCATTTCCAAGCTCTCTCCAATTTCCCTCTCTAATTTTTCTCTATAGCCAAAACATGGGAGGTGAGGGGAATTGCCAACTTGCTCAACTCTCAACCAAACCCCAATTAACTTTGCAAGCACCATCAAGGAGGCAAGTCAAGCTCACCCAAAGCATTTCCCAAGCATCTAAGCCACGGGCAGGGAGACCTAGACCAAATCTGCAAGCCATTGGAGGGAGCCTTGGTCAATTGGGAGATCCACTTCAAATTTAACCTTGAAACTTTCAACAAAGCTTCATCTCCACTAGACGAAGCTACCTCCTCTGTTGGAAGCACCAGTGATAGCCTCCGGTGAGGTATGACTCAAAACCAAGCTTATGTTGAAAATTGCTTGGTCTTTTATGAAGGGAATTATCACCCCAATAGAATTCAACCATTGGATGTTCTTCCCTATGCTTATAGATGGTGTGGGTTGAATCTCAACCTAATTCGAGCTCAAGTGAGCTCAGATCAAGCCATGGAAGAGGGATGACCTCCGTCTCCCACGGGTAAAGGCAGGGGTGAATCATGGGCCGTCCATCCCGCGTGTTTTAGATGGATGACCCTGATTAAAACATGGTCCGTCTCCCACGGGTAAAGGCAGGGGTGAATTATGGGCCGTCCATCCCGCGTGTTTTAGATGGATGACCCTGATTAAAACATGGTAGATCTCTGATTTAATCCTTTTATAACCACAAGTTTAATCCTGATCATCTGATCCTTGATCGGATGGCCTAAGGGAAAGCGCATCACACTGCCAGTTGATGAGGCATGCGATATGATAGCTTAAATAACCAATCCCGTCATGCCATGTGGAAAGCGCACACCGCATCAGCAGTCACGTGGCACCGATAGGATTAATTATATAATTAGCCTATTTAATTACCTATTAATAATAGAAAATTTATAAATTCATAACTAAATATAGAAAAATCTAAAAAAATACAAATTGAAGCTCATTTTAAAGATAATTCAGAGGGGAATCTAATAAAATTATTCCTAATTAATTTTTAACAATGAATTTTCCTTAATTAAGGTTTAATTAAAAGCTTAATAACCCTAATTATTTTCTAATTATTTCATTAATTAATTACAAACTTCTTAGGCATGTTTAGTGGGATGACTTTTGTCTCCCCTAATTTTCTTGGAATTTATTAATGAGTTAATTGGGGAAATTAATTAATGAACCCCTAATCACCCTTTCAATGTAAATAAGAGTAATTAAGCATGTGAATAGTGATTTAATCCATTAATTGAGATAATTAAATATTGTTTAAGTGAAGAGGAGGTTTATAGAATAATTTTGGGATATCTTCCCTAAGCTATTCCCTAAACCCTCTTTCTTCCTTAATCCAAACCTAATTAAGGATTAATCCACTAATAATCTACTTAATTAATCTAAACAAATTTTCAAAACCAATCTGAACTTAATCAATCTCTTTCTGGGTAGATCCTTAGGTGTTCAAAAGCTTAAGGTAAGTTTAAAGAAATCATAATCCATCTCACATGTGTAGGATGGTTATGAAAGTACTTAATTAAAACCCTTTAGTTTAATTAATCAATAATTGTGAGCCAATTACATTAGGCCCCTTTCTTTCTTAAGGTGCATTGCTAATTTAAATTCATGTGGTTGCATATCATATGTTGGTTCATAATTGTTTGAATAATTATGTTAAAGTGGCGTAGGTAAGGGGTAATTAATGGATTTTATTCACACCTTAACCTAAATAAAATATAAAATCAATCTAATCATCCTAAAATTAAACTAAACTAACTCACACATAGAGAAAATTGGTTTGGACCAACAAACTCTTTTCACATCTCTTAAGTCAAATCAAATTCAAAAATAAAAATATCTTTAAAGAATTTTGATTCACTTTCAATAATATTATCTTATAGGATTGTCCTTAGGAATTAATTAGGGTGAATGAAGTTACATGCTTACATCATTTTATTTCTTTCCAAGCATGCTAAATGTTGTTTTCCATATGAAATCATGAATTCATGTCTTTTGAAAAATCAATTAATAAAATTTTTTCTTTATGTCAAATTGCATGTTTTTGTTAAAGTAAGAATATGAGTGGCTATTATCATTATTAAATCAAAAACTATTTTCAAAACTCATAAATAAAATATTATAAATGAGGTAATGCTACTTAGAAATACTTATAAGCTTGCATGTGATTATAAGTACAAGATGTGTATTTGGTGTGGTTTTCCTTCTCTTAACATGGACTCAGATAGATTTGCAAAGTGTATAGTTCATTTGAAAAGAACATTACACTTGCTTAAATCTATTCATATGCATTTCCATGTTATGACTTAGGAAGGATTTTCACATTTACACATGTAAATTGCATAACCAAATCAAACAAAGATCTTTTGCATGATTCTTCATCTATTTGTTTTCTTTTTGTACGTGCACATGTATATAAAAAAAAGTGGTATATTAGCTTGGACATCCAGTGCTTGCAAGGCTTTAAGTAGCTCCAAGTAGGTCTTATACCTTATACTCCTAGTGTAGAAAATAATGGCGTCGTACTCACTTATGTCTTTTATACATGTAAATGTACATTTGATTAATGGATAAAAGAGTCCCTTTTCTAATTAATAAAATCATGCATTCATGAAACATCCAAATTTTCTTAAACAACATCTCTTTCCATTCATCATTAAAGTGTACTAAGATTTTGCATTATATGTATAGATATGCTTAGATTTATACATATGCATGGTATACATGTTGGAAAGAAATAAATGATTGTGTGTTATGTGATAGTAATTCACCTTAATTAGTCTTAAGATGCCTTTGTTATTAAATGGCTTATTTAGAATAAATCTAAACTTAGGGTTAATTAAAACACATAATAAAACATTCACTAAAGCAAAATTATTAATGAATCTACCTTAGAAATTATAGGGATGAAAGAGAAGTTCTCTTCTCTTTACAACACTTAGTAACTAAATGTAGGTTCATTCAAACTAAATCAAATCATAAAATAAAATTGACCAAATTAACTAAATCAATTAAAATTAAATCATCCTATAAGTTGAATCATTTTCACATTTAGAAAATCTCAACCTTAAAATCTAATTAAGACATGCCACACAAGCCTTAAATGGTACACACATTAGGCTTAGTCACCATTTTGGCTCTATGTTAGGGCAGTACATAGTTTGATGTCTGATTTTATTTTATGATGTAATATTTTTCTAGACTAGATGTTAGGGTGTATGTGTGTAGACTGAATGATAGGGTGATCTTAGCCTAATCTTGTCTTTTGTAAGGGATTGTGCTTAAGGGGTGCTGGAATAAAAATATAAATATTTTTGTAATGCAGGTTGCTTATACCCCTAAGCATGATCCAAATAGGTCAGGTGGACTTGGTACCCATGTGTGGGGTGCTAAATCCAAATTATTCATATAACTGCTTGGGATGTATGGTGTGTTTAGCTAATCTCTATTTTGTAAGTTTTAGTTAGATTTACTTTTACCATTTTCACTTAAAGCTTAGGACATAAATTAAGATAATAAAAGTTTTAGCAACCCATTACACGGATGTTGTATGTCTCATATCATGCATAAATCATATTGTCTCATTCTTACCAATGGAGGGCTTCCACCTTGCTAGAGAAAATGGCTTCACCTTTGAGAGCCATAGTGGAAACACACCTCCTTCTTTGATTTTGTCCCATAATTGATTTTCTGCATTAGGTGTATAAAATCCTATAAGCTATTTCAAAATAAAAGTCCAAAAATTAAAATAAAACTTGACAAAATTTATATTAGATTAAGGTAATTATTCATGATATTCATGATATAGTCTCTTAAAGAGTGAGTTTAATGACTTAGTCTCTTTCTAAATAAATAATAACCCAACCATCTTGCAAATTATATAACTTGCCTACATGGATTGAAAATCGAGGAGGAGAGTTAGTTGGCGCCCACCTGTGCGGTTGTAAGTCTAATAGTCATGTGGTTTATCCCCTCTTGTGGAGGTAAATCATATACCCATTTTTGCCTTAGATTTAAGTCATGCTTTGGCCTTCGCCAAAGCTCCCTAGATTTAGGATCTGAGGTTATTGTTTCTCTTTGGGACTACAAGTCTAAATCCTTACCTCATAGGCATTTCTACAGTCTTGTATTGTGAAATTATAAGCCCTAGATTTCTAATAAAAATTTAACTCAAATAAATAAATCTCTTCAATTTTAAAAATATAAAGCCCAACCATAGGATAGTTTGGGATGCTCACTAGGTTACATAGTATCATGAGCATTCCTACTCATCTCTTTGGTTTTGATAAAACTCTTCCCTTTTGATCAATCCAACTTGATTTTCTAAAAATAACTAATTGATTGATAGTCTTATCTTTGAAATCTTTGGAAACAATGATCATTTACATTAATTGAGAGTATTCCTAAGAAACCTCATTTCTTAGAATGTAATTAACTATGGGGGCTTGCCTCCATAGAGAACTTAATGAACCCAACTTAAAATAAACCCCACTTTACTTTTCCATGTAAAGTAGGGGAAATATCTCTGCTACATTCAAAGACCTATTGGCCTTGAGTCCTTGTTAGTGATTAGTCCATTGTAGGATGATGACTTCAATATCTCAAGATAATTCATCATTCCACAATGTCATACCCATTCACCTCAATGAGTGCCCCCCTAAGATCTACGTGGTGTCCTTCATCATTCATAACAAAAAAATAAACACCATAAGTAGACGAAACCATACCATATTCATGGAGCCAAGGACGGGCTAATAGAGCTTTGAATGACGTGTCATCATCTATCACATGAAATTTAGCTTGGGTATAGATTTCTCTAAATCTAAGAGGTAGAATGAAAGATCTAAGAGTCCTCTACCCCATTTCATTGAAGCCATGGACCATCAATTTATCTCGTCCAAGATGCTGAATGTCTAGGGACAACCACCTAAGTGCTCACAAACTCATAAGATTTACTGATGATCTTGGGTCAATCAAAATTTGACTGATTATAATTTCATCACTTTTTGTAGTTACATATAATGAACAATTATGTTATGTTGTCCAGCATAAGATCTTCTTGAGAAAGTGATCATTTGGAGATCTTGAGCTTGCAAAACTTCTATCATGCCGCTCAACAAAATAAGCTTCATATCCCTTCAAATCTTTAAGAGCTTGATTCAACGTTTCTTGGAGGTCCTTCAATATCAAGAGAGCCTCATACACTTAGTTGTGTAGGGATCTTTCTCGGATATGATAGAATATTATAATTAATTCCTCCAGTTAAATTTGCTTTCTTCTTAGGGTCTTTAGAGATGATATCTTCATTAAATTCAATATTTTGTCTTCATTTCGGTTTTATGCTTATTTGATAGCCCTTTCTTTAATGGAGGTGGTAGTATCTTGCCACCATAGTTATACTTGGATTGCTTTATTCACTCTCTCTTTAGATGAGGTAGCTTCTTCGAAGTCACCATCTACTCTGAAGGACTATGCAGATGCTTCAGAGTCACTGCCAAGCTTCAAGTGGCCCATTTGAGATGTCTTTGAAGGCTCAAACTCATCTTCATTAGGAAAGAACAAGTCTTCTGCTAAACTATCTTCTATTTGTCACACCATCAAGTTTGACTTTGATATTATAGGTTTAGGAATTCTTCTGCTTGGCGGGATAAACTTCCTGAGTTCATTTTGCATATTGTAATTTTCAAAGCTACTTGATTCTGATTTTTGAGGAATGGATCACATTTGGGGCTATTCGACACCACATAAATAGCTCGACACATCTCTTTGGGAAGCAAGTCTTTATCATTATTTTCTTCACCATTTGACTTAGCGATATGAAGTACAGACATGTAATCAGCGAGTTTGATAGTCTATCTCATCGGTTGATGATACTCCTCAAGATTTTTGATTATCTTTTGAATTATAGTTCTCTTATTTTTCTTAGCCAACTTCTTTGACTTATGAGGTGTATATTTAGTGGACTGCACTGTATGATGAAGTAGCCTTATCAAAATGCCATTGAGAAGCTAAAATGCTTGTGTGGTGTTTATTTTTGTGTTTGGGTGTGTTTATGTGAGGGGACACCATGCAGATCCACAGATGTACTCATTAGGGTGATCGAGTACAACATTAAGGAATAGCATACTATCTCAAGAGATAGAAGTCACTATCCTATAATTGACCTAATCACCTAATAAGGACTCTTAAAGCATGATGGGCCTTTGAATATACAAGAGATTTTTCCCCTACTTTACATGGAAAAGTAAAACTGGGTTTATTTAAACCAAGTTCATTAAAGGCAAGCCTCCATAGTTAATTACATCTTAAGGAAAAAAAATTGAATTCCTTAAGAATACTCTCGATTAAAGTAGGCGATTATTGTCTCCAAAGAATTCAAAGATAGGACTATCAAAGGATCAGCTGTATTTTTGAAAATCAAGTGGGAGAGGTCAAAAGTGAAGAGTTCTTATCAAAACCAAGGGAGATGGGAGTGCTCATGATACTAGGAGTGAGCACTCAATCTATCCTATGGTTGGGCTTCATATATTTGAATTTGCAGAGAGTTATTTATTTGAGTTAAATTTTATTAAAAATCTAGGACTTATAATTCCATGATACAAGATTGTGGAAATGCATAAGAGGTGAGGATTATGCTTGTAGCCCGCAATGGAAAATAATGACCTTAGATCCTAAATTTAGGGAATTTTGGCGAGGGCCAAAGCATGACCTAAATCTAAGGCAAAAGTGATATGATTTACCTCCACAAGAGAGAAACCACCCGCTTGTTGGGCTTACCATCCGGAGTGGTATCCAACTAACTCATCCTACAGTTTAAATCCATGTAGGCAAGTCATATGCTTTGCAAGATGATTAAGCTGTTATTTACTTAGAAGAGAAACTAAGTCCTTAAACTCACTTCCGAAGAGACTAGATCATGAAGGACATGAGTAATGACTTAAATCTCATGCAAATTTTGTCAAGTTTTATTTAATTTTTTTGGACTTTTTATTTTGACACAGGCTATAGGGTTTTGTATGCCTAAATGCATGAGAAATTGATTTTGGGCTAAATCAAAAGAGAAAGAGCTTACAAGTTAAGCTTTTTCTTCTAGCATAGATGTAAACTCTCTCTTAGCAAGAGTGAAATAATATGACATGCATGATATTGTATATCCAATCATCCAGCTAAGGGGTTGCTAAAAATTTTATTATCTTGATTTAATTTCTAGGCTTTTATGTGAGGTTATGAATTATTTTAAAATTTTAGTTATGAGTTGTTAATGGGATAGAAAATTTATTTTTATCCTAGGAGCTTAATCTCATTTGGGCCACACAACAATCACCAATAATAAAGAAATTATTAAAAGGCATGTTATTTCTAATGCACAAGCTAAACAAAATATATAACAATTTTATAAAGCTATCACAAAAGAATAAAAGGTAAAAGGTCGGGTACCATGCATAACCTGAAAAGAAATGTGTCGAAGCTCTACCCTTATACATCCATTACAATGAAAGAATTATTATAATTATAAAATGATAAGTGTTATGGGGGTCTTCATTCTTCATCCTCCATTCTTTACTTTTCATTTTTCATTTCTTCATTTTTTGGTTTGCTCCATTTCTTTCTTTCTTTTGATTTGATTGGGATATTGTTCCAAAGGCATCACATGTATATAAGACATGGTCTTATAACCAATTCTCATACTTAATCCCCATAACACTTATCCTAATCCTAATGCAAAAATTATAAAAAGGAAGGAAATTAAATCTAGGTACACATGTAAAACAAATGTTAGCTAAACACACCATGCAACCCAAGTTATAGAAATAATTTGGACTTAGCACCTCACACATGGGTAACCAAGTCCACCTATCCTAACTTAGGCTATGCTTAGGGGCTAAGCAACCTGCATAGCAAAAAGCATTTATATTTTTATTACAACAGCCCCCTTAAGCACAACCCTTGCATAAAATATGATTAAGCTAATATCGGCCTAACATTTACACATGCACCCTAACATCCAATCTAAAATAATACATAATAAAACTAAATATTTATCAAACCATGCACCGCCCTAACATAAAGTTAAAACTAGTCACTAAGCCTAATGTGCATGTGTTAGAGCTTGTGTGGTATGACCTAACTAAGCTTTAGAGTTATGATTTGCTAAGTGTGAGGGATTTAATTTATAAAATGTTGATTTCTCTTAAGAGGTTTAGTTGATTTGGGGATTTTACTTAATGTTTTCTTTGACTTCATGTAGCTTACACTTAGCAACTAAGTGTTATAAAGAAAAGAAAGAGAGGGAGAGTCTTTCTTTTATCTCTACCTTAAGTAATTTCTAAGGTAAGTTGATGAATGAATTTCCTTTAGTGAATGGTTTATTATGTGTTTTAATTAACCCTAAGTTTAGATTCATTTTAAATAGCCCTATTCAATAAGAATGGCATCTTTGGATTAATTAGGATGGATTATTATCACATAACACACACTCATCCATTTCTTTCCATCAAGTGTATCATATATATGAATAATCTTAAGCATACCTATACATACAATGTAAATCTTAGCATACTTTGATGATGAATGCAAAGAAATGTATTTTTAAATTTAAATATTTTATTTTTTAATTGAATTATGAGTGCATGTCTTTGTTATGTAGAAAAGAGGGATTTCTCATCCATTAGCTAAATACACGAACACATGTATAAAAGTTATAAGTGAGTATGTCCATTATTTTCTACATCATGTAAGGTATGTACAAGACCTACTTAGGGCTACTTAAAGCCTCATAGCCTCGGGATGTCCAGACTAATATATCACTTTTTTTAGATACATGTAAATGTATGAATAACTATAAGGATAGGAAAATCCATGCAAAAGTTATGTTTTATCTATTTGATTTTTGATTCTTTATTCATTGGCCACATCACACATGCATATGTATAAGAATTTTAAGTGAGTATGACGCCATTATTTTCTATACCAAGGGCATAAGGTACAAGACCTACTTAGGGCTACTTAAAATCTTATAGCACTGTGATGTCCAGACTAATATACCACTTTTCTTAAATATAAGTAAATGTATGAATAACTATAAAGATAGGAAAATCCATGCAAAAGTTATGTTTTATCTATTTGATTTTTGATTCATTATTCATTGCCCACATCACACATGCATAAGTATAAGAGTTTTAAGTGAGTACGATGCCATTATTTTCTACACTAGGCGTGTAAGGTACAAGACCTACTTAGGGCTACTTAAAGCCTCGCAGCCTCGGGAAATCTAAACTAATATACCAATTTTCTCAAATACATATGAATGTACAAATAGAACCAAATGGATAAGGAACCATGGAGGAAATTATGTTTGATTTGGTTGTATGATTTACATGTGTAATATGAAAACCCTTCCTAAGTCTTAACATAGAGATGAATAGGAATAGATGTAGGCAAGTGTTGTGTTCTTTTCAAATGAACTATACACTTGCAAATCCTATGTGAATCCATGTTAAGAGAAAGAAAGAGAACTTCATAGAACACATCTTTTACTATCATCACATGTAATCTTATAAGTATTTGTAATTAGCATTACTTCATTTGTAATAATTGATTTATAGGTTTTGAAAATAATTTTTGGTTTAATAGTGATAACCACTCATATTCTTAATTTTAGCCAACACATGCAATTTGACATAAAAGAAAACATTTTATTTAATTAATTTTTAAAAGAAATGAATGCATGATTTCATATGGCAAATAATATTTAGCATGATTGGAAAAAAATAAAGGAATGTAAACACATGATTTCATTCAACCCATTTAATTTCTAATGACAATCATATCAAATAAGGATATTTAAAAGGAACCAAAATTGTTTAAGGAAAATTTTATCTTTGAATTTGATTTGATTTAAGAAAATGAGAAAGGTTTTTTAATCCTAGCCCATTTCCTTGTGTGAATTAGTTTGGTTTAATGAAGAATATTTAAGTTGATTTTATATTTTGATTGTTAAGGTATAAATTAAATGAATTAATTATCCCTTACCTAAATCACCTTAAGTTAATTAAGTAATTAATAATAAGCCAATAGGATATGCAACCACATGAAAATTAAATTTGCAATGCTCCTAAGAAATTAACAGGGCCTAATGCAATTGACTTATGATTAATAGTTAATTAAGCTTAAGGGATCTCACTTAATTACTCTTATGATTTTCTCATACATGTGAGCCAATCATAATTTCATTACCTCTCACCTTAGGTTATTTATCACCCAAGGAGCTACCTAAGATCAATTAAAGGTTGCTTAGGTGAGGATGAATTATTTTTAATTTCAATTTTAATAAGCTTTTAATGAATTTTATAAATATTTTGATTTTGTTTTAATTTGAATGATGAAATTAACTTAGGGTAAAGGATCAAGGGCGAGGCCTCAATCCTAATCCATAAATCATTTAAACATTCAATTATATTTTGATTTTCTTATTTTGAAGATTGATCACTTAATTAATCAATTAATCATTCCATTAACCCATTAATTAATTTGATTTTTTTAAAGATAAAGAAGACATAGGAAATGAATTAAGAAAAATATCCCCATTCTCATTCCTAAGTGATCTTACTGTTCAATAGGGATAATTATGTTCAAGTGATTAATCAAGTTATTGCTCATTCTTTAATTTCAATTAATTAGATTAAGAGAGTAATTAGGGCTTACTCAAATGATTTTCCTAATTAAGCAATCAATAAAATCCTAGAAAAATAGGGGAGGCAGAGGTTATCCCCTTAAACATTCTCAAGAAATTAGAGATTAATTGAGTGTTTAATTAAGGTGTAATTAAGCTAATCAAATTTTTGATAAAATCCTAATTAAGCCAAATTCACTGCTCAAAATCAATTAATTATAATTTTTCTAGATTCTCCTCTGAAATATCTTCAAAATGAGCCTAAGTTTGTATTTTTCTATAATTAGTTATGATTTTAGGAAGTTTTAGGATTAGAAATAAATTAATTAGCCCTAATTAAGCCCTTAATCTCATCGGGCCATGTGGCTGCTCACGCGACCGATGAGATGCTTTATGTGGTACATGAGATTGGCTATTTAAGTAGTCACATCCATCGACATCGATAGCTAAAGCTTTGTGGGACCATATCTAAGATCGGACAACCAATGATTTAATCGGGTTAAGGAAAAATCAAAGGATCTACCATGATTTGATCAAATCTGTTCATCTCAATCACGCGAGATGGACAACTCATGATTTACTCCGTTCACAAGTGATGAAAGACAAGCACCATCCATCTTTCGTTTGATCCAAGCTCACCCCAACTTGGATTGGGATCAAATGGATCACACCATCTATAAGCATACAATCACATCCAACAGTTGAAATCCCTTGACATGGAGATTTATTTCACAAAAGACCAAACCATAGAGGCCTAAAACTACAGTTTTGAGGAATTACCACATCAGAGCTAATGCTCGGCGGTGCAACGTCGAAGGTTGCTTCGCCTAGTTGAGGAGCTGAAGAAGTCAAGCTTTGTGTGCTATTGACCAATCCACGCATGCACATGCCTCGGCTTCGATCAAACTCACTCCTCTGACCACTTGGGAGCTTGGGAATTGGTTTGGTTGGCTTCGATTGGGTATGAGGATGGTGTAGGGGAAAAGAATTTGGATTTGGTTTAGTAAAGAGAGAGAGAGAGAGAGTATTGCTTCAGGAAAGGGTGTCCTATTTTGATTTATGCAAGGGAATCGCAATGGCAGAATGGAGAGGGCTTAGGGATCCTTATAATTTCTCTGAGGGAGTTTAGAATGGGCTTAGGGACTCAAACGAATTGATTGTTTATGAAATTATGTTCGAATTGAGCAGGTATACCCCTCAATTTTCTATCATTGACGGATGGCTCATGTGCACATTTGCACTGGCTCACCTCCATCCAACCATCAGAGTTATCTCCATCAGGGTCAAGTCATAGGCCGAGAATGGGAGGAGTGATAGGGAGCCATCACCCAATGTGCAAAGTTCCCATGAGCTTGATCCAATGGGTGCTCAGTTTGGGTTGGAGGTGAGTCAACTCACCTCCCAAGGGTCCTTGGCTGACCTAGGTGAGTTTGGTTAACTAGGTGGGTTAGAGGAAAGTTCCATGTAATGTCAATGAGCTGCCATGGGGATGGGCAAGTTGACTTTAGCTTTGATCCATTGGGTTTAAGGTTTAAATCCTATGGTTTGATGGTTAATTCCTTATGTGGGGTCCAATTGGCTTTTAGGCTGATTTAGGAATGAAGTAGGGCATGATTGGGTCGGGTTTGACTAAGCCCTAGGGTCCCATAAGTTGGTTTGGAGGGATTTGGCTTCATTTGGTCAAAATGAGTTCATTTGGGCTAGGTTGGGCTGGGTTGACCAATTGGTTAAATTGGGTCAAAGCAAGGCTTGGGTTAGGTTCATATGATGATTTGAGATATTTTGGTTCAATTAATTTGGATTGGTTTGGCCTAGGTTTGAATTTGACTCATTTGGATTCAAAAGGGTCAAGTTGACCAATTTGACCAAATTAGGTTGGGTTAGGTGTTGAGTCAAGTTCAATTGGTTGATTAAAAATGATTGTAGGCTTTGGTTTGGTTTAATTTGGAATTAATTTAAATTTTGGTCAATTTGACCTTTTAGGTCAATTTGGTTAGTCAAGTTGACCAATTGGTCAACTTGAACTCAATCATGACTTTGGTCAAGTTCAAAAAGTGATTTGAAATGAACTTGAGCCATTGGTTGCAATTAATTTGGAACAAATCATGATTTGACTCATTTTGGCATTTTAGGCCAATTTGGGTCAACTTAGGTCAAGTGGCCAATTAGGCTTGGTTTAGCTCAATTAATGACTTGGTCATGTTCAATCATTGATTATGAATGGGTTTGGGTAAATGGTAAACCAATCAATTTGGCATATGATAGATTTTGGTTAGTTTGGGTTTCATTTAGGCCAAGTGTTGACTTGGTTTGTCCCAATTCAAGGTGGTTGATCACCCCATGATGATTATTGATCATGATTGAGGTTTAGATGCTTAGTTCAATCCAATTTGGGTTGGATTAGAACTTGGTTTAAAGATTTAGGTCACTTTAGGTTAAGTGAGCCTAAATGGGTCAATTGGCTTGATCAAGGCTTGATTCAAGTTTGGTTGAACTCAAATATGAGCTTATGATTGAAATATAAATCCAATTGCAACTGGTTTGGAGCCAAATGAGTTTTGGTTCATATGATAATTTCAAGTCATAAGGGTTAACTTAGGATTGATTTGGGTTGACTTAGTTTTGGTTTGATAATGGTGGTTTATGTTCATATTTGGATCCATGATTGAAGGAATGATTGAATCATGAAGAAATCCATGAGATTTGAGTTGATTTGGGTTTCATTTAGCCAAGTTCAAAAGTTTGGGTAAAAGGGCTAAAATTAGGAATTTGATTTGGTTTGGCCCATTTTAATTTATATTTCATTTATATTTGGGAATATAAATGAAGATATAAATGGGTCATGAGAAAATCACTTGAGTTTGTAGTAATTTGGAAGTAAGTTTGGCTAAATTAAGGGATATAAGTCAAAAGAGGCTAACTTGGATTTTGAATTGATTTGATTTATTTTTGTTCATTAAAGGGTGGATTTCATTTATATTTATGAATATAAGTGAAGGAATGATTGATTTATAAAGAAATCCATTAATTTGGGTTGATTTGGATCAAGATTTGATTAGGTTTATGGAGGTAGGTCCATATGGGTCTTAATTTGGTTTGATTCATTTTAATTTGATTTGAATGGTTTGAATTTATTTGTGAATATAAATGAAGAAATGATGGCTTATAAAAATCAACCAAGTTTGAGTTGGTTTGAAGGAGTTTTTGAAGATGGTTAATATGGCTTAAGAAGGGATTTTGGAATTTGGAGTTAATTAAGGCTTTCAATCATTTGGAGTTTAGAATTGATCTATGATTTGGAATTTGATTTGAGATTTAATTTGATAATTGAGAAAAATCAATTGGATTTGATGATTGATTTGCTAAGTCCATATGATAAAGTCAAATGGCTTAGGAATGGATTTAGAGTTTGAATTTAGTGATGAATTTCAATCATTAGATAGTTGGATTTGATTTTGGAATTTGAATTTAAATTTGAGGTTTGGTTTGAAATAAGGAAGCAAGGATTGCGTTTGGGCTATAGGGTAAGCAAGTCTCTCCTAAATTCTTAAGGCACAACCTATCCCTATGGCTAACTCTTCTAAGTCTCTAGGGTTAGGTTAAGTGTTCACCTAATCACTAGAAGTGTCTTAAGACTAAGGAACTCTTAGTGTCTATAAGATTTCTAGTTCTATGATGAGGAAGTTGAGAGCTCACTCCAAAAGTGAGGTCAACAAAGGGCGCCCAATAAGTGTGGTGTGACTGACAAGGCACACCGCACGTATTGGTGTTCATTGAGATGATCAATAATATTTAAAGGATCGTAAGCACTATCAGGACCAATCTACTCCTAAACCTGAGGTGTAGAAGGATTCAAGATCTTAGTGTAATGCAACTCCACTCATGCCAGGGACATAAGGGAGGAAGAAGGGATCCACCAAGGGATCAAGCATGTGAACCTTCCACTAAGGAAGCAGGTTCAAGTTATCCGCTAGGGATAAGAAGTTTGGATTTGGATGCAAGGTATGATTTGTGTAGAATATCTGCTGGGGATTTGGGTGTATAACCCACCAAGGATAGATGCATGAACCTTCCACTGGGAAGGGTTCAAAGTTATCCACTAGGGTAGGGTTTGGATTTCTTTTGAGGGTGAACTCATTGGGGAATGCAAGTTTGAATTGGGTTTGATTGATTCCACTGGGGAAGTCAGGATGATTGATGTCTCACTGGGGAGAAATTGATTGATTATTTATTTAAGTTTTGGATTTTAAGATGAACCTTGTCAGTTTGCGATGGATCACACTGAGAAGGGGCCATGTCAGCCTAGTCCTATCTCAGATTTACCAATCCAAAGGGGTAGTCCACCGGCCACATGGTAGAACTATCCGAACTAAGGGGTTGCCTTTCAGTGTACAACAGCTATGCTAGGGAGAAAGCATAGTATACTTACATCTCCATAAGCAAGGGACAACTGATGGGGTGATCTATTGGTCGCAACAAATCGAACTCAACCTAGGGCGACTACTAAATGAATGCCTCTGGGGGACTTATATCAACTCGAAAGTAGTCAAGATAATATCATTGAATTGCATTTATTTTATTTTCATTTATTTTTTTTGATGGATCCTTGCAATGGATCCACTAAGAAGGAGCTAATATCAGCCTAGACCTGTCTTAGATTTATCAATCCAAAGGGATAGTCTACCGACCGTGGGGTAGAACTAACCAACCAAAGGGGTGTTTTTCAGTTTGCAATGGTCAGGTGAGGAAGAAAGTGCAGGGACTCACATCTTCCTAAACAAGGAACCATGGGTGATCTCTTGCATAACAAATTGGACCACCTAAGGTCACCAATTTGCAATGGTCATACCGGAAAGAATGTGTAATAGACTTATATCTTTCAAAGCAAAGATGATCGTCGGAAACTTGTCGTCACAATAAGTTGAACCACCTGGGCTATAACAGAGAGTGTCAATTTGAGACTTATCTCAACTAAAAGTAGTCACATAATTCATATAGGCATTTTTGTTGACACTGCCCTAAAGATAGGATGCCTGCTCGAGAAAGGGGCCACTAGGAGGATTGAATTCCTAATCCACAAGCAAAGATATATTTTGTTTGTTTTATGTTTGTGTGGACCCTATTGGTTTGTTAGGGACCACACTGAGAAGGAGCTTATATTAGCTTAGTCCTATCTCAAATTTACTGAACCAAGGGAGAATCTGCGCATCCGCTGAACAAATTTTCCAACCACAGGGGTGGCTACTAGAAAAAGAGGACTATCGAATCCAAGAGTAATCAAGGTAGTGTCTAAATGGGGTCACTAAAGACATGATTTAAATAGAGTGCCCTAGGAGAGGTTTCGTTGGGGGCGTTATTCAAAACTCTGTAAAAGAAAGCCTATAGGTATTTGGTGGCCAACTCAAGGAGAAAGCATGTGGACTCACATCTGCCAAGAGTGGTATATCTACCGGGTGGATCGCTATCATCATGGCGATAACCAACCAACCTAAGGTGCCTGTCAGTTTGTGATAATCAGTCTAGAAAGAAGGCGTGTAGACTTACATCTCTCCAAATTGGAATTGATCACCAGGATAATCTATCTTTGGCTCGATAGGGGCTATCCGACCTAGGGAAAGTACTAAGTGGGGAGTTCTATGTAAGGACTAAACCCAAGCTTAAAGTAGTCAGGAGGAAAGGAGCCTCTAGGGGACTTACCTTAAATCTCAAATATACGACCTAGTTAGTGCATGGTAGTTCAAGAAGAAAGCATGGCTTACATCTTCTTAAATGAAGTCAACACGGGGTAGTTTACTGACTGCATAATAAGACCTACCAAACTAACAAAGTGCTCATTGATTTGTAGTGGTCAAGTTAGGAAGGAAGCATGGGGACTCACATCCATGATAAGTGACCCGGGGTGACATAGGTAGTATATGCGACCTAGAGCCCTAATGAGTGAGTGCCACAGGGGGCTTGCTCCCACATCAAATTAGTTTGAGAAAAAGGATATATGTTTTTTTGTGCTATGAAAGAAGGAATAAGATGCCGCTTGAGTTCTCTTACACCTATCCTAAATACATCGTGGCAAATTCGCAAGCAAAAGATGTTTCTAACACATAAGAGATGAAATTTGATGTGAAAAAAAGTTTTATTGATGATTATTTTCAAACAAGATTTTATGGGTAATATTTCTTCAGGTATAGCCCATTGATTGGAAGCATAGGGTGCTCTCCCTTATAGTTTATGAGTTGATAAGATCTTCCTTGGTAGGCCTTCTCTATGGAAAAAGGGTCTTCCCAAGTGGGTTCAAACTTACCTCCCATCTTTCGATGGGCAACAATTGGTCTCCTTAGAACTAAAATAAGCTCTCCTACTTGAAAATCTCTAGGATAGACCAACTTGTTGTGAGCTTGAATCATTTTGGCTTTATACAACTTGAGGTTCTGGCATGCCCGGAGGCATCTCTCCTCCAAACCTTTGAGCTCTTCTAATTGTAGCTTGACATTCTGCTTAGTAGTAATCTTGCTACCCATGGCTATCCTTAGTGATGGGAGTTGACTCTAATGGTAGAATGGCTGGATCCATACACTAAGGATAAATGGGGTAGATTGAGTTGGAGTTCTATGTGGTGCAGCTATAAGGCTTCAACCAACTGCTCATGCCACTATTGCTTATTATCATTGAGTGTCTTCTTCAATATTTGGATGAGAGTTTTGTTGAATGCTTATGCTAGACTGTTTCCCTTGGGTAGTAGATGGTTGAATATCTCCAATCTATGCTGTGTCTCTAAGAAAAATTATTGATTTTGGTGCTCTTGAATGCAGTACCATTATTAGATATAATAGTCGAGGCACCCTGAACCTATATATGATATGGTTCCTGAAAAACTGGAGCACATGCTGAGCTATGACCTCTCTAAGTGGGATTGCCTCTGCCCACTTGGAAAAGTAGTCGGTGGTAGCTAGAATGAACTGCTGACCCTTGGAGGAAGGAGGATCAATTAGACCCACTATGTAAGTGCCCCAATACTCAAATGGCCACGAGGCCAAAGTAGGATGTAGAATGTTGGGTGGCTGATGCAGGACCACACCGTGCACCTGACATTGGTGGCACCTCTTAGCTACATCCATGTAATCTGTAATCATCACTGGCCAATAGTATCCCAGTCTTTTGATCTTGGCTTTCATCTTTAGATTGGACTAGTGAGCTCCACATAAGCCTGAATGTACCTCGATCATAATTTTATGGGCTATGTGTTTGGCAGGACAACGTAACCACATATGATTGAAAGACATAACAGTGTCACCCATGAGAGCATAGGAGAGAGCTCTCTATTTCACCTAATGGGCTAATGACTTCACTTGAGGTAGTTTTCCTATGTATAGGTAATCCATGAATGGTTGCCTCCAATCTGACTTGTCGACCTCTTTGGCAATGACAACCTCCCCTTCAAGAGAGAGTCTCTCGATGAATTCAGCATCAATAAGGGATACGACTTGTCTATTTTAAACCCTTATTTAAATGGACTCATCTTCTAGGCATGCCAACTCTTGAAGCTTGGCCAATGCATCTACTATAGCATTATCTCCTCGAGGAATCTTGTGAAGTGACCTCTGATCCGGGCCAACAACTCCATGGTGTACTTAGGTAATGATGCTTAAGCTTTAGAACTTTATATGACCTAGCAATTTGCTTGATGATGAGTGAGAATCCTCAAGAAGATGTCGATGCTCTAGACATAATGTAATGACTAACTCCAGACCGGTGATCAAAGCCTCATATTTGACTTCATTGTTGGTGCATGGATTGGATAGATAATATGAGAATCTCATCACATCGTGGTTCAGAGTTAGGGGAACTATTCAAACCCCTGCCTTTTCTAAAAGAGTAGATCATGATTCTTCTCCTTTTTGAGAGGAAGACGCACCATCAAAATACATCTCCCAATAATAATTATTAGTGTCCCCTAAGTTTATGATTTGTTCATTAGGAAGGTCAACACTAAGTGGAGAATCAGCAGGAAGTGGGTTTGCTATTAAGAAATCTAGTGCTATCCTTTCACAAAGACAAGTGAATGTGATGTCAAACTATGAAAATCATGGACCATCATACCAACCGCCCAGATAACATTGTGTCATGAGATATTATAGGGTTGATTCTAGAGATCAGATTCACCTTATGGGAAAGCATGTAATGTCATAGCTTTTGGGATGCAAAGATTAAAGCTAGAAAATATTGTCAATAGGTGGGTAGTTTTGCTCAGCAGGAATTAGATGATGACTGAGGTAATAGAGAGCATTTTCTTTCCCTTCATTATTGGTTTGAGCCAACAAAGCACCAAGGGAGTCATCTAATATAGCTGTGTATAGGATCAATGGCTTGCCCGAGATAAGGGCTGTTAGAACTGACAGTGTCATTAGGTAGTGCTTAGTGTCTTCAAAGGTATGATGACACTTGTCATCCCACTTGAACTTAGCATCCTTTTTGACAAGTGCTGAGATTGGCTGGCATCTTTCTAATTAGTTGGATATGAAGCATCTTAAATATGCCAACCGCCTCTTGGAATGATCCGAGTTGAGTTAGAATTTTAGGGGAATTTCTAAGATATTCTTGATCTTCTATGATCTATTCTCCGGTGTTGGACAACAAACCCAAGGAATTTCCCTGAAGCTACTCCAAATGCACACTTCAGGGGATTCATTTTGAGATTAAATTATCCTAACCATTCGAAACTACTCTCAAGTTAAAGAGGTGGTCTTCCTTTTCTCTGCTTTTGACTTCTATATCATCAACATAGCATTCAACTTGATGATGAATGAGTTCATTTAAAATCTGAGTCATGGCTCGTTGGTATGTAGCACCAACATTTTTAAGGCCGAATAGTATGACTTTATTATAATAGATTCTGGGGTTCAAAAAAGTAGTGTTTCATCCTGGGGCCATCTTGATTTTCTTATAGCTAATGAACCATCCATAAAGGAGAATACTTCATGAGATGAGAAAATGCCCACCATTAATTCTAGTATATGAAGTGAAAATTCATCTTTAGGACATGCCTTATTCAGATCCCTAAAATTTATCCATTCTTTTTCTTAATTGGGACGACATTGGCTAACCAAGTAGGGTATTTTTCTTCTCTGATAAAGCTGACATCAATCAATTTCTTAATTTCAGAAGTGACTTGTTGTTCAATTTCTATTCGTATGCATCTAGGAGCCTGCTTGATAGGGTTAGCATTAAGTTCTATCTAGTTTATGGACCCACCATAGGAGATAAACTCATTTTTTCATAACCCATAAAGTCCTTAAACCCAATTTTAACTAAGTCATTGGTTTATTCTTCATTGAATAAAGAACTATTGTACATCGGGCGTGGATCTTCTTTTGTTCCCAAGTTGATTTCTTTGAGTTTATCAATGGTTGATCTAAATTTTTTCTTCAAAATTTGGTGGTGCATCTTTGACTTTAGGCTCATTTGGGTCATCTGAAGTTTCTAAACATGCCTCCTCATAAGTGTTAGCATAATTTGAGAAGAACCTATCAGACCTCAAATTAGTGGTGATGACTAAGCAATGGTTGTCTTCGTCGATTGGACCCACTGTGCCGAATCCTAGTCTTGATCTTGAAGAGTGTCCGCTTTGGTTGTCCCATAATTTTGAAAGTAGTTCGACTGTTTAAACCAAGTATGTGGGATTAATCTCTTTGTTAAGTTAATAACACAAGATGAATACCAATCAAAAGGTAGTTGTATTAAATCTTTATATGAATCATCCTCAAGTTCTACATTGGCTTCCTGACTTGAGTATGATACTCCCAACAAAAACCTCTTTGGCCTGACATCTGTGGATGACTTAGGGGCCTCCTTAACTACTAAATCTTCAACTTTTACATGTTAAAGCTAAAGTTCCCAACCACCTTGTTCTACATAATGAAGATTTGATACATTAATACTTTGCTTGGAGGCTCTCTTTCTTGTCATTGTCTGGCTCGAACGTCACCTCCAAAGGGACTCATTGAGAGGGGTTGGTTGACCTGAGACTCATCCTCTGAACTGGAATCTAAGTCTATAAGAATAACAGGGGTACTCTTGTGAGCTGGAACATAGCTCCTACCCGGCCACCAAGAAGGTCTTCCACCTTAGCCCTCTAATTTGCCTCTTCCTCTACCCGATGGAGGTCGAGTCATCCCATATGTTGTATGGAGGAATGAATTGTACAAATCTAACATTTGGCTTACCTCTTCCTTAGTGTTCCATTCTCACCACTTGTGCTTTCTTTCTTTTCCCTTTTTCTTTCTTTCTTTTCAATTTTATTCTTCTTTTCTTTCTTTTCTTTTGATTTTGAACTTTCACCAAGTTCACGAGAATTGACCTTTGATTTGGTGGAAGATAGTAGGTCATCTTCATAAATCTAGACCTTTAACCGAGAATGGATTCAATTCTCCTTTGACACAATACTCGATTCCACTCCTTCTGAATTTGATGCACTGGTGCAAAGAGGATGGAACCATGTTGTTTGCATATATCCAAGGCCTACCAATCAAAGTAGTGAAAGATGAATCTAATTCAATTATGCAGAACTTGGCTTCTATCTTCCAGTCATTTATCTCTAGTGGTAACACTATGGAGCCTAAAGCCCTCTCGCCTTATTTGTTGAATCCTCTCAACATCATCCATCTCTCGAGTTTAGATTGTCAATCCTCAAGTAAGCAAAGATTTTTGACTCATAATGTTCATTGATGCACCTTGATCAACCACCCGGAGAGCCCAATCCCATGTCCACTATGATGTGTAGGGACAGGCTCGTTGTCCCCAAAAGAAGGTCTTCACTGAATGTAACTCCTGCTTATCTTGAAAACATGCCTCTCCAATAGCTAACCTGAAGCTAAGCATACTTCTGATCGAGAAGGGCTTTGATCAATGACTCCCTCATCTCTTCTGGATAAGACAAGGCATCATATATGCTTAGTTTAGCTAAACTTTCTTAGGTGAGTGAGGACATTGTAGTCAACTCAGGGTTGATCCTCCATAAGCATATTCATTGGTGGAGCATCCCGTGGAGGGGCTTCTTGACTGCTAGAACCAATGACTTATTTACCCTTATCCCGAGGTGCTAGGAGGTAGAATTTTTTCCACTGAAGGTTGACTTTAGTGACATCATGACATGATTTAGTGGAAAGTTCTACCTGCTCATCAAGTTCACCTATAGCTTCTCCTATAGGATCATCAGAGTTAGATAACTCCAAGTCCATCTCAATGGGTGAACCCAGGTGATTTAGAAATAGATAGTCCATTTCAAAATTAGAAAGGAGTGGATCGAAATTGTTATAATTGTTAGTACTTGGAGAGCTTTCTATAAGAATGAAATCATCAAGATCATCAAAAGTAGAGAGAATGTAATCTCTTCTTCATTGATTTCTTAGATTTGGATGAAGGTACAAAATAGAAATCAAGTAAGCAGAGGGATTTGAAACCCCTTCACCGACAAAGACGATCGTAAAAGAAGAACCCTGGAAGTAGTGGCGTAAGGAGTGGCTCCATGGTTGTGCTAATGTGCTATCTTGGGTAAGTGGAAGCGCCGCCATCGGGTCTTCTACCTCCCTCAAGTTATTCTTTAGCAACTTTAAAACCTTCCTTAGAGTTGGAGGCTCACACCTAAAGGGTAACTTTTAATCTTAGAAATTATTTTCTTGAGGTTTGGGATAGGAGATATCCCAAGCTTCCTCTATCTTGAGAAGATCACAGTATCTATAAGGATTATCCTAACAAAACTAGAGGGTTGTTCTAATAGGATTTCTTAGGGATGATAATGGCACCCTAACTTGTAGCTATGCTCAACCCAATCCTTAAAGGTAAAACAATCTTCCAAGACATATCCTTGCATGCGTGGTAGGGAAAAATTATGGATCATGACTCTTAACATCCTCGCCTCCTAGGCTCGTAACTAAAAAATTAGGCTTCTTTAAGAGGTTCTTAAAGATCTTTCTAACTACCTCCCTTTGAATGAATAAGGTTTATTCAAATTGTAAAAGTAGGTAAAATGATTACACGGTGGTGAATAAGAATGTTGATACTGATGCTGTGGATGGGGATACTATTGAGCAGAAGGTAGCAGAGACAGCTGTGGTAATTGAGGTGGACGATATGATGGCCAAGGCCATGGTAAAGGAGGTGAGGAGGCTAAATATATGTCATTAACCCTGGCTTCGCTCTTATCAACTATGACTTCCTAAATTTTCTCAAATGTCTTATGCTGTCTAGGCTTGGTGATTGATCTTGGAAAGTAATTGGTATCTCCTTGTAGACTAGTTGCCTTATTGATTAATTTCTCAAATGTCTTAATGGTGAACCCTTTAAGCATGTATGACTGCCATGAATATTCTTGAGCAGAATTTTAATGGCATGTTGTTTAGATAGTTGTTGTTCACATTTCATACTTAAAATGTGCCATCTAAGAATTTAATCAATAAGGGACTCACCGGTGTTGTTGCATAACGGATTGCCTTAAGCACCTTTGTTGAGCTAGCAAATCTCTTAATAAAGAGCTACCAACTCAACAAATATCTTCACTAAACCGTTGGGCAGTTCAACATACCAATCAAATGTGATGCACAAGATGTCGATGAAGAGGTGAAATAAGAGCATCACACCACTTTGCAACATATCTCTAAATAAATATGTTATGAGGGTTCCACCCATCCTTGAAGGATGGAGGCATGAAGCCTTTAGGTATTGGACACCATCAAATTCCTCGAGTAGAGTCTACCCTTTGGAACATGAGCCACTGGCTTGAGCCAATGTATCTCTTATTGCTCCCACCATGTGTTTGATGTCTTTTTCATGCATTGAGGTGCTATCCATCACCTTCCTATGCAGGCTACCACTATCTCCCTCTATAGGAATGCATCTAGGATGATCTAAAGTGTGTGCCAACTCTACTCTATCGACCACCATGGGAGAAGACTGTGAAATCAGAGCTAAATTCTAATTCTGACACCACTGCCATCAACTCTTCGATCTTCTTCCCCATTGTATCAATATGATCATCCCTCTAAGCTGGTGGAGGAGGTGCTGAGTTGAATGGACGGCATCACCCTCTTCAAGTACACCTTCTCGACTATGTTGATCTCTAAAGGGATCCCTAGTATCGACCATGTAAACTTGATCGAATCCTCAAGGAGATCATCCTTATCTAGATCAAAGTTGACCTTTCCTCCTCATAATCGATCAATCACTTCCTAAGATCTCTTTTCTACAAAGACTATGTTAGATCTCATCTAGGAATGATCTAACGCATGAATAACACGCCGCCGTCCGAGAGTGGTTGTGCTCATTGACAAAGATGCACCTAACACCATCACTAGAATGCCGGGTTTGGGAGGGTCATGACTGCTGGAAGAGATATGCTCATGACTGCTCATGGGCAAAGTAGTGTCCTTAGAGAGATCCACTACCATGGGGACTGCAATGCCCCCCTTCCCCTTCTACGCTACTATCAGGCTCGCTAGTGGTGGTGACCACATGTGGTCACCACTCTTCTTCACCAACAGCAGATGGTCGAGTGTGAACTCGCCCCTCGCCGGAATAGATGAAGGATCTTTTGGTCATATCACCACGAGGCTTTCTCTCCGGATATCGCCTTATGTACCTTGCCACCTGGATGATGGGACCTAAACTGCGATGGGCGGGTGAGATTAGTGTGGTGGAGATAACACGCTCTACTCTCAGGCTTTCCCATGATCTAGTACCTATTAATCAATCAATCATATTGGCCATGGTGGCCCGGTGACTGGGGAAATTAACTACAATGGAGGCTGCCGACTATTTGGCAAACCTTCATCGCCCCCCTCGCTCGACCGAAGCCGCTACTAAGGCCTCGATGCTCTATCACTGTGCCAAGTAACACTCCTGTGGATGATCGACCTCAAGTAAATAATCAACTCCCAACATCCTTGTACTACTTATCATAACCATCCAGAGACCAGATAGGACTTCATCTTATCCCTAGCCAAGACTTCATGGTATGTAGGAGGTGGAGGCATGCAACTATTTCTAATAATCCTCCTTCATATGATGAGGGGTGGAACTGGTTGCTAGTCAATGGGATCCTCACAGGAGAACCCTCCTGCACATGAGATGGCATCCATATCTTGGGCATGCTCGTGGTCTCACTTGATCTTGTGGCTCATCATCATGTATGCTATGTACAATGAGCAAGGTGTGAGAGCGATCTACCTCCTCAAGGTGGGAGGCTATCTCCAAAGCAATATAGCTTTCCCTTATAGGGGACCAACGAGGTGTTAGCATTCACCCAAGCAAAAGTCAGAACAACTGATTGAGTAAGAACCTGACGACTGGCAAAACTTCAACCGCCTCTTCAGAAGGATACTCAATGTGAGAAGGTAGGTCAATGTGATAACCGCTTATGCCCACCACCTCATCCCGCGTGGTGAGGGTCACCCCTCAGTGATGCTCAAATCCCCACCAAAGAACACTAGATGGTGGAGTCAAGGGAGGTGGCCCAATAGGCCAAATCCATCCCCAATGTAAAGGTGAAAATAAACTTCGAGAGGTCCATGTGTGAAGATCAAAGACTGACCGCCCGAGATGTCGCATTTATTGAAATATAACTTGTATATATTCTGCTTGATATTTGCTCAAGTAAAAGTTTGAGTTTTGAACCCACACTCAACAATTCAAATATGTTAAGTGAGGTTCATTGGAGAGATTTAGATGTTTTGGAGGAGAGTCTTTTGCCATTTGATTCTTTTGATTTTAGAACCCATACTCAACCAAATTAGGTAGGTTGGGTGGGTTCAAAAATTTGAGGGGAGATTTCCTTCTTTTGAGAGATTGTTTATGTTTTATGTTTCTTGTTTGAAAATTTGGATAGTTTGAAAGAACCTATACTTAGCAAATTTGGGTATGCTAAGAAGAGGTTGTGATTATGTGTTTGAAATATTTTTTGCTTGTGAAGATTTGATTGTGTGATATTTGTTTTAAAATGGGGCTTCCAACTTAACAAATTTGGATGTTAGTAGAGACCACATGAGTTTGTGAGATAGATTTTTTTTCTTTAAAGATGGACTTAACAAATTTAGTATGTAAGTGAAAGCCCCAAATGTTTTGAGATATTTTATTTTCTTTGAAAATGAACCCTCACTTAACAAATTTGGTATGTTAAAATAAGGATCAAATGTGTGTTGAAAAGAGACCCTCACTTAACAAGTTTGGTATGTTAAGTGAAAGCCTAAATGTGTTTGATATAATTTTTTGAAAGTGGGATTCCCACTTAACAATTTGGTGTTTAAGTGGAAGTCAAAGTATGATATGACTTGAGAATGGGAATCTCACTTAACAAATTTGGTATATTGTGGTGTTTATTTTGAGATGTGGGACACCATGCAGATCTTAGGGGGTACTTATTGAAGTGATCGAGTAAAATATTAAGGAATGATGTACTATCTTAAAAGATAGAAATCACCACCCTATAATGAACCTAATCACCTAACAAGGACTCCTGAGGAAAAATGGGTCTTCGAATATACCAAAGATCTTTCCCCCACTTTACATGGAAAAATAAAGTAGGGTTTATTTTAAGTTCATAAGTTCTATGGAGGCAATCCCCATAGTTAATTACATCCTAAAGAATGAGAATTCTTAAGAATACTCGATTAAAGTAGACAATTAGGGTCTCCAAAGATTTCAAGGTTAAGACTATCAAAGGATTGTAGAAAATCAAATGGGATAGATCAAGGAGAAGATTATTATTGGAAGTCAAAGGGAGATGGGTAGGGAATGCTCATGATATTAGGAAGCATAGTGAGCATTCCACCTATCCTATGGTTATGCTTTATATTTTAAAATTGAAGAGAGTTAATTATTTGAGTTGACATTTTATTAGAATACTAAGACTTATAATCCCATAACATAAGATTGTGGAAATGCCTAAGATATTAGGATTTATGCTTGTAGCCTGAAGGAAACTACTACCTCAGATCCTAAATCTAAGGAGATTTGGTGAGGGAAAAAGCACGATCTAAATATAAGGCAAAAATGAGTATATGGTTTACCTCCATAGGAGAGAATAAACCACCCAACTGCTGGACTTATTACTGCCTGGAGTTGCAGCTAGCTAACTCCTCCTACACTTTAAATTAATATAGGAAAGTTTTATGCTTTGCAATATGGCTAGGCTATTATTTATTTAGAGAGGAAACTAAGTCCTTAAACTCACTCCTTAATAGACTATAGCATGAGTGGTATGAAATCATGACTTAATCTAATGCAAATTTTATCAAATTTATTTCATTCTTTTGGACTCTTTGTTTTAACATAAGCTATGAGATTTTGTATGCCTAAATGCATGAGAACTTGATTATGTATCAAATCAAAAGAGAAAGGGGTGTTCTTCCATCAAAGGCTCTCACAGGTTAAGCATTTATTCTTTGAATAGATGGAAGCCCCTCTTAATAAAGGTGGAAGATTATGACATGCATGATGTTATACATACAATCATCCAAATGGGGTTACTAAATATTTTATTATCTTGATTTAATTCCTAGGCTTTTATGTGATGTTATAAGTTATTTTAAAATTTTAATTATAAGTTGTTAATTGGGGTAGAAAAATTAATTTCATCATAAGAGCTTACCGCATGTGCCACATTCAAAAATCAAATATGATGAAACTAGAAAAAACATGCAATTCTAGTGCTTAATCTAAACACAATATCAAACAATTTTATAGACTACCATAAAAGAATAAAAGGCTAGTGTGGTCGGGTTCTGCCATACACCCTGAAAAGAAAAAAAGGATGGGTAGCCGAGCTCTACCCTTATACAACCCGAATTATAAAAATAAGACATGCTATGGGGGTTTTCTTTTCTTCATTTCTTCCTTCTCTTCCTTTTGATTTGATTTGCTCCAAAGGCATCATAGGGCACCCTAGGGACTAAGCCTTCTAGCCATTGCTCATCCTAATCCCCCATAACACTAATTCTAATTCCTAATGTAAAATCACATCAAAAATAGGAAAAATAAATTTAGCTATACATGCAAAATAAATGTTAGCTAAACACACCATACAACCCAAGTAGTTATATGAATAATTTGGACTTAGCACCCACACATGGGTAACCAAGCCCACTTGTCCTAACCAAGTTATGCTTAGTGCAACTGACTTCAAACACATTTGTATGTTTATTACAGTTTAAGCACAACCCCTACAAAATAATATGATTAGCTAATCATGACCCACCATCCAGTCTATGAGGCATACACCCTAATATCAAGTCTAAAATATTACATCACAAAACAAAACACAACATCATACATCCAACGCCCTAACTTAACACTAGAAGTGGTGACTTAGTATTGTAATGTGAGCTTAAGGCTTGTGTGGAAAGATTTTACTGGGCTTCTTTAGTTTAAGTTTTAATTTGGAGTTTGAAGTTTTAAATGTTACCTTGGGTGATTTCAATTTAAATGATTTAATGATTTATTTTTTATTTTTTATTTCAATTTTATTTGGTTAAAATGATGTTTAGGTTTTCAAGAATGAGGAGTAGAATGAATTCCATTTGTAGATAGAACTCACCTTATTCTATATTCTAACTCTAGAGAATCTAACTAAGGTCCCAAGTATCTTAATTGCCCATTTGAATTTTGTAATTGATTTGATTTGATTTGATTTAGAATTAAGAATTTGAGTTTGTTTAAGTATTTGATTGATTGATTTTAGATTAGATATTTTAGTTTAATTAAATCTTGATAATTCAATATCCTTAATATCTAATGAAGTTTAAGTTTATTTAAATCCATGTGTTTTTGAATAATTAATTTTAGATTAGATGTTTTGGTTTAATTAAATCTTGATAATTCAATATCCTTGATCTGAAGTTTAAGTTTGTTTAAATTCATGTGTTTTGATTGATTAATTTTAGAATGTTTTTTTAATTAAATCTATAATTCAATATCCTTTAAATATCTAATTATTTTCTTTGATTATGTTGTGTGACTTAACTTTATGTTTATTTGATTTGATTATGGTTCATTTATTTGTAGTTAGATTAGATTAGATTAATTGAGATTTTATTTTGATTTTAATTGAGTTTGATTCTTTATAATTAGGATTTTATTTTAATCTCATCCATTTGTCATGTTTATCAAAGTTTGGTTTGTATTTTGATTTCATACATTGGATGTTAATTAGTTTATCTTTTTTTTAAGTAGGTTGAATGAGATTTAATTGCATATTAAATTGATGAGAGTCTTTCTAATTTAATTTAATTTGATTTAATTTTTTTTGATAAGCTTTATTATTCATTGGTTTGCTTAGTTCAATGTGATTATGTAATTATTTTAATTAAGAGGTGTATTTATGTTAATTATAAAGATTTTTAATTTTCAATTTGATTTCATATTTATTAGGTTAATGATGTAATTAATGACTTAATAATTTAGGTTTTGATTAGTATTTAATTGCATTTATGTTTGATTAAGTTTAAGTTTAATATGATTAATTTGATTGACTTAATTAGCTTATTTAAGATGTGTGATCAAATTAATTAGTAGATTAATTAAGTGTTGATTTGAATTTGATTTAAAGTTAATTTGGTTCATTAAGATGATGGATTAATTCATGTTTGCATTAATTAGTGTTTATTCAATTGGATTAGCTTAAGGGTAATTAGTTTAAGTGTGTTTAAGTTAATTATTAAACTAAATAAAGATTTATTTAATTTTTAATTTAGTTTTATATTTATTTAGATTAATAATGTAATTAATGACTTAAAGCTTATGTTTAATTTAGGACTTGATTGGTATTTAATTGCATTTATATTTGATTAAGCTTAGGTTTAATATGATTAATTTGATTAACTTATTTAGTTTACTTGAGGGGTGTGACTAATTATTAAATTTAATTAGGGATTTGATTTAAGCTTAATTTAGAGTTAGCTTTAATGTAATTTATTTAAATTAATTTGATTCGTTAAGATGATGGATTAAATCATTAAGTTTGCATTAATTAGATGTTTAATTAAAAGTTAATTAAGGTAAATAGATTTTAAATCATTTGATTAATTAAAGGTTTTATTTAATTAGAGATTAATGACTTAATTACCCTACATATGACTTGTTTGATTTGGTAGTTTTAATTAAGCATTTACCTAAATTTTGTTGATTAAGGGTTATCATTATTATCATTTGATTAGATTAAGTGATTTAATTATTTATTTTATTTCAATTAAACTTGATTATTCATAATCATAGTTCAGTTTGATTTTCTTCATTTATTATGTTTATTAGATTTCATTCATGTTTGATTTGGTTGTTATGTTTATGTATTAATGGCTAATTAATCATCTTATTCCAAATGGATTGATTTTTTTATGATTTAATCATATCTTAATTAAGTGTACTTTAGCTTTATTTGGTTTAATTTGATTAATATTAAATGATTATGTTGAATTGGTTTATTAATCAATTTGATTTTCATTTATTTAATGATTAATTAGTTTTATTTTATTTATATTCATTAAGGAGTGTCATATGATTAAGATTTCATGCTTAGTGTAGGTTTAGTTATACTGGTTTGACCCATGTTAAAGTTTCCTAGATTTGTTTAATTTTAAGTTTGATTTAAGATTTAATCATTTAATTGAGTTTTATTAACTTAAATAGGTTTAATCATATTTAATTTAATTTCTTCTAAGGATGATATTTTTTTGATTTGAGTTTGATTAATGATTGCTTAAGCATTATTTCATTTCATTTTGATTTTATATTTAAATTATTTTTAGATTATATTTTAATTAATTTCTTAATTGATTAAACTTTAATCTTAAGTGTTTGTTTGGGGTTCATTAGGATTTAGAAAATCACAATATTTTCTTAAGAGTCCTAGGTGTCAACTAAAGTGATGTTTTTTTAAGATTTTTGTAAATTTTTGATTTTTTATTTGATTTATTTTATTAAAATAGACAATCAATTTCAAAATTTAATTTCTCCCAATCCATAAGTCTTTTACTTGAGATTTTATTATAGGTGTGTGTTTTAACTTTAATTTCAATCGAAATTTCAACTCAATCATTTATATTTTTAGAGTAGTTAATGAAACTTTATTTCATTAAAACTAAATTAAGCTTAAACCATTCAGTGGAATTTGGAAATTCTTGCATCTTTAGATTCCTCTCAAAAAGACAAATCCAACGAGCACTTATTTGTAATTTTTCGTTGGATATTTTATTTTTTTATGAATTTTCAAAGTACGTAATTTAAGAAAAATTTAAAATAAAAATAATTTTTCTACTTAACGCAAAGATCGCATGGTGTTGATGTGGCAACATGCCATGTGGCACGCATTGATGTGTGGGGGTACATGGCACCATGCCGTGCCACATGGATGGCCGATTTGAGTGGGAATTCGCCAACGGAGTCGCGATGCAGCTTGTGATTGGATGGTCCAAATCACATCCGCTGATCCAAAGGCTAAGATCACATGATCTGAGTAGTTTGATCATGCGAATCGCGGGATCGGACGGTCCAAAATGCACCCACTAATCTGAAGGCTAGGATCACGGGATCAACGCGCGATCTAAGCCGTCCGGCCAGCATGAACAGTAAAAACTGAGGGTGTTTTGGGAAAAATGAGAAGTTCTAGATGAAAACTTGTCCAAATGGACTAGTTTTCATGTCGATTCACAACAGAAAACTTCTATTTTCTAATTGGGATGATATAAAATATAAAATACAGGATTATCTAGGATAAATTCCTAAAATTGTGCCAATAATCATCATAAATGAAGGATCCTAAGGCCAGCTATGGTTTGGAAAAATTACCTCACCGAGTATAGTCGGGGCTGAAGATCCGAGTTCTCTAGGTACAAGAGAGAAGCTTTGGAATGAGTATAACCTTCGCCTTCACTTCAAAATGATGTATTTTCTGATGCTTGTCATTTCCTCACCAGAATTCACCCAATTTTGATGTTTTTGGCTCAAGAGAGGTGAAGGAGTGGTGGCTAGTTCATTTGGGGAGCTCTTGGAGGCTGAATAGTGGTAGGAGGAAGAGGAATGAAGCCTCATTTCCCCCTCCTTTAATAGTGGCCGAAAATCCACCTTTTTTTGAATTTTTTGGCTCCAAAGTGTTGTCATTTTGCTTGGGTGGTTGGGATGGATGATGGATTGATTAAGGACTTTAATTTTTTCTCCAGAGTCCTCTCTGCTACCATATGATCACCTTTGAATGCAAATATCGGGGAGGAGTAAATTCATGTGATGGGGAGAATTAAATGAGGTTGGGTGGAACTTATATGGGGAAGGATCCATGAGAGATTTATTTAGATTGGGTTGATTTTGGACTGATCCAAAATGGGTTTGGGTCGGGTTTGATCAGCCCCCAATGGGCCATGGCCTGGTTTCAAGGGATTTTGCTCAATTTGGGTCAGATGGGTCATATTGGGTCATATCAGGTTAGGTTGACCAATTTGTCAAATTGGGTCAAACCAAGGCTTAGGTTAGGTTCAAATGATAACTTAAAGAGTTTTGGTATGATTAATTTGATTTAATTTGGCTTAGAATTGATTTTGGCTCATTTGGAATCAAATGGGTTAAATGGGTTAAATCAAGTTGATCAATTTGACCAAAATTGGCTAAATTGGCTTGTTATGGGTTGATTCATGTTCAATTGTCTAATTGAAGATGAATATGATCTTTAGTTTGAATCAATTTGGATTTAATTTGAATTTTGGCTAATTTGACCCTTTAGTTTAATTTGGGCTATGGGTCAAGTTGACAAATTGGTCAAATTAGACTCAATTATGGTTTTGTCAAGTTCAACAATCAAATTGAATGAACTAAGCCAT
>CM038228.1:97211207-97283195 GCA_021442155.1 Cymbidium sinense | reverse complement strand
TATTATATAATTTGAGACTAAAACATCTACATAGAGGTCAAGAGACAATTTTAACCTTTTTCTCATTTCTATTATGAAAGTATTACTTTGTGCAACATGCCTAATATAAATAAATTCCACATTCATTTTGTGTACTATAATTATAACTTAAAACCTCTTATACTTTATTTACAATGACTTCAAATGCATATAACAACATAATGCATGAATTATGAAAAATATCAATACCACTGTGCTTAATTTTATATCTTTTACTTATGCACAACGTGTAATTTCACTTTGTAATCATTAAGTAATGCCACAAAAATTTACTACAATGGATAACTTATGCATATATTGCAACATCAAGTAGGAATAAATTTTACTAGCTTTCTTTCATATTAGATGAAAAAATTTTGTTGACCTCATTTTTGGATGAGGTTAATTTGGCATTTGAGAGATCCTAATCTCAAATAGGATTTTCTTAATTCAATGTTTAGGACACCTCACCTAGTGTCCTAGAAAATCTTTTTGAGTTTGTTCTAACCTATGTGATATAGGTAGAATCAATCCAAATTTTCAATTTGGATTAACTCAAATAAATCAAATTAAAATGAAGAAAAGAAAACCCATTTCATTTGAATTTAAATTGATCACTTGAACTCATTTGAAATCATACCTAACCCACTTTAAGCAAAATGAGTTAAAATGAAATTAAATTTAAAATCAAATTAAATGGCTTAATTAAATCATAATGCAATTGATCATCAAATTACATTATGGTATTAAAAAAATAAACTAAACAAATTGAAGGAAAAAGTTAATCTCAAATCCCTAAGAAAACTCAAATGCAATTAAATCTAATCTCAAATCTATTTTGAGATTAATTTGAGCATATCATACTTTAATTCAAACTAAGATGATAATGTCATATTGCATGGAAATAATAAAAGCAAAATAAATAAAAAAAGAGAAATAAAAAATGGAAAAAGAGAAGAAAAAAATTATCCCCACCTCTTAAGAGGATGGCAGCCTTCAAGTGAAGGCTGCCTTCAAGTGATGGCTGCCAATGAAGGCTGCCTTCAAGTGATGGCTGCCTTCAAGAGAGAATTGGCTCCTCGAAGAAAAAAGAAATAAAGTAGAAATGATATATGATGTTTCGGCCAAGGAGAAATAATCACATACAGACCTCCTCAAAAAAAAAAAAAAAATGAATAAGCTCTCATACACCATCCCAAGCCAAAATCGAAGCCAAACAAAATCCCCCCTTCCCTCCAAGTGTTCTCAATCAGTGGAACCATCAAAACCAAATTTTGAATCCAAAGCTTGAGCTAGTGATCAAACCACAAGGAATTCTCCAAATTCCTTTGAAGCAAGGCTTTCTATTGAAGAATCAAAGCTACTTCAATTGATTCCAGCCTTTTAGATCCCCTAAATCAAGGTATGCCATTATTGAACCCCTCTTTTCTTCAAAGCTTTCGGCCATGATCGTATCCCTACAAGGCGTGTTCTCTGGTGAGATCAAGCCATATGGATTGAAAGAGGATCTTTCAACGATCATGTAGCACTTTGAATCATCCAATTTGGTTAAGTATATCAAAAGATATTAACAAAACAAGTTGGACGGTCCTCCCCAGATCGGAGAGGCGAAGAAATCAGGACCATCCACTTCTTTTAAAAAGAGATGGACGGTCCAGATCTAGGCTGTTAATTTTGATTAAATCCCTTTAGGAATCGCAAGAATAATAGGGACCGTCTGATCTGCGATCGAACGGCCTCGGATTGTCTCACAGGATCAACCCTCGCGACACGCTCTTGATCCCGCAAAACCGCGGGATCATCAGGGACCGTCTGATCTTTGATCGGACGGTCCAAAGCTAATCCCGCTCATTTTAGTTAAAATGCGTGGGACCCGTAACTTAAAAACCGTTAAGCAACGATTTAATTAATTTTAAAAATATTCAGAAAACTTTAAAAAATCATAACAAATCAAAGAAAAATCAAAAAAATATAAATAAAAACTCTATGGATTTGTCCTAATGAGAGAAATCTATTGAAATTAAAATCCCCAATTGTTCTCGGGTGATTTTTTTCTTAATTTAGGTTTAATTGAAAACTATTAAACCTTAATTACTCTTAAATTAATAATCCAATTAATTTGAAACTTTGGGGAAATGAAATTAAGCATAAAACATACCTTAGGTAAATTTTTTGGGGATTTAATTCTCCGAAATAAAATGAAATTAAAATTTTATGTGAGTTAACCCTTAAATTAAATAAATTAATTACCCTTTAATAAAATAATTATAAAATTTTAATTTAATAATCTTAAATCAAAATAATGAACATCAAAATAATAATTGAACTTAATTAAACTAATATAAACCTAACATGAACTTAATTAATTTAATTTAATAATAAAAAATAAAGTAATTCAATTAAATTAATTGAAATTAATTAAATCATAATAAATCAACTAGTTAATCTAAAATTATGAATAAACCCTCATTGGAAAGGTATTTCAGTGTAGAATATGTAAAAAATAAAATATTGTAATTAATATTAATAAATTAATCTTAATTTAGGTTTTAATGAAATAATTAAAATCTTAATTACACCCTAATTACATCTCTAATTAAACTAAAACTTTAGGAACATAAAATTGGCATAAAACTCCACTTGTCATAATTATCCAAACCCAATTGGTCTATAAATTTGGAATTCTTGATTTTACAAATCTCTAGGTCAATATGAACTAAATAATAAATAATAATCATTAATTCATTAAATCAACAAATAAATTGAACCAATTTGAAATAAACATAAAAAAACTTAGGGTAATTCATTAAAACTTTCTAAGTCAGAGAATTTAATCAAATATCAAAATTGTAAGAAAATAAATACTTAATGAAATTCAAACATAATTAAACAACAAGTTAAATTTAACAAAACATTCATCCTTAATGAATTTAGATAATGAACTTAAAACCTTGATTAATCAAATCAGATTAAGTAATCAACCTAAGTACTTTAGGTTAAGAATAATCTATGAACAAACCTAAGACATTAATTCATATTAATGGACTTAAAACTTAAGCTTACAAATTCATAATTTAATATCTTAAGTTAAATTGAATGAAATCAAACAAAAATTAAACTCTTTAAAGTAACATAAGACAAATCAAATGAAATCCATATAAATTAATTTAAAATGAAATAAATCAAACAAATTAAATTAATTCAAACAAATGAAATAACATAAATCAAATTCAAACATAATTGAAATCAAAAGGATTAATTAAAATACTTAAGGATTTTAATTAGCCTTTTGGAAACTTCATTAGGATTTAGGATGTTGAATGTAAAGAGCTCCATCCAAAAATGAAATCATTCCATTATTCATTCTTGAAAACCTATACAACTTTAACAAAATAAAATGAACATAAAAAATGAGAATTAAATCATTAAATCATTTGAATTGAAACCAACCAATGGTAAAAATTAAACTAATTCAAATTTCAAACTTCAAAACTTAAACTTAAAGGCCTAGCAAAGACTTACCACACAAACCCCACTACTACACACACTAGATTATTTAGGTCATGGACCTAGATCTAGGTTAGATCATTTTGTGATTTTCTTTTAATCTCTTGTGATATGTTGTGATGTGCTTCACATGTCTGTGTGGTGTATTGCTTTAGACTAGATGCCTAAGTTTGTTTGTTCATTAGACTGGATGTTAGGACATTCTTTCTAGATTTGACACTATTTTCTACAGGGGACTGTGTTAAAGGGATCACTGTAATAAATAAATCATAAAATTAATGTTTGCTTACAGGTGCTAAAAATCCCTTAACATAGTCCATAGGACAGGTGGGCTTGGCAAGCAACTAATGTTAAGCCCGCATGTTTGTGAAATAAAAAATGCTTTGTATGTTGTGTGTATTTCCTAACATCTGTTTTGCAGGGCTTAGGATTTTTTTTTGAATTTTAAATGTAAATTTGAGCTTAGAATTAGGTTAGGATCTATGGGGTCTAGGATTAGCAGGAGTTGACCCAACCAGGAGATGGTGCGGTGGTCCCCTGGAGCAGATGGATGTCCTGAAGAAGGAGACTTTCTAAAAAAAAAGACCCATAGATTTAAACTTGTAGTTCTAGGCGGGTTGTATAAGGAACTGCCTAATTTTCTCTCTTGGGGTGTACGTACATCTATGGATTGGCCTTTTCTTATATAATTTAATTTGGCTTGATTTATTTTGGGTGCGTAATAGAAATAACATGCTTTTCTTAGGTTTCTTTCTGTGCTATGTTTATACTGTGATGTATGCCTGGACGTAGGCTCATAGGATAAACTAAATTTTCTACCCAACTAAATCAACTGAAACATAAAAATAAATACAACTCATAATATTCACATAAAAGCCTAGGTATTAAAATAAGATAAAATATGTAGCAACCCCTTAGCTGGATGTCATGCATAATCATATTGTTTCACTCTTGATTGATGAAGGAATTCCATCTTTACCTAGGCTTGACCTTTGAGAGCCTATGATGGAAGCACACCTTCTTCTATTTTGATTTGGCCCATGATCTTTTTCTAATTGCACACATTAGGCATAAATTGTATCCTTATGGCCTAAATGAATCCTGAGTCAAAAATTATTAAAATCTGAAAAATGTGCATTAGTTATATGTATCTTCATACCCTACATGATCTTAGGGATTAAGGAGTAAGTCTAGGTTCATAGATTTCTTTCCTAAAATTGTAACAGCCTAGCCATCTTGCATTCATATGACTTAGCCTCATGATTTTAAAATGCGGTTAGGTGGTGTTAGCTGGCAGCCTTCTCCAGGCATGTCGTAAGTCCAGAAGAGTCAGGGATAGGTTAGTTCCTTCAAGTGAAGAGAATGACCAATGATTCCCAAAAATAGAACTAGGTCGAGCATCGACATGTGTAAGCACAGACTAGGTTAAGCATCCTTTAAGAATAAGTCTTCAACCCTAGGCATTTATGTAGTCTTGTGCTGCTAGAATCTAAGTCCTAGATTTCTAAGAAAATGACAACTTGAAATTTAAAATTAAATCTCAAATTTAAGCCTAATCATAGGATAGATGAAATATCTACTGGGCATACCAGTATCAATAGGCATTTCCTACTCTTTTCCATTTGACTCTTAAAAATAACTCTCTCCAATTTGGACCTCTCCCAATTGAATTTCCAAAAATCAATTCTTTGAAAGCTACCTTAGTAGTCTTTAGGAATAACCACTTATTTCTTTAATCGAGAGTATTCTTAGGAAGAGACCCTTCCTAAGATGTAATTAACTATAGAGACTTTCCTTTATAGGGAACCAGGATCCCAGGATAAAATTGACCCTGTTCTACTTTTCTATGTAGTTCAGGCGAAAATACTTTGGTACACGAAAGACCCATTAGCCTTAGGAGTCTTTTATTAAAATGATCGAATCCATTACAGGAAAGCATGTTTATCTTTTGAGATAATATGTTTATTTCTTAATGCCGTATTTGATCATTTAAATAAAATATTCTTAAACTCTATGTGGTGTCATTTCTTTTCTCTATTCTGAACAGAGAGAAAAAGAAAACTAACAAATTCTACATAAGAAAATCTTAGATTTGTGAAAAGGCATGAATGGGACAATTGTATTTATTATTATTAACAACTTATTATTTCTTTTAAATAATCCATGATTTCTTAAGCCATTCTACAAAACATAACTACTAACTAAAGATAAGTTACCTTATTGGGATGTGAAAATATGTACAAAAGGTTTTCCCTCTTCTTCCTTGAGGCTTATCTTTTCTTCTCCAATAATATTTTATATTTTTATTTTAAGGGTTGTTTGGGATCATTTTTATTTTTATTTTTTACTTTTTATTTTATTTTTTAAAAATTTAAATTTAAAATAAAAATATATTTGATCATGATAGTTATTTTCAAAAGCAATCAAAACAACCAAAAATTATTTTAAGTATTTTAGAATTAATTTAATTTTTTAAAAAGAAAAAATAAATTACTTAAAAATATACTAAACAAATATACTTTTTGAAATAATAAAAAAAAATAAAAATAGAACACACAATATAAATTTAATTAATCCCAAATGGACCCTTATTTTTTTATGTTCACAACATATTTAAATCTACCTTTTTTAAGGCTCTTTTTAAAGCAAATCATATATCAAAATTTTATCTTGCAAACATTGCTTTTTATGGACAATTAATACTCAAATTTGCACCATAAATTAAACTTGTATCTCCAAAAAAATTTAAACATTTCTAATCTTTATAGTAGAACATAAAACTTTTTATCTCTAAATTAAAAAAAAAAAACTTGTAATCCTCATTTAAAATTCTTATTTTACCATTAGCCCAAGCTCCATTTAAAATTGGAAATTTTACATATATACTACATAATTCTTAAGCATTTACATATCTAACACCTAAATGTTGGTATTACAAAAATAGCATTTTTCGATGCATAAAAAAATACATTCCATTTTAAAAAATAATAATAATACTATTTTTGTTATAATAATCAAGATTAAGATATTATTTTTATAAATATTGAAGTCATAATATATTAGTAAATAAATAAGAATTGTATGCTATGTATGTAAATGCCTCTTAAAATTTTCTCGAAAAAGTGTAAAATTTCCAAATGGCACATCTGCATGGATAATTATAGAAAATAAAACATCATGCAATGCTTCATCTTTATAATGACTTGGGTCCATTTGGGATAGTTGCAGCTTTCTCTGAAGTAACTATGAAGCTGATGTGGATGAAGTTGGTGGTAGGAAGCTACTATTGCTGAAGCTGAGATGCTGTTTGGAAAACTATGTTCATAATCTATTGAGCTATAGATGTTTATGCATAAATGACTAAAATGCCCCTATGAGTATGAGCTGAGTAATTGTAAACAAAATGAAAAAAAAGATAAGTGATACTCATATATTGCCATAAGTCAACTAAATTATATTAACAGATTATACATTACTTAATAAATAACACTACTTAATAAATAACCATAATATTAAAATTATAAGTACAACAACTAGTACGATCAAAATATTAATCTTACTATCCAATTGATCAAATCTTTTTAAGGAAATTTTTCACTACTATCCTCCTAGCATGCTCATTGTTTGATGTGTCACCTTCATATTCGTCAACCCATCTGAAGTAGTTGCAATCATCTCCTATTATATTTCTTGGACACCTAAAAAATCTCCTCCCATAATTTTCTTCCTTACGTGAAGTGAATACATAATGCAAAATCACATAGCTCCTGACTCTAGAGATCCTTGAACTCATATTTCCTAATAAAAATGTGTATAAATATTAGAATTATTAATATGAGGATGGTAGACACTGCAGAATATTTAAAAAAGAAAATTAAATAGCACAAAGATACTATTTCCCAAAAAAATGATTGAAATTTTATTAATGTAAATAGAATATACATAGTCTTTGTAGGAAAAAAAATCTCAAAGCGAATGCTACCAAGAGCTACAATAAACCTATTGAAGGAATTCCCCTAACTAATACAAGAATAGATTACAAGAAAAAGTAAAGTAAAAATTAGCAGAAAGGTAGCGTGACAGTGACTTCTTGAGAAAAGCACATAACCACTGCTAGGTTCCACCCTCTACACATACCTGCAAGAAGCTCATAAAATACATAAGCAAGCGTAGAAAGATACGTTAAAGAAAAATAGTGATGGCTCACAGAATCCATTCGATGGAGCAGCAATATATGTGAGCATCTAAACTTTTAAAAGAAGGGTTACAATCATATAATGCTACCACCCTTACTGATAGAAAGAAAAACATCAATGCCATCACAACCTTTCATTCCATACCAAGAAAACCCCAATAATGATAGCATGACCAAAACCTACAATGTAACCACCACCATTAATAACAACACAGCCAAGCAAGAACAACCTAGCCAAAGGTAAAAAAAAAACAACCCAACACAGGGAACCGGAGCCACCATAGATAATAGCACAAGGAAGTAGGCCAACAAGCCAACCAACCCACCCAAACCAACAACACAAACAAGAAACAAGCTTGCCACCAATAGATTAGAAGGAAGGCCAACTGATAATGTAATAACCAATAGCCACAATGATAATGATAGCAAGGAAGAGTTTATTCCAAAACTACTGTAAGAACCACCCAAACCACGGATATATAAGCACAAGGCAAAGAGCCAACAAGACAAAACTAACAAGAACAACCTCCAAGTAAAAAAATAACCCAAAGACAAGGAAACGAGCTACAATATATAACAATACATGGAAATAACCCAATAAGCCAACCAAATAACCCAAACCAACAACACAAACAACCCAAAAAAAGATTAAAAAATAACCTAGCAGACAAGGAACCGAGCCACCATGGCTAAGAGCAGAAGGGGATAGGCCAACAAGACAACCAAACCAGCAAAACCAGCAGCACAAACAACCCAACCACAAGGATAAAAAAATAACCCAGCATAAGAAACTTCAACCACCATGGATAACATCACATGTAGATAGGCTAACAAGCCAACCAAACCACCCAAACTAGCAATAATAACCTAGATAGTAGCAAGGAAGAGCCAATTATTCCAAAACCTATAATGTGACAACCATCCAACCACCACAGATAATTGCACAAGGCACCAGGCCAACCACCCAAAACCAGCAAGAACAACCCAACCACGAGGCGAAAAGAAAAATAACCCAGCAGTAGGAAGCAGAGCCACCATGGCTAATAGCATAAGGAGGCAGGCCAACAAGCCAACCAATCCACCTAAACCAACAATAAAAATCCAGCCAGAATGTTAAAAAAAACCCAGCAGCAGGAACCAGAGCCACCATGGCTAACAGCACAAGGAGATAGGCCAAGAAGCCAACCAACCCACCCAAACTAGCAAGAAAAACCCACCCACATTATTAAAAAACAACCTAGCAGTAAGAAGCAGAGTCACCATGGATAACATCATAAGGAGACATGCCAACAAGCCAACCAACCCACCCAAACCAGCAAGAAAAACCCATCCACATTGTTAAAAAACAACCCAACATTTGGAAGCAGAGCCACCATGGCTAACACCATAAGGAAACAGGCCAGGAAGCCAACCAACCCACCCAAACCAACAAGAACAACCCAACCAGAATGTTAAAAAATAACCCAGTAGGAACTAGAGCCACCATGGCTAACAACGCACAAGGGGACAGGCCAACAACCAACCCACCCAAACCAACAAGAACAACCCAGCCACAATGTTAAAAAAATAACCCAACACAAGAAACTTCAGCCACCATGGATAACAGCATAAGGAAACATGCCAACAAGCCAGCCAACCCACCCAAACTAGCAACACAAACAAGAATCAAGCCTTCCATATATCAATGCCAAGAATATAAAATGGTTTAGGGAATCATTTGAATTCAAAACCAAAGCACAATGCAATGTCTTAACAATGAAACTAAGAGAATAAAAGAATCAACTTACTATTATCCTAAAACTACACCATATTCACCATCAATACTCTCAACAAACTTTGATACTAAAACTAATCACAATCTAATTCATCGACAATCTGCTCTCGTAACTCTTTCATTTCTTTGACTCCTTCTCCTTCTTGAGTCTCAACTTCTACTATGTGATAGTTTGTTTCCACTATTGAGTGGCCCAACCAATATTTAAATGCTTCAAGGAGAACAAATGATTGATCATTGATTATTTTCCACCCTCCTTGCTGTCTAAGTGGACTACTATAAGGATGCTAAGTGGCCTTGAGAAAGAATTAGCCAAATTCCAAGTGAATTTGGCCATAGGATACCCTTTGACCTAAGGGCAAAGTGGTCATTTGGCCATGATTTTTTATTTGGGAAGATTTGAAATGAATCAAAAATGGGTTGGGCCAAATTTTAAGTGATTTAGAGTTCATTTGGTTTGAATTGGTTCAGTTTGACCCATTTAGGTCAAGTTGGGTCAAATTGTGTTATGTTGACCAATTGGTCAAATTGGGTCAAACCATGGGTTAGGTCAAATTTAAATGATCATTTGGAGACTATGGGTATCATTGGTTTGGTTTAGGTCAAATGGGTCAAGTTGACCAATTTGACCTTTTGACCCAATTGAGTTAGGTCATGGGTTGGTTTAGGCTTGGTTGCTCATTTGAAATGTATTACAAGCTTTGGTTTCATTCAATTTTAGTTTGGTTTGATTTCAAGTTGATTTGACCTTTTAGGTCAAGTTGGGTTCATGGTCAATTTGGCTAGGTTGGGTCCAATTGGTTAATTGAAGTTTTGGTCAAGTTCAACAATCAATTTAGAATGAATTTAACCCATTGGTTGCAATCAATTTGGCTTAGATCAAGATTTGACCCATTTTGACTTTCTAAGTCAATTTGGGTCAACTTAGGTCAAGTGGCCAATTAGGCTTGGTTTGGCTCAATTGATGGCTTGGTTAAGTTCAATCATTGATTATGGATTGATTTAGATCAATAGTTTCAATCAATTTAGCTTATTGTAAATTTTGGCTTGTTTAGATTTTATTTGGGCTAAGTGTTGACTTGGTAAAGGCTAAGTTTGACTTGGTTTGACCCAATTTGAGTGTTGATCATTGATGATTGTTGATCACAATGTGAGGCTTAGATGGGCTTAATTCAATCTAATTTGGGTTTGATTAGAATTTGGCTCAAAAGATGCTTTAGGTTACTTTGGGTCAAGTGAGCCTAAATGGGTCAATTGGCTTGATCAAGCTTGATTTAGGTTTGGTTGAACTCACATATGAACATATGATGGAAATATAAATCAAATTGCAAGTGATTTGGAGTCAAATGGGTTTTGGTTCATTTGAGAATTTCAAGTCAAAAGGATGAACATGGGTTTGACTTGGGATAGTTTGATTTTGGTTTGGTGATTATAGTTTATGTTTATATTTGGGCATGTGATTGAAGGAATGATTATTTTGAAGAGAAAATCCAAAGGTTTGGATTAATTTGAGAATGATTTGGCTAAGTTCAAGAATTTGGCTTGAAAGATGTAAATTGAATTTTGGTTTAATTTTGGATTTATTTTTGGTTATTTGAATTTATACTTCATTTATATTTGTAAATATAAATGAGAATATAAATGGGTTAAGAGGAAATCTTTTGAGTTTGGAGTGATTTGGATTTGGTTTGAGCTAAGTCCATAAGATGAAATCAAAGGGCTTAGGAAAGATTTTGAGTTTTGAATTCAATCATGGGTTTCAATCATTTGATTTGGAATTGATTTATGATTTGGATTTTGGAATTGATTTATGATTTGAGAAAATCAATTGGGTTGGAATTAATTTAAGATTTGATTTGGAATTGATTCATGATTTAAGAAAATCAATTGAGTTGGAATTGATTTAAGATTTAATTTGGAATTGATTCATGATTTGAGAAAAATAAATTAAGTTGGAATTGATTTAAGATTTGATTTGGAATTTGGTTTGAAGGAGGGAAGCAAGGATTAGGTTTAAGCTATAGGGTAGGCAATTCTTTCTAATACCCCTAAGGCATAACCTATTCTTATGGCTAACTCTTAAATCTCTAGGGTTAGGTTAAGTTTTTACATAATCACTAGAAGTATCTTAAGACTAAAGAACTCTTGGTGTTTAGAGGAGTCCTATGCCTAAGATGGAGAAGTTAAGAGCTCACTCCAAAAGTGAGGTCAACAAAGGCCTAATAGGTGTGGTGTGACTAACAAGGCATACCACACGCATTGGTTGGATGATCAACAACATTTGAACGATCTCCTAAGCCCTAGGTGTAGAAGGAATTAAAAACTTAGTGCAATGTGACTCTACTCATGTCAAAAATATAAGAGAGCGAAGGGGAATCCACTAGGGATGGAGTATGTGAACCTTCCACTAGGGAAGTAGGTTCAAGTCATCCACTAGGGGATGAGAGGTTGTGAAATCCAGTTGGAGATTAAAATTTGGAATCCACTAGGGATAAAAGATGTGAACCTTCCACTAATGGAACAAGTTCAGGTTGGATTGAATTGATTCCACTAGGGAGATTAGAAGGATTTGCATTTCAGAGGAGGATTGATTGTTTAATTTGACTCCACTAGGGAGAAGGGTTGATTTTATTTCAGATTTTAAAATTTGAATTTTGAGATGGACCTTATCGGTTTGTGATGGACTACAGATAGGTCATGTTGGCCTTGGCTTATCTCAGATTTACCAATCCAAAGGGGTAGTCTACAAACCACATGGTAAGGCTTTGCCTTTGGTGTACGACAGCTATATCCTCCAAAGTAGGGATCAATCGGTGATCCATGGTGGGTGAACCCAACCAAACACTAATCGAGTGAATGCCGGGAACTTAAATCAGCTCAAAGATAGTCAAAATTAATTTCATTTTAATTTAATTTGGTGGATATCATTAGTTTGTGATGGATTGCACTGAGTAGGGGCCATATTAGCCTTGACATACTTGATATCGATCTAAAGGGAGTAGCTTTTGGTGGGGAAAACTATCCAACCAAAGATGTGTCTTCGATTTGATCAATGGGAAGAAAGCATAGGGACTCACATCTTTCCTGAATAAAAGACCACTGGAGTGATACATTAGCAAGGTAACATATCAACCTGACCTAAGGCTGTTCGTCAATTTGTGATAGTTATTCTAGAAAGAATGCTAATATACTTACATCTTCTAAAGTGAAATGACTATTGGGGAAACTATTTATGGCAAAATAGATTGAACCTAACTTAAGGGCGACTACAGAGAGAGTGCCAGCCCAAGGACTTATGTCAACTCAAGTGTAGTCAGGAAAATCTTATAGAGAGTTATGTTGAAACTGCCCTAAAGATAGGATGCCTACTTAGGAAAGGGGCTGCTAAGGGCTTGAATTTCTAATCCATAAGCAAATAGATTTATTTGTTTAGTTGGCTTACTTATCATGGACCCTATTAGTTTGTGAGGGATCATACAGAGAAGGAGCTTATATCAACCTAGACCTATCTCGGTGCAAGGAGAATCCGTTGAACAAATTCTCTAACCACAGGGGTGGCTACTAGGAAAGGGGGACTGTCCAATCCAAGAGTAACCTGGGTAGTGTCTAAATGGAGTCGCTAAAGACATGATCCAAGTAGAGTGCCTACAGGGGAGGGGCTACTAAGAGCTTTATCCAAAACCCCGAAGAAGATAATATCTATAGGTATTCGGTGGCCAACTCAAGAAGAAAGCGTAGGGACTCACATCTGCTAAGAGTGGTGTATCCACTGGGGTTTTCGCTATCAACATAGCGAACATCAACTACCTAAAGTGCTCATCGATTTGCAAATTTTAGCATAAGAAGAAAGCATCAGGGACTCACATCCTCCTACAATGGAACTGATTGCTGGGATAGTCTATCTTTGGCTCAACATGTGCTATCCGACCTAGGATAACTAGTGAGTGAATGCCACTTGGGGACTTATATCAACTCAAAAGTAGTCGAGAGGAAAGGATCCATTAGGGGACTTATCCTAAACCTCAAATATACACTCGACCTAGTTTGTACATGATGGCTAGTTCAAGAAGAAAGCATGTAGGCTTACATCATCTTAAATAAAGTTAACCTGAGGTAGCTTACTGGCTATGTAGTGAGGTCTACCAAACTAACAAGGTGCTCGTGGGTTTGTAATGGTCAAGTCAGGAAGAAAGTGCGGGGACTCACATTCGCTAGACAAATGACCACTAGGGTGACACACTAGCAAGGCAGTATGCCAGCCTGACCTAGAGCAACTAATAAGTGAGTGTGATAGGGGGCTTGCTCCCACATCAAAATAGCTTGAGACAAAAGATATGTGTTTATGTTTATGTTTATGTTTGAAGAGAATAGGATGCCGCTCGGGTTCTCTTACACCTACCCTAAATATGCTTAAAAGTTCATGAAATGATGCCATGAATGGTAGTTGTGATCCCACCAAGAAATGATGCCGCTTGGGTTCTCTCACACCTAACTTAATTGTGCTAGTCGAAATGGGATACCTCTCAGGTTCTCTCACACCTATTCTAGTAGGGGAATCATGTTTAGTTTGTGTTTGTATTGTGAAAGAGGGGTAAGATGCCTCTCGGGTACTCTTACACCTACCCTAAACACGTCATGGCGAATTCGTAAACAAGCAAACATTATTTTGAATGAAGAGAATATTTTGATGAATTGGAATAGAATTTTTTTTTGAAGATAATTATTTTCAAACATGATTTTATGGGTAGCATTTCTTCAAATAGAGCCCATTAATTACAAGCATCGGACATTCCCCATTACCATCAATAAGTTGAGAAGATCCTCCTTGGTAGGCTTCTATATGATAAAAGGGCCTTCCTAAGTGGGTTCAAACATGCCTCCCATCTTTCGATAAGCAATAATTAGTCTCCTTAGAACTAGAACAAGCTCTCCTACTTGAAAAGCTTTAGGGTGGACTAGCTTATTGTGAGCTTGAATCATCTTGGCTTTGTATAACTTGAGGTTCTAGCATGCTCGTAGGCGTCTCTCCTCCAAACCTTTGAGCTCTTCTAACCGCAACTTTGCATTATAGTATGTAGTATTTTACTATCCATTGCTACCTTAGTGATGGGAGCTAAACTTCTAATGGTAAAATGGCTTTGGACCCATACACTAAAGAGAACGGGGTAGATTGGGTTGGAGTTCTATGTGTGGTGTGGTATGCCCACAAGGCTTCAACTAGCTACTCATACCATTGCCGCTTGTTATCGTTGAGTGTCTTCTTTAGTATATGAATTATAGTTTTGTTGAATGCTTCTGCTAGGATATTTACCCTAGGGTAGAAGATGGTGGAATATCTACAATCTATGCTATATCTCTTGGCGAAGCTATTGATCTTAGTGCTTTTGAATGTAGTACCGTTATTGGATATAATTTATCTAGGCACCCCAAACTTATATACGATATGATTCCTGAAAAATTAGAGCACATGCTGAGCTGTGACTTCTCTGAGTGGGATTGCCTCCACCCACTTGGAAAAGTAGTCGGTGGAAGCTAAGATGAACAGATGACCCTTGGAAGAAGGAGGATCGATAGGACCCACTATGTCGGTACCCCAACACTCAAATGGCCATGAGTCCAATGTAGGATGTAGAATGTTGGGTGGTTGATGTAGGACCACATCATGTACCTAACACTGATGGCATCTCCTAGCTACGTTCATGCAATAAGTGATCATCAAAGGCCAGCAGTATCCTAGTCCCTTGCTCTTTGCTTTCATCTTCAGACCGGATTGATATGCTCCGTATAGACCTGAATGTACCTCGATCATGATCTTATAGGCTTCGTGTTTGTCTAGATAGTGTAACCACATTTAATCAAAAGACCGTTGGTACAAGGTGCCATCCACGAGAGCATAGGAGAGAGCTCTCTACTTCATCTGATGGGCTTGTGATTTCTCTTGAGATAGTTTTTCTCTAGTAAAGTAATCCATGAATGGTTGCCTCTAATCCAACTCCTCATCTTTTTCTGCAATGGTAACCTCCCCTTCAAGAGAAAGTTTCTCAACGAGTTTAGCATCAATAAGGGATAGGACTTGTCTATATTGAACCCTTATTAGAATTGACTCATCTTCCAGACATGCCAATTCCTTGGCAAGTTTTGCCAAAGCATTTGCTACTGCATTCTCTCCTCGAGGGACCTTGTAGATGGTGACCTCAGGGATTTGGGCCAATAGCTTTATGGTGTACTCATGGTAGTGACGAAGCTTAGGTTTTAAAACCTTATAAGACCCAACAATCTGGTTGATGACCATATGAGAATCCACATAGATGTTGATACTTTTGACACACACTATAATAGCTAACTCCAGATCGACAATCAAAGCCTCATACTTGGCTTCGTTGTTGGTGCATGGATTGGAGAGATAGTATGAGAATCTTATCATATCGTGGTCTGGAGTTAAAAGGATGATTCCTACCCCTGCCTTTCTTGGAAGAGTAGATCGTGGTTCTTCTCCTTTGTGAAAAGAAGCTGCACCATCAAAATACATCTCCTAGTGGCGATTATCAATCCCCCCTAAGTTCATGATTTGTTCATCGGAGAGATCATCATTAAGCGGGGAATCAGTAGGTAGTGGGTGTACTGCTAAGAAATCCACTAGTGCCTGTCCTTTCACTGCACGGAGGGGTACGAATGTAATATCAAACTATGAGAGAATCATGGACCAACGTGCTAACCGTTCAGATAATGTCAATCGTGTCATAAGAAACTACAGTGGATTGATTCTTGAAATCAAGTTTACCTTATGAGAAAACATATAGTGCCATAGCTTTTGGGATGCAAAGATGAGAGCTAGGCAATGTTTCTCAATAGGTGAGTAGTTTTCTTTAGCAGGGATCAGACGATGGCTAAGGTAATAGAGAGAATTCTCCTTCCTTTATCATTAATTTGGGCCAACAAAGCGCCAAGGGAGATGTCCAATGCAACAGTGTAGAGGGTAAGTGGCTTGCCCAAGATAGGGGCTGCTAGAACTGCCAGCTTCACCAAATACTGTTTGATGTCTTCAAAAGCATGCTGACACTTATCATCCCACTTAAACTTAGCATCTTTTTTGACAAGTGCTGAAAATGGCTTGCATCTCCTCGATAGATTGGAGATAAAGCACCTTAGATACGCCAACCGCCCTTGGAATGATCTGAGTTGAGTTATACTTTTAGGGGGTGGCATTTCTAAGATAGCTTTGATCTTTTTTGGGTCTATTTCTATTCCTCGATGTCGAATAACAATCTCAAGGAACTTTCCTAAAGCCACTCCGAATGCACACTTCAGGGGATTCATTTTGAGGTTGAATTGTCTTAACAGTTTGAAAAATACTCTCAAGTCAAAGAGATGATCTTTCTTTTGTTTATTTTTGACTACTAGATCATCAACATGGCATTCAACTTGATGATGAATGAGTTCGTTGAAGATCTGAGTCATGTCTCGTTAGTATGTAGCACCAGCATCTTTAAAGATCATCAGGATTTTGTAAAGTTTTTAAACACACCTCCTCATAAGAGTTAGTGTGGTTTGAGAAGATCCTATCAGACTCCAGATGATTGGTGACAACTAAGCAGTAACCATCATCATCGACTGGACTCATTGTACAAATCCTTGTCCTGGTCTTAATTGTACATCCCTGCCTTTATTATCTTATAGCTTCTCAAAATACTCTGTCCTGTGCTTAGACTATGTATAAGGAATCAAACCTTTCTTCACAAGATTATGAACATAAGGTGAGTACCAATCAAAAGGTAATTCTATTAAATCTTTTATATGAATTATCCTTAAGTTCTACATCAACTTTTGGACTTAAGGATGATGATCCCAATAAGAATCTCTTTGGCTTGACATCCATGGAAGATCCAAGGGCTTCCTTAACTACTAAACCCTTTTGAGAAGAAAGTGGGGTTAGAGCTAAAGTTCCCAACTGCTGCCTAATGGTACATAATCCTGATTCGAATACATTCATGCTTTGCTTGGAGGCCTGATCTTCATCACTATCTTGCTCGAGTGTCACCTCTAATGAAACCCAGGATTGGTGTGCTCACATGAGACTCATCCTCTGAGCTGGATTCCAAGTCTATGTGAATAGCTGAAGTACTCCTGTGAATTAGAACATAACTCCTATTGGCCGGCTGCCAACCAGGGGGGTCTTCCACCTCTGGAATTGCCTCTATATCTGCCTTTGCCTCTACCTAGTGGAGGTCAAGTCATCCTACCCATATGTCCATATGGTGGAACAAACTGTGGGTGGAATGTAACATGTGACTCTATCTCTTCCTTGGTGTCCCTTTCTCGCTCACTTGTACTTTCCTTTTTCTTTTCTTTTTTCCTTTTCTTCTTCTTTTTCTTCTTTTTCTTTTGTATTTGAATTTTGACCAAGTTCATGAGAATATACATTTTGATTTTGAGGAAGATAGTAGGTCGCATCTTCATATATCTCAACCTCTCTAACTAAAAATGGCTTTTCATCTTCTTTTACATAGTATTCGATTCCATCTCTTTGAAACTTGATGCACTGATGAAGGGAGGATGGAATCATCTTGTTATGGTGTATCCAAGGCCTACCGAGCAAAGTAGTGAATGTTATATTCGAGTCAATTATATATAACTTAGCTTCAGTATTCTAGTCACTTATTTCCAAATGTAACACTATGGAGCCTAAAGCCCTCTCACCTTGTTCATTGAATCCTCTTAACATTATCCGATCTCCTCGGAGCTTAGAGATGCCAATCCTCAAATAGGCAAGGGTTTTTAGGCTCATAATGTTCATCGATGCACCTAGATCAACTAAAACCCTAGAAAGTCTGAATCTGCCCATATCCACTGTGATGTAGAGGGGTTGTGCTCCATGTCCCCCAGAAGAAGGTCTTCATTGGTGAATGTGACTCCCTAAGCTTCTCTTGAATAATGTGCCTCCTCTCCAACAGTGGCCAGTTGAGCTAAGCATATCTTTGGATCAAGAAGAGCCTTGATTAATGATTCCCTCATCTCTTTGGATAAGACAAGGGCATCATATATGCTTAGTTTAGTTGGCAACTTTCTTAGGTGAGTGTGGACATTGTAATCAACTTTGGCTGAACCTTCACAAGCATATCCATGGGTGGAGCATCCTGTGGAGGGGCTTCTTGCTTGCTGGTACTAATGACTTGTTAACCTTTATCCTGAGTTGCTGCCCTAAGAGATAGAACCTTGCCACTACGGAGGTTAACTTCGGTGATCTCTTATGGTGGGTTAGTGAAAGATTTTACCGTCAGGCATACCTATAGCTTCTCTTATAGGACTCTCGAAATCAGATGATTCCAAGTCTATCTCGAGAGGTGAACCCATAGTATTCAGAAAAGAAAAGTCCATTTTTGAATCAGAAATAGGATGATCAGAGTTGTTATAATTATTAAGACTTGAAGAGTTTTTTAAAAGAGTAGAATCAGATAACCCATCAGAAGTGGTACATATATAATTCAAACTAGATTTAATCCTCAATTTCTTAAATTTAAAAGGAGGTACATAATAGAAATCTAGTATAGTAAGTGAGGTGAGGGATTTGATGCCCTCATTCATTGATACAAGATGTATACTAGAAGAAGAGCTAGCTGAAGTAGGAATGCCAGATGAAGTAGTAGCTATAATGGTGGAAATGATGCTGGACTTGGTCGGTGATTGTACTACTTGGCTATCCCAGACAAGTATGGGCTACTGCTGCTGAGCTCCTATTTTCCCAAAGTTATCTTTGGCAACTTGCAAACCTTCCTTGATGTTGGAGGTTTGAGCTGCCTCAGGCACCTGTAAGGAAAGTTTCTTGATTTTAGAAATAATTTTTTAGAGATTTGGGATAAAGAGATATCCCAACCTTCTTTTATTTTGAGAGGATCACATATATCCCCAAGGATTATCCTAATAGAACTAGATGGTTGTTGCACTAGATATTTCTTAGGGATAACTACAACACCTGACTTGTAGCTATGGTCAAGCCAGTCCTTAAATGTAAAGCAATCCTCCAAAATATGGCCTAGCATGCGGTGGTAGGAGAAAAAGTTAGGATCATTACTCCTGTCCACTTCCTCTAGCTTCCTAAGCTCGGGTAGCTAAAAATCAAGTTTCTTCAAAAGATTTTTAAAGATTTTCTTGACTACCTCCCTCTTAAATGAATAAATTTTATTTAATTTATCCAAACGAGTAGGTGGATGATACTTGGGGTCATGTACGCTGAGGTATGAGGAGGAGGAGGTGAAGGATGTGGAGGATGCTACAGTGGCCAATAGGATGGCTTAGATGGTGGTAAAGGAGGTGGAAGTGATGGTTGTGGAGCTTGAGGTCTCTCATACTGATATCTGGCCGGTTGCTTCCCATTATCCAATGCTGCTACTACCCTTGACTTCTTTTCATAGGCTTTTTGCAGCTTTGACTTTGATGACTAATCCTAAAAAGGTAACTGCTTAGCCTCTCCTTGTAGACTAGCCACCTTGTTGATTAACTTCTCAATTGTCTTGATGGTGAAACCTTTAAGCAAGAAGGTGACCAAACCATGAATATTCTTTAGTAGAATTTCAATAGTATGTTGTTCAGACAGCTGCGGTTCGCATTTCATGTTTAAATTACACCATCTAAGAATATAATCAATGAGTGACACATTAGGTTGTTGTTATGCTACAAAAAAATCACCCACAGTTACCCTTTGTTGAGCTCCAACAAACTTTTTAACAAAGTGTTGCTCCAACTCAGCAAAAGTTTTCACTGAATCATTGGGGAGTTTAACGTACCAATCAAAAGCTATATCTACTAGGCTGCTGACAAAGAGACAAAATAATAACACATTGTTGCCACCAGTGTTACAATAACTGGCCTTGAAGTGCGCTATATGCTGGAGAGGGTTTTTGCTGCCATCAAAGCTTTTGAAAGAAGGCAGGACAAAACCCTTAGGATATTGGATAGCATCAAATTCCTCTAGGTAGGGCCTACCCTTTGGAACTGATGAACCCCCTTGGGCTTACGCCCGCGCTTCTTTCACTTATTGTTCAACCATGAGCTTGATATATTTTTCTTGTATGGAGGTACTGTCCATTACCTTCCTATACAAGCTAGTGCTGCCCTACTTTACTGGAGGTGAACTCTTGGGTTGATCCAAGACATGTAGTAACTCAGGCTGACCGGTCTCCACAATGGTAGGATGTGCTGCTGGAGCTTGATTCTGAAGTGCTAGAACTATCGCTAGCAAATATTCAAGCCTCTTTCCCATCTTCTTAATTTGTGCATCCTTCTATTTGAGTTGTTGAAAGAGGTGTAGGGTAGAATAGGCTTTATCATCTTGTTCGACCGCAACACCTTTTGAACTCTGATGGTCCTGAAGGAGGGAACCCCTGGTATCAAGCATATGCACCTCTGCTGAGTCTTCCAACAAATCATCTTCATTAGGATCAAAGTTAACCTTCTCTTCCTTGAGGTGACTACCATACCCTAGATTTCTTCTTCTGAGATAATCGCTGATGTCATCCAAGGAGCGGCTCAACTATGCAGGCACAAATGCTTGTGGCTGACCAATGGTGGGATCATGTTTATGAATAGAGATAGATCATACCTTCCCTGTTACAGAAATGTTAACCTTGTGAGGGCTACGCTCATTGGAGGATACATGCTCATGGCTGTCACCCGCCATAGGTGGAATGCTGCTCCTGAGAGGATCTATTGCCATGGGGATAATGGAACTATCTCATTCTCCCTCTACTGCTACTATATCCATGTTTTGCTAAGGTGGTGGTGGTGATGGAATGACTACGATGCTACGAGGTCTCCACTCCCTCTTCACCGCAACTGAAGTAGGAGGTCTAGCAGGAGAGCTCGCCATTGCCTCAGTCGACGGTGTAGATGAAGTGTGATCTCTTGGGCATAGCTAGATCACCAGTGGGGATTTATTTTCTCTTGATATTGCCTTCATGGATTTAGATGGAACTGTAGAAGATGGGACCTACACTGGCGACGGATGTGGAGTAGAGTGGTGTGATAGAGACAACACTGACTCCCTCTGTGCGGAGGCTCTCTTCCCATGAAGTGAAAGGACTTAAGGAATGAGATTAAGATTTCTTTTCCAATCTTTCCCCCTAAGTTTATTTCATTTGGATAAACACTTAATTAATTTTCAAATTAATTAATGACTTAATCACTTCATTAATTAGTTCAATTAATCAAATTCAAAACCAAATCATTCCAGAACTTAATCACTTAATCTTGGATAGATTCTTAGGTGTTCAATAACCTAAGAGGCTTCAAAGGAAATTATAATCAAACTATATGTGTAGGATGGTTATGGAAGTACTTAATTAAACCCTTTAGTTTAATTAATTAATAATTGTGAGCCAATTATATTAGGCCCCATTATTTCTTAGGTGCATTTGTTGATTTAAATTCCATGTGGTTGCATATCATATGTTAGCTCATAATAACTTGAATAATTATGTTAAAGTGGTATATGTAAGGGGTAATTAATAGATTAATTCATATCTTAAAATAAACTTAATTGTTCTAAAATTAAACTAAACTGATTCACACATGTGGAAAATGGATTAGGACCAACAAACCCTTTTCATATTTTCTAGGACAAATCAAGTTCAAAAATAAAATTCTCCTTAAAGAATTTTGATTCATTTTAAATAGTGCTATTTTATGTGATTGTCCTTAGAAAGTAATTAGGGTGAATGTAGTCATATGCTTACATCTCTTTATTTATTTCCAAGCATGTTAAATATTGTTTGTCATATGAAATCATGCATTCATTTCTTTGGAAAAATATATTAAATAAAATGTTTCCTTTTATGTCAAATTGCATGTGTTGGTTAAAATTAAGAATATGAGTGGCTATTATCACTATTAAACCAAAAATTATTTCTAAAACCTTTAAATTAAATATTATGAATGAACTGATGCTACTTATAAGTATTTATAAGCTTGCATGTGATTATAGCATAAAATGTGTTTTATGTTATTTTATTCTCTTCCCTTAACATGGATTTGAATAGGATTTGCAAAGTGTATAGTTCATTCAAAAAGAATACAACACTTGCTTAAATCTATTTCTATGCATTTCTAAGTTATGACTTAAGAAGGATCCTCACATTTACACATGTAAATTATACAACCAAATCAAACATAATCTTTTGCATGATTCTTCATCCATTTGTTTCTTTTTGTACATCTACATGTATTTATGAAAAGTGGTATATTAGTCTGGACATCCTAGGTCTGCGAGGCTTTAAGTAGCCCTAAGTAGGTCTTATACCTTACGCCCCTATTGTAGAAAATAATGGTCCCGTACTCACTTATAACTTTTATACACGTGAATGTGCATTTTGTTAATGGATGAAAAATCTCCCTTTTCTACATAATAAAGACACGCATCAATGGAATATCCAAATTTTCAAATCATATCTCTTAGCATTCATTATTAAAGTGTGCTAAAGTTTGCATTGCATGTATAGGTATGCTTAAGATTATTCATATGCATGGTATATATGGTGGAAAGAAATAAATGGTTATGTGTCATGTGGCAGTAATCTACCTTCACTAATCCTAAGATGCCATTCTTATTAAATAGGGATATTTAGAGTAAATTTAAACTTAGGGTTAATTAAAACACATAATAAAATATTCACTAAAGGAAATTTATCAATCAATATACCTTAAAAATGTTTTAAGGTAGGGATGAAAAAGAATTTCTCTTCTATTTTCTTCTCTTCATAATATTTAGTAACTAAGTGTAGGTTCATTGAAACCAAATCAAATCATCAACTAAAATTGACAAATTAACTAAATCACTTGAAACAAAACCACCCTATAAATTGAACCTTTCACACTTAGAAAATTTTAACTTTAAAGCCTAGCTAAGACATGCCACACAAGCCTTAAATGGCTAAGTCACCATTTCTAGCTCTATGTTAGGTCAATGCATGGTTTGATGCCTGATTTTATTTTGTGATGTAATGTTTTTTATTTGGATGTTAGGGTGCATGTGCGTAGTCTAGATGTTAGGCCGATATTAGCCTAATCATGCCTTCTGTAGGGGGTTGTGCTTAAGGGGCACTGTAATAAAAAAATATAAATACTTTTGCTGTGTAGGTTGCTTATACTGTAAGCATAACTCAAATTAAGATAGACATACTTGGTTACTCATGTGTGGGGTGCTAAGTTCAAATTCTTCATATAACTGCTTGGGTTGTGTGATATGTTTAGCTAATCTCTATTTTGTAGGTTTAGTTAGATTTCTCTTTCCCATTTTGATGTAAATTTTGTAATTGAAATTTTGAATGAATGGTATGGGGGAATTAAGGTGAACATTGGTTATAAGACCACGTCTTATATACAATGTGAATCCTTAGAGAAAACTACATCCCAAGTCAAACCAAAAGAAAGAAAGAAATGAAGAAAGAAAGAGATGAAGAAAGGAAGAAATGATGAGCAAAGAATGAAGAATGAAGACCCCCATAACATGAATTCCTTTTAATTGTAATCATTCATTTGTATCCGAGTTATATAAGGGTAGAGCTCGGTTATCCACATTTCTTTTCGGGTTGTGCGGTGGAACCCGACCACATAAGCCTCTTATTCTTTTGCCCTAATTTTATAAATTGATTGATGTTTTGTTTATGATTGTGCAATTAGGATGGCATGATTTTCTTAGTTTCTTAATTGCTCGATAGTTGTTGAATGGCTTAGATGTGATTAGAATATTAGAGAAAAATAAAATTTCTTTCCAATTAATCAACCCAAAATTAAATTAAACAACTCATAACCTCACCTAAAGCTTTGTACATAAATCAAGATAATAAAAGATTTAGCAACCCCTTAACTGGATGTTGTATGTCTCACATCATGCATAAATCATATTACTTCACTCTTGCTAATGGTGGAATTCCACCTTTGCTAGAGAAAATGACTTGAGCTTTGAGAGCCATAGTGGAAACACACCTCCTTCTTTTTGATTTTGACCCATAACCAACCTTCTCATGCATTAGGAATATGAAATCCCATAGCCTGTGTCAAATATAGATCTCTAAAAATTAAAATAAAAAATGCTAAGTAAAGATTCCATTTTCAAAATCAAAATAAATTTGCTAAGTAAAGTTTCTCTTTTCAAAATCAAAATAAAAATCAAACACATTCAGACTTTACTTAGCATGCACAAATTTGCTAAGTAAAGATCCCATTTTTAAAATAAAAATAAAAATTATATTTGGGCTTTGTTTAACAAACACAAATTTTGTAAGTAAAGATTCCATTTTTAAATTCACATATGATGCACATCATGGGCAAACAAGTAAAAAGAAAATTATTTTCAAACAACTCATTTAGCATACCCAAATTTACTAAATGAGTAATCCTAAACAAAATCAATTGACCCTGTATTTAACATACTCAAATTTGTTAAATAAAGGGTCCCCAAACATAAAAAACAAATTCAAATATGAACCAATGCAAGCATCAAAAATCTCTTCAAAATATTTGAACCCATTTCCAACATACAAAAATTTATTGAAAATGGATTTTAAACTCAAAATCTCTTCTCCAATTCATTGAAAATCTCTCTCCTAAATTCAATGAGCCCCACTTAACACATTCAAATTGTTGTGTGTGGGTTCAAATTCTAAAGCAAATTTAAAAAGGCAGTTGAATATCAAGATGAAAAATTTGATATGAGTTTGTTTCCAACAACTGCAGAGTTCTAGTTCAGTCTCAGTTAGCTTTTTCTCAAGTTCAGTACAGTGCAAATGGATGCTCAGAAGTATGTGTTCACCTTCTCCTTTAGGATGGATTTGGCCATAGATTGGGCCAGCCTCCCCCAGATTGATTTCGCTCATTTAATACACTTTGGCTGAGGATTCGAGGGGGCAACCATCACAACTGTAAAGAATGATGATCAAGGTGGCGGCCATCCATATTGAGATGCCTTGATTTTGAATTTCTCTCAGAAGAGGAAGGCAGAGGTTCCCGTAGCCACAACTCCGGTCAGTACATTCTTGTTCCCATCATCCCCAAGCTAGTACCCACCCATTGGCTTCCTCTAAGGGGAAGGCTACCCTAGTTTTAGGGATAGTCTCCCCAACCTTTGAGATAGGGTCTAGTTCCAATACTACTCCACCCAGCATAACTCAGGGACACAATAAAAGCCTCAAGATCAAGCGGCATCATGTGCGTATTGCTAAGGAGATGGAAGCAGTCTCTCACAATGCAGTAGATGAGTCACCCAAGGTAGTTTCTCTTTTGCTCACTCAGAGCAAGTTCCATCCTCTTTTCGGTTCTGAAGGTGAGGAAGATGTCAGGAGGATCACAGTATCACCCCACCTCCCATTCATTATAAGGCACCTACCAGGGATAGTAGGAGGCCGTATGCTAGCCTATGGACAGTTTTACACCAACTTGGTGGGGGCTTACTTGACGGCCGAGTCAGTGATTTTATGGTATTATCCCTCACGGTAGGCAAGCATATCCATCAGGAGTGGGCTAGAGATGCCCATGTATCAGTTCATGTTACTAGTAGAGAGAGGCGAAGGTATGCCAGGCAGTCAGCAGCCTTGCCCACATAGATTTCTTTGATCGGTGTGCTACTTGTGCTGGTCACACTGATAGTATTAAGCCTTGCTTAAGTAAAGAAGAGCTTTATGGAATGGGTTCAGGGAATTTTTTCCTAAGCCATTCCCTAAACCCCTTTCTTTCCTTAATCCAAATTTAATTAAGGACTAATCCCCTAATCAGTTACTTAATTAATTTGATAAAACCTTCAAAATATTTTAGAACTTAACCAATTCATCTTAGGTAGGTGTTTAGGTGTTCAATAACCTAAGCAGCTTAAGGAAATCAAAATCCAGCCCACATGTGTGGGAAGGGTTATGAAAGTACTTAAATTAAACCCTTTAGCTTAATTAATCACTAATTATGAGCCAATTGCATTAGGCCATTTCATTCCTAGGTGCATTGCTTATTAAATTCCTTGTGTGGTTTTATGTCAGACATTGAATCATAATTATTTGATTAAATATGTTAAAGTGGTGTAGGTAAGGGGTGATTAATGCACTTAATTCACACTTTAACCTAAAAAAAAAAATATAAAAATCATCTAATAGTTCTAAAATTAAACTAAAATAACATACACATGTGGGAAATGGGTTAGGACCAGCAAACCTCTTCATATTTCTTAAATTAAAATCAAACCCAAACAAAATAAAATTTCTTTAAAACCTAATTTGATTTGCTTTAAATAATCCTATCTCATATGATTATCTTTAGGAATTAATTAGGGTGAATGAATTTATATGTTTCATCACTTTATTTCTTTCATAACATGCTAAGTGTGTATGTCATGTGAAAATCATGCATTCATGCTTTTAAAAAAATAAAATAAAAATGAAATATTTCCTTTATGTCAAATTGCATATTTTGGCTAAAGTAAGAAAATGAGTGGCTATTATCTCTATTAAATCTAAAATTATTTTCAAAACTTATAAATTAAAAATCAAAACTAAAGGTATGCTACTTATAATTATTTATAAAATGCATGTGAGTATAAACATAAAGATGTGCATTGTGTGACTTTCCTTCTCTTCCCTTTTAGCATAGTTTTTAATAGGATTTGCAAAGTGTATTGTTCATTTGAAAAAAAATATAACATCTGCTTAAATCCATTCCTATTCATTCCTAAGTTATTAATTAAGAAGGGTATTCAAAGTTACACATGTATATTGCATAAACAAAATAAACAAGTAAACATAAACTTTTGCATCTTTCTTTTTTTCCATTCATTTCTTTTGTACATGCATATGTATTTAAGGAAAGTGACATATTAGTTTGGATAACTCCAGGTTGCAAGGATTTAAGTAACCCTAAGTAGGTCTTGTACCTTACACCCCTGGTGCTAACAATGACACCGTACTCACTTATGCCTTTCATGCATGTACATGTGCATATGAATAATGGATAATATAATCTCGCTTTTATACTTAATAAAATCATGCATCATAAAGCATCCAAATTTTCTTAAGCAACACTACTTAGCATTCATCATTAATGTGTGCTAAAAATTACCATTTTCATGTATAGATATGCTTAGGATTCATTCATATGCATGTTACACATGTTGGAAAGAAATAAAGTGTTGTGTTTTGTGAATAGTAATTCACTTTACTTAATCTTAAAATGCCTTTACTTTTGGATGGGTTAGTTTAGGGAAAATCTAAACTTAGGATTAGTTAAAACACAAAATAAAACATTCACTAAACAAAAATCAAATGTGAATCTACCTTAGGAGTTACTTAAGGTAGGGAGGAAAGAGAAGTTTTCTTCTCTTTTCTCTTTTTAACTTAGTAATTAATTGTAGGATTCATTCAAACTAAATCAAAATACAAAATAAAATCAATGAAAGCAATTAAATCACTTATATGAAACAAACCCTTTAAGTTGAACATTTCCATACTTAGAAAACATCAACCTTAAAGCCTAGCTAAGCATACCAGACAAACTTTAAATGACACAAACATTAGGCTAAGTCACAATTTGTAGCTTTAGGTTAGGGCGGTGCATGGTTTGATATTTGTTGTTATTTTGTGATGTTTTATTTTAGTCTGGATGTTGGGTGTATGTGTGTAGACTGAATGGTAGGATGATCTTAGTCAAACTATTATCTTCTATTGGGGATTGTGCTTAAGGGGTGATGTAATAAAAATATAACTGCTTTTATTGTGCAGGTGCTTATAACCCTAAGCATAATCTAAAATAGGCCAGGTGGACTTGGTTACCCATGTGTGGGGTGCTAAGTCCAATTTATTATACATAGATGCTTGGGATTGTATGGTTTGTTTGACTAATCTCTATTTTGCAAGTGTTACATTTACAGAGCAAATTTTCACCACAGCAAACTTTGGTTTCAATCAATTTTGGTTTGGCTTAATTTCAAGTTGATTTGACCTTTTAGGTCAAGTTGGGTTTATGGTCAATTGAGCTAGGTTGGGTCCAATTGGTCAATTGAAGCTTTGGTCAAGTTCAACAATCAATTTAGAATGAATTTGACCTATTGGTTGCAATCAATTTGGCTTAGATCAAGATTTGACCCATTTTGACTTTTTGGGTCAATTTAGGTCAACATAGGTGATGTGACCAATTAGGCTTGGTTTGGCTCAATTGATGGCTTGCTCAAGTTCAATCATTGATTATGGATTGGTTTAGATTAATGGTTTCAATCAATTTGGCTTATAGTGAATTTTGGCTTGTTTAGGTTTGGTTTGGGCTAAGTATTGACTTGGTCAAGGCTAGGTTTGACTTGGTTTGACCCAATTTGAGTGATTGATCATTCTAGGATGATTTTTGATCACAATGTGAGGCTTATATGGGCTTAGTTTAATCCAATTTGGGTTGGATTAGAATTTGGCTCAAAAAGGTGCTTCAGGTCACTTTGGGTCAAGTGAGCCTAAATAAGTCAATTGGCTTGATCGAGGCTTGATTTTGGTTTGGTTGAGCTCACATATGGACTTATGATGGAAATATAAATCCCATTGTAAGTGATTTGGAGTCAAATGGGTTTTGGTTCATTTGACAATTTCAAGTCAAAAGGCTGAACATGGGTTTGACTTTGGTTAGTTTGATTTTGGTTTGGTGATTGTAGTTTATGTTTATATTTGGGCATGTGATTGAAGGAATGACTATTTTCAGAAGAAAATCCATAGGTTTGGATTGATTTGAGAATGATTTGGCTAAGTTCAAGAATTTGGCTTGAAAGATGTAAATTGAATTTTGGATTTAGTATTTGAATTTATACTTCATTTATATTTATGAATATAAATGACAATATAAATGGGTTATGAGGAAATATTTTGTGTTTGGAGTGATTTGGATTTGGTTTGAGCTAAGTCTATAGGATGAAATCAAGGGGCTTAGGAAAGATTTTAGGATTTGAATTCAATTATGGGTTTCAATCATTTGATTTGAAATTAATTTATGATTTAGATTTTGGAATTGATTTATGATTTAAGAAAATCAATTAGGTTGGAATTGATTTAAGATTTGATTTGGAATTGATTCATGATTTGAGAAAATCAATTGAGTTGAAATTGATTTAAGATTTGATTTGGATTTGATTCGTGATTTGAGAAAAATCAATTGAGTTTGATTTAAGATTTGATTTGGAGTTGGTTTGAAGGAGGGAAGCAATGATTGAGTTTAAGCTATAGGGTAGGCAAGTCTTCATAATACCCCTAAGGCATAACCTATTCCTATGGCTAACTCTTCTAAGTCTCTAGGGTTAGGTTAAGTGTTCACCTAATCACTAGAAGTGTCTTAAAACTAAGGAACTCTTGGTGTCTAGAGGAGTCCTATGCCTAAGATGGAGAAGTTAAGAGCTCACACCAAAAGTGATTTCAATAAGCACAGAAGATAACATTTGGGGAGAAGAAAGCCCCATTGGTGATCCGGCTATGACCAAAGGATCCCACTTCATCTACTCCATCGATTGAGGTGAGAACGAGTTCCCATACTTGACCCCCTACCTCAGCCTTGGTGAAGGAGTCGTGACACCTCAGTGTCGTGGTCAACCACCACCATCAGAGGCAGTGATAGCAGCACCTATAGAAGGGGAAGGGGATAGTTTTGTAGTCCTCATGGTAGTGTATATCCCTAGGGACAATACTCCACCCATGTGCAGTCACGAGCATGTATCTTCTAGCAGTCATGATCATCCCAGAGCCAGCACTCCAGTGATAGGCAGTGTTAGGTGCATCTCTATCAGTGAGCACAACCCCTCCACCGATCATCAACACGTATTTTTATCGGCATGGTTAGATCATTCCCTAGATGAGATTTTGGCACATTACTTGGAAGAGAACAGAGAGCTTCTAGGGAGTGATCGATCAGGTTGTGAGGAGGGAAAGGTCAGCTTTGATCTAGATGAGGATGATCTCCTTGAGGATTTGACTGATGTCCGCATGGTCGATACTAGGAGCTCCCTTCATAGAGATCAGCATAGCTAGGAAGGTATTATGGTTGAGGAAGATGATGCCATCCATTCAACAAAACACCTCTGTCAGCAGCTTAAATAAAAGGATGATCATATCAACTGGATGGAGAAGAGGATGTAAGACTTGTTAGCAGCCCTCCATGCACTTCAAAACTAGGCCTCAGTACCACATCATATATCAATAGAGATAGATCATCCTGAGTTAGCGCATGTCCTAGATTAGCTCAAAAGCACTTCTCAAGGAGATCAGGATAGTGGTAGTTTGCATAAGAAGGTGGTGGACAACACCTCTATATAAGAAAAAGATATCAAGCAGTTGGTGGAGCAGCAAGTGAAGGATGGGTTGGCGCAAGCCCGTGGTGGCTCATTTGTTCCAAAAGATAGACCCTACTTGGAGGAATTTAATGGTGTCCAATATCCTAAGGGTTTTGTGCCTCCATCCTTCAAAATTTTTGATGGCAGTAGGAACCCTCGTCAGCACATAGCACACTTCAGGGCTAAATATTACCATGCCGGTGGCAGAGATGCACTCTTATTCCGTCTCTTCATTAGTAGTTTGATAGGCATCACATTTGATTGGTACGCTAACTACCCAATGGTTTAGTGAAGACATTTGCTAAGTTAGAGCATCTCTTTATTAAGAGATTTGCTGGAGCTCAACAAAGGGTAACTGTGGGAAATCTCATTGTAGCTCAACAACAACCCGGTGAGTCCCTTGCTGATTACATTCTTAGATGACACAATTTAAGTATGAAATGTGAACCACATTTATCTGAACAACATGCCATTAAAATTCTACTCAAGAATATTCATGGCCCGATCACCTTCATGCTTAAAGGGTTCACCATTAAGACATTTGATAAATTAATCAACAAGGTGGCTAGTCTATAAGGAAAGGTCAAATAGTTACCTTTCCAAGATCAGTCAACCAAGCCCAAACCACAGAAGGCATTTGAGAAAAAGTGAGGCATAGTCACAGCAGTTGACAAGTGGAAGCAACCAGCCAGGGTTCAGCCAGATAAACCTCAAGCATAGCAGCCTCCTCTACCACCTCATTTCTCCCCACCTCGGCCATCATATCTGCCACCTCAGTTGCCACAGTGGTCTCCACCATCGCTTGCTCAGCAGTATCCCCACCCACAACATTAATAGTGGTACTCCTATCCACCACCAGGTAGCTATCATTTACCTACTCTTGCACAAATTGAATAAGCCTTATTCATTCAAGAGGGAGGTAGTCAGAAAGATCTTTAAGAACCTCTTAAAGAAGCCTGATTTTCAGTTACCAGAGCCTAGGAGGCTGGAGGATGTGGGCAAGAGTCATGATCCAAACTTTTATTCCTACCACTGCCTGTTAGGTCATGTCTTAGAAGATTGCTTTACCTTTAAGGACTAGCTTGAGCATAGCTACAAGTCGGGTTCCATTGTCATCCCTAAGAAATATCTACTAAACAACCCTATAGTTCTATTAGGATAATCCTTGGGAATATAAGCGACCTTCTTAAGATAGAGGAAGGTTGGAGTATCTCCCTATCCAGAACCTCTAAGAAAATCATCTTTAAGATCAAAAAGTTATCCTTGTAGGTGCTTGAAGCAGCTCACACCTCCAACGCTAAGGAAGGTTTGTAAGTTGCTAAAGATAACTTGAAGGAGGTAGAAGCCTAGCAACAGCAGCAGTAGTAGTCCACGTTACTTGCCCGGGATAGATTGGAGGTACTCTACCATCTACTATTCAAGGGAAAATGGGTTAGCAAAAGTCTTCAACAAAACTCTCATTCAAATACTGAAGAAGACACTAGATGACAATAAATGACAATGGCATGAATAGTTGGTTGAAGCCTTGTGGGCATACCACACCACCTCTAGAACTCCAATGCAGTCCACCCCTTTCTCCTTAGTGTATGGATCTGAAGCCGTCCTACCAGAGGTCCAACTCCCATTACTAAGGATAGTTGTGGGTAATAAGATCACGATAGAATAGAATGCCAAGTTGCAGTTAGAAGAGCTCAAAGGTTTGGAGGAGAGATGCCTATGGGAATGCCAGAACCTCAAGTTATACAAATCCAAGATAATTCAAGCTAATAACAAGTTGGTCTGTCTTAGAGCTTCTCAAGTATGAGAGCTTATTTTAGTTCTAAGGAGGCCAATTATTGCCCGTCGAAAGATGGGAGGCAAGTTTGAACCCACTTGGGAAGACCCTTATGCCATAGAGAAGACCTATCAAGGAGGATCTTATCAGCTCATAAATTGTAAAGGAGAATGCCCAATGCTACCAATCAAAGGGCTCTACTTAAATAAATACTATCCATAAATCATGTTCTGAAATGATTATCAATAAAACTTCTTTTCATCTCAAATTTCATCACTTATATGTTGAGGAATATCTTTGCTTGCGAATCCGTGACGATGTGTTTAGGGTAGGTGTAAGGAACCTAAGCGACATCCTATCCTTAGTAACATAACACCAACACAAACTACACACAACCACATATAAAATAAACATATATCTTTTATCTCAGGCTATTTTGATGTGGGATAAAGCCCCCCTGTGGCATTCACTCATTAGCTTCTCTAGGTCAGGCTAACATGCTACCTTGCTAGTGCTAACTTACAATCCAACTAGCACCTTGTCTTTTTGGTAGGCCTTACTGTATAGCCGATAAGCTACCATATGTTGACTTTATTTAAGAGGATGTAAGCCTACACGCTTTCTTCTTGGACTAGCCAATATGCATTGATTAGGTCGAGTATATTTGAGGTTTAGGATAAGTCCCCCAGCGGCTCCTTTCCTCTTGACTACTTTAAACTTGGGTCTAGTCCTTACATAGGACTCCTCATTTAGTAGTCACCCTAGGTCGAATAGCCCTTATCGAGCTGAAGATAGACTATCTTGGTGATCAGTTCTGCTTTAGAGAGATGTAAGCGTACACAACTTCTTTCTATACTGATTATCGCAAATCGACGAGCACCTTAGGTTAGATGGTTATCACCATGTTGATGGCGACCCACCTAGTGGATACAACACTCTTAGCAGATGTGAGTCCCCACACTTTCTCCTTGAGTTGGACACCAAATACCTACTGGCTTTCTTTTACAGGGTTTTGAATAAAGCCCCTAGTGGCACCTCCCATGTGGGCACTCTATTTAGATCATGTCCTTAGCGACCCCATTTAGACACTACCCAGGTTACTTTTGGATTAGACAATCTCCCTTTCCTAATAGCCACCCCTGTGGTTAGAGAATTTATCTTGCGAATATGTAGATTCTCCCTTGGTCCAGTAAGTCTAAGATAGGACTAGGCTGATATGAGCTCCTTGTCAGTGTGGTTCCTCCCAAACCAACATGGTCCATGCAAACTTAAAATAAATAAAATTTAACTTTGCTTGTGGATTAGGAATTCAAGCCCTTAGTGGCCACTTTCCTAAGCAGGCATTCTATCTTTAAAGCAGTGTCAGCAAAACTCCCTATAAGAATTGCCTGACTATTTTGAGTTGAGATAAGTCCCCGGGTCGGCACTCTCTCAATAGTCGACCTTAGGTCAGGTTCAACTTGTTGTTCCACCAATGAGTTACCCCAGCAGTCATCTTTGCTTTGAAAGATATAAGTCTATTATGCATTCTTTCCAGTATGACCATCGCAAACCGACAGGAAGCCTTAGGCTAGGTTTGATTTGCTGTGCTATCAATCGATCCACCCAGTGGTTCCTTGTTCAGGAAGTTGTAAGTCTACAAGCTTTCTTCATAACATGACCATTGCAAGTTGAAAGACACCCCTTAGGTTGGTTAGCTCTACCTCATGGCCGGTAGACTATATCTTTAGATTTGTATATCTAAGATAGGTCTAAGCGATATTAGCTCCTTCTTTGTATATCCATCGCACACTGATAGAGCCTATCTAAAATTAAATTGATATTGACTATTCTTGAGTCAATATGAGGCCACAGCAGCATTCGCTCAAAGAGTCACCTTAGGTCAGTTTGATTTGTTATGCTATCAATCGATCACCCTAGTAGTTCCTTGTTCAAGAGTTATAAGTCTGCAAGCTTTCTTCCTAACTTGACCATTGCACACCGAAAGGCACCCCTTAGGTTGGTTAGCTCTACCTCACGGATAGTAGACTATCCCTTTGGATTTGTAAATCTAAGATAGGTGTAGGCTGATATCAACTCCTTCTTAGTATATCCATCGCACTCCGACAAGGTCCATCTAAAATTTAATTAATTCAGGACTACTCTCAAGCTGACATAAGTCCCCCCGTGACATTCACTCAATAGTCACCTTAGGTTGGGTTTAATTCATTGCACATCCAATGGATCACCCTACTAGTTGATTCCTACTTTGGAAGATGTAGGTCTGCTACGCTTTCTTCCTAAGTATAACCATTGCACACCGATGGGCAGCCCTAAGTCGGGTTTGATTTATTGCACCATCGATAGATCATCCTAGTGGCTGATCCCTATTTTGGAAGATGTAAGTCTGCTACACTTTCTTCTCAGTATAGCCGTTGCACACCGAAGGGCAACCCTTAGGCGGGATAGTCCTACCTTGTGGCTGGTAGACTACCCCTTTGGATTTATAAATCTAAGACAGGTCAAGGCTGACATAACACCTTCTCAGTAGGTCCATCGCATGCCAATAAGGTCCACAACAAAACACACCATATTAAATTAAATCAAATTGCATCAAATCAAATGAAATTAAAATCAAATTAATCATCAAGAGTACTCTTGAGTTGAGGTAAGATCCCCAATGTTGCTAACTTAGTAGTCGCTTTAGGTAGGGTTCGATTTGTTGCGCCATTAACAGATCACCCCAACGACTGATCCCTACTTCAAAAGATGTAAGTCTACTACACTTTCTTCCTAGTATGACCGTCGCAAACCGAAAGGCAACCCCTTAGGTTGAATAGTCCTACCATGTGGCTGGTAGACTACCCCTTTGGATCGGTAAATCTGAGATAGGCCAAGTCCGACATAGCCCATTCTCAGTGGGCCCATCGCACACCGATAGGGTCCATAATAAAATAAATTCAAAACCCACTGCCCTAGTGGAGTCAAATTAAACATATCAAACAAACCAAATTTCTCCCCAGCGAGGCACATATAAAATTAGCCTCCCTAGTGGAACCAAGATCTAAATCAAACAAATTCAATCGAGTATACATCTCCAGCAGATATGCCTTCAATCTAGAACCCTCCTCCTCAATGGAGCCATAACAAATTAAACCAACATCTCTAGTGGAGTCTAATCAAACAAACCAAAGAAATTCAATCAAATTCTTATCCCCAGTGGATAGCCCAAACCCGCTTCCCTAGTGGAAGGTTCACATACCCAATTCCTAGCGGATTCGAGCACATATCCCTAGCGGATATGCCTCCACATCAATTAAAATAAAATAAATTAAAATCAATTCGATCTTGATCTCCATCAGATTATAGATTCTTATCCTTAGTGGATACACACCCAAACTAATCATATTTACAATCAAACTCAAATTTTTATCGCTCAGCGGATAACTTGAACCTACTTTTCTAGCGGAAGGTTCATGAACTCAATCCTCAGCGGATTCCTTTTGGCTCTCTTATGCCCTTGGCATAAAGAGAATTACATTGCACTAAGATTGTGATTCTTCATTACAAATCAATTATTCCTTCATTCATATTCACAAATATAAATGAAACCCACCTTTCAATGACCAAAAAGGAATCAAACTAAATTGATTGCCCTCTAAGCCTTTTTGACCTACATCCATGGACTTGGTCAAATTTTCTTCCAAATCACTCAAAACTCAAGTTATTTTCTCATGAATCATTTAAATCTTTATGTATATTCATAAATATAAATAAAATATAAATCCAAATTTCCAAGAACAAATCCAACATCAGTCCAGAATCCAGTTTATACCCTTTAAGCCAATTTCATAGAATTAACTAAATCCTATCCAAATCAACTCGAAACCAATGGATTTTCTCTTAATCAATCATTCATTCAATTAGCTTCCTAAATATAAATAAAGCCTATAATCATCAAACCAAATTCAAGTCAACCCAAGTCAAGCCTAACTTAGCCCTTTTGACTTGAAACTTTCAATTGAACCAAAACCTATTGGACTTCAAATTGATTGTAGTTGAATTTATATTTCAATCCACAGCTCACATATAAGTTCAACTAAACATGAATCAAACCAAAACCAAACCAATTGACCCACTTAGATTCGCTTGACCCAAAGTTACCTAAAGGACCCATTTGAGCCAACTTTCAATCCAACCCAAATTGGATTGTATCAAGCTCACCAAAATCTTCCAATATGATTGTTGATCACCCTAGGATGATCAATTACAATCAATTAGGTCAAACCAAGTCAACTTAGTCATTTGACCAAGTCAACCCTTAGCCCAAATGAATCAAAACTAGCCAAAACTCATCCTACATCAAATTGATTGAAATCAATAATTTGAATCAATGCAAAATCAATATTTAAATATGACTTGACCATCAATTGAGCCAAACCAAGCCAAATTGGTCATTCGATCCAAGTTGACCCAAATTGGCCTAAAGGATCAAATTGGGTCAAATCATGATCTAATCCAAATTGATTGCAACTAATGGCTCAAGTTCATTCCAAATTGATTATTGAACTTGACCAAAACCATAATTGAACCCAATTTGATCAATCGAGCCCAATTGAGCCATTTAGCCCAAATTAGCCTAAATCTAAATTAAATCCAAATTGACTCAAAACAAAGACCACATTCATCTTTAATTAGCCAATTGAACATGAATCAAACCATAACTTAAGTCAATTTGGCCAATTTTGGTCAAATTAGTCAACTTGACCCATTTGACCCATTTGATTCCAAATGAGCCAAAATCAATTCTAAGCCAATTTAAATCAAATTGATCATACCAAAACTCTTCAAATCATCATTTGAACCTAACCTAAGCTTTGGTTTGACCCAATTTGACCAATTGGTTAACCTAATTTGATATGACCCAATGTGACCCATGTGACCCAAATTGAGCCAAATCCCTTGAAACCAAGCCATGGCCCATTGGGGGATGATCAAACCCGACCCAAAACCATTTGGGATAAGCCCAAAATCAACCTAACCCAATTATGGATCCTCTCCCACATAGGATTCCACCCAACCTCATTCAATTCTCCCCATCATATGCATTCAACTCCCTAATACTTGCATTCAATGGAGCTGATCCTATGGCAAATGAAGACTTTGGGAGCTAAATCCAAAGTCCCTAATCAGTCATTACCTCCCAACCATCTCTCCATCACACTTAATGATGGATTTTCGTCCATCCACTTGAAGAGAAGAGAGAGGGGTTAAAATTTGAGCATATTCTCCTCATTCATTCTCTTGGAACCCCCAAAGCCACCAGCAACCACTTCCCCACTTTTCTTAAGCTAAAACATTAAAATCAAGTTGATTTCAGTGAGGAAGCGACGATGATTGAAGAATACATCATTTCAAAGTAAAGATGAAGTCTATACTCATTCCAAAGCTTCCTCTTGAATCTAGGAGCTCACTTGGATCTTCACTGCCACTGGAAACTATCCTCGACGAGGTAATTTGGCCAAACTTTAGCTGGCCTTAGGAACTTCTATTTATGTCAATTCTTGCATAATTTTTAGGAATTTCCTTAGAGAAGCCCTGCATTTTTTATTATATTTAGTCCTAATACAAATTAAGAGATTTTCTTGTAGAAATTGCTGCAAAAATGAGCCCAATCGGATGAAATTGGCTTAAAATCATGAAAAATCCTTTCGGATGAACAGTGTTCTGCCACTTTTGCTAGCCGAAAAGTAGCTGCCATCTGATTCCGCTGTTTGGGGATCGAACAACAAATCACGTGATCATGCAATTAAGATACGCAGATCATGTGATTTGGATCTGCAGATCGCGCCATCCAGATCATGCAGATCGATCTGAATGTTCGATCATAGATCGAATCGATTCCCATGCATCCCTATCCCTTTCCCGCCGCTCTTCGTTGATGCGACCACGCGGCCAATGATGGCTTCACATGCCACGCGTAATAGTGGCTGCATGGTGCACAGCGCTCCGTCTTGACTGGGTTAAGTAGAAAAATTGCCTATTTTCTGATTTTAAAAATTATTTAAGTATCCTGAAACTTTAAAAATTCCTAAAAACTAAAATGCTTAGTGAAAAATTACAAATAAGGGCTCGTTGGATCCATCTTTCCGAGAGGAATCCAACAAATTAAAAATCCTCAAATTCTAATGAAGGGTTTGAGCTTAATTTAAGTTTTAGTGAAAATTAAATTTCATTAATTACTCTAAAAATACAAGTTCGATTGAATTTAAATTTTCTGAGATTAAAATAAGAGTTAAAACACACTTACCAAAAAACTTTCAAGTGAAAAGGACTTTGGTATTGGGAGAAATTAAATTTTAAAATTTTGATTGTCCATTTTAATAGAACAAACCAAATAAAAATCCATAAAATTACAGAAAAATCTTCAAAATAACTTAAATAAGTTCAGCTAACATCTAAGACCCTTAAGAAAATAATGTGATTTTCTAAAGCCTAATTAACCCTAAACAAACACTTAAGTTTAACATTTAATCATTTAAGGAATTAATTAAAACATAATCTAAAAATAATTTAAATATCAAATCAAAATTAGAAATGATATAATACCCAAATGATTGGTAACCAAACTTTAAATCAGAAAAATATCATATATCACTCAAATGAAATTAAAATTAGCAAAACCTAACTGAGTTAATGAAATTTAGTTAAATGATGAGATCTTTAAATCAAACTCATAATTAAATAAATCAATGAAACTTTGATATAAAACCAAACTAATCTTATCAAACCTATACCAAGCATTGAATCCTAATCTTATGAAACTACTTAAAAAATTGAAACAAATTAAATATTAATTAATCATTAAATAAACTTAAAATCAAATTGATTAATAAACCAATTCAACATAATCATTTGATATTAATCAAATTAAAATGAATAAAGCTAAAGTAAACTTAATTAAGATATGATTAAATCACATTTAAAGTCAATTCATTTGGAATAAGATGATTAATTAGACATTAATACATAAACCTAACAACTAAATCAAACATGAATGAAATCTAATGAACATAATAAATGAAAAAAAATCAAACCTAATTATGATTATGAATGATCAAGTTTAATTGAAATAAAAATAAACAATTAAATCACTTAATCTAATCAAATGATAATAATAATGATAACCCTTTAATCAATAAAATTTAGGTAAATGCCTAATTAAAATAATCAAAGTAAAATAAGTGATATATGGGTAATTAAGTCATTAATCTCTAATAAAACAAACCTTTAATTAATCTAATGATTTAAAAATTTAATTCCCCTTAATCAAACTTAATTAATTAAACATTTAATTAATGCAAACTTAATGACTTAATCCATCATCTTAATGAACCAAATTAACTTTATAAATTAAATTAAAATTAATTCAAATCAAACACTTAATTAATCTACTAATTAATTTAATCACACCTCTTAAATAAACTAATTAAGTTAATCAAATTAATCATATTAAGCTTAAGCTTAACTAAACATAAAATGCAATTAAATGCCAATCAAATCCTAATTTAAAATTAAATCATTAAGTCATTAATTACATCATTAACCTAAATAAATATGAAATCAAATTAAAAAACAAATCTTTATTTAATTTAATAATTGATCACACCTCTTAAATAGGCTAATTAAGTTAATCAAATAAATCATATTAAACTTAAGCTTAATCAAACATAAATTTGAACATAATTAAAATGCAATTAAATGCCAATCAAATCCTAAATTAAACCTAAATCATTAAGTCATTAATTACATCATCAACCTAAACAAATATGAAACCAAATTTAAAAATTAAACAAATCCTTATTTAATTTAATAATAAACCTAAACATATTTCTTAATTAAACTAATAATCACATTGAACCTAAGCAAACCCATAGATCAATAAAGCTAATCAAATCAAATTAAATCAAATAAAGAAAGACTCTCATCAATTTAATATGTAATCAAATCAAATCTCATTCAACCTACTTAAATAGGATAAACTAATTAACTATCCAATGTATGAAATCAAAATACAAACCAAACTTTGATAAACATGACAAATGGATGAGATTAAGAATAAAATTCTAATTACAAAGAATCAAACTCAATCAAAAACAATTTCAATTAATCTAATCCAATCAAACTATAAATAAATGAACCATGATTAAATCAAATAAACATAAAATTTAATCACATAACTATAATCAAAGAAAAGAATTAGATATTAATTTAAAAGGATATTGAATTTTCAAGATTTAATTGAATCAAAACATCTAATTAAAAATTAATCAATCAAACTACATGAAGATAAACAAATACAAAACAAATGTAACAAACACTAATGAAATCAAATCAATTCAACTAAATCATTCAAATAAAAGTACTTAATTATTTGATTAAGGGTTCCTCTTTATGTCTTTAAGAACATAAAGACCCTTTATGAAAATTATGATTAATCCATAAGTATAGGAGAATCATAAAAGTACTTAATTAAATTCTTTAACTTAATTAATCCTTAATTATGAGCCAATTGCATTAGGTTCCTTAGGAGCATTGCAATCTTATTTCCTCACATGTTCATGTCATTTATGGCTTATAATTAAGTGGTTAATCAAATTAAAGAAGCATAGGTAAGGATAATTAATTAATTTAATTAAGGATCCAACTTAATTAATTCATAAAATTCACTGAATTATTTCTGATTAAACCAAATAAAATTTGAAACATGTGGCATGGAATAGGATTATCAAATCTCTTCTTATATTTCTTGAATCAAATCAAACATGAAATCATAATGACATTAAGAAGCTTTAGTTTGTCTTAAATGATCTTATTTAATATGATTTCCCTCAGGATTTAATTGGATTAAATGAAATTATGTGCGTATGTTCTTTTATTTCTTTCCAATCATATTAAATATTGTTTTCCATATATGATCATGCATTCATATCTTTCAAAAATTAATTAAACAAAATGATTTCTCTTATGCCGAATTGCTTATGATGATTTAAATTAAAAATAGGCGTGGCTATTATCACTAATAAATAAAAAAAAACTTTCAAAAGTGTATAAATCAATTATTATATATGGAGTGATGCTAATTATGAAACATTTATGAGTTTGCATGTGTTTATTATCTAAGACATGTGGTATGAAGTTTTCTCTCTTTACTTTGCATGGGCTTACATAGGATTTACAAATGTATAGTTCATCTAAAAAGGAACACAATATTTGCCCAAATCCATTCCTATGTATGTCCATGCTAAGGCTTAGAAAGAATTTTATATCACATATGTAAATCATATGATCGAATCAAACACAACATTTTGCATGACTTCTTGCTCTTATGATTAATTATACATTCCTATGTATATAAGATGAGTGATATATTAATCTGGATATCTCGGGGATGCATAGCTTTAAGTAGTCCTAAGGAGGTCTTTACCTCACTCCCCTGGTGCAAAATAATGGCATCGCTACTATATATATATATCTTACATATGTATGTGCAATGTAATAATAGAAAGTCATAATTCATTCAAATTAATTTCTTCTTTTGCATGAAACTTCATCCTTATAGTTGTGTATACATTTATATGTATATGAGAATAGTGGGTATATTAGTCTGAACATCCCGGGGATGCACGACTTTAAGTAGCCCTAAGAAAATCTTTACCTCACTCCCCTAGTGCGAAACAATGGTGTCATACTCACTTAAAACTTTTATACATTTGAGTGTACATGTAGCTAATGGATTGAAGTCTCATTTTCCTATTAAAAAAGACATGCATTCATATTAATCCAATTAAATGAAATATAAAATTCAAATATACTTCATTACATTCATCATCTAAGTGTGCTAATACATATTGTATGCATGATGGATGTTTTGTTTTATGATGTAATATTTTAGACTGGATGTTAGGGTGTAAGCCTCATAGACTGGATGTTAGGCCGTTATTAGCCTAATCATATTTTCTATAGGGGGTTGTGCTTAAGGGGCTACTATAATAAAAATATAAATGCTTTTGCTGTGTAGGTTGCTTAGCCTCTAAGCATAACCCATGTTAGGACAGGTGGGCTTGGTTACTCATGTGTGGGGTACTAAGTCTAAATTATTCATATAACTACTTGGGCTGTATGATGTGTTTAGCTAACATTTATTTTGCAGGTGTAGCTAGATTTACTTTTCCTATTTTTAATGTAATTTTGCATTAGGAATTAAAATTAGTGTTATGGGGGATTAGGATGAGCAGTGGCCAAAAGGCTTAGTCCCCTTGGGGTTCCCTGTGATGCCTTTGGAGCAAATCAAATCAAAAGGAAGAGAAGGAAGAAATGAAGACCCCCATAGCATGATTATTTTTGTAATCCAAGTTGTATAAGGGTAGAGCTCAGCTACCCATCTTTTTTTCTCTTTTCAGGTGTACGATGGAATCCAACCGCACCAGGCTTTTATTCTTTTACATAGATTGTACATATTTGATTGATGTTGTATTTAGATTGCACATTAGAACAACATACTTTTCATAGTTTCTTTATGATTGATGCTTGAATGTGTGGCCTGGATGCAGTAGGCTCTTAGGATGAAATTAATTTTTCTACCCTAATTAATAACGCATACTTAAAATTTTAGAATAATTCATAACCTCACATAAAAGCCTAGGAATTAAATCAAGATAACAAAATATATAGCAACCCCTTAGCTGGATGATTGTATGTATCACATCATGCATGCCATATTCTTCCACTCTTATTAATAGTGGGCTTCCATCTGTGCTAGAGCATAAAGGCTTAACCTGTGAGAGGCTTTGATGGAAGAACACCCTTTATTCTTTTGATTTGGTCCATAATCAAGTTCTCATGGATTTAGGCATACAAAATCCTATAGCCTGTGTCAAAATAGTCTAAAAAAATCAAATAAATTTGATAAAATTTGATAAAATTTGCATTAGATTAAGTCATGAATTCATACCACTCATGCTCTAGTCTCTTAGAGAGTGAGTTGAAGGACTCAGCCTCTTTTTAAATAAAAAACAACCTAGCCATCTTGCAATACATAAGACTTGGCCATATGGATTTAAAATGTAGGAGGTGTTAGTTGGTTGCCACTCCAAGCAATTGTAAGTCCAACAGTCAGACGATCTATCCTCTCTTGTGGAGGTAGACCATTATGTCCACATTTCGCTTACATTTAGGATGTGCTTGTGGTTTGTACCAAAGCTCCCTAGCTTCGGATTCGAGGTAACTATTTTCTTCGGGCTACAAGCATAGATCCTCACCTCTTAGGCATTTCCACAATCTTATATTGTGGGATTATAAGTTATAATATTCTAATAAAATATCAACTCAAATAATTAACTCTCTTCAATTTCAAAAATATAAAGCTCAATCATAGGATATATTGGATTGCTTACTAGGCTTCCTAGTATCATAAGCATTCCCTACTCATCTCCTTTGGCTGCCAAAATAAGTCTCTCCTTTTGATCTATCCTATTTGATTTTTTAACATAGCCAATCCTTTGATAGTCTTGCCTTGAAATCTTTGGAGATCTTGATTGTCTACTTTAATCGAGAGTGTTCTTCAAGAATCCAATTCCTTAGAATGTAATTAACTATGGAGGCTTGCCTCCATAGGAACTTAACAAACTTGGCTTAAACTAAACCCTACTTTACTTTTCCATGTAAAGTAGGGGAAAGATCTCTGGTACATTCTAAGACCCATCATGCCTTAGGAGTCCTTATTAGGTGATTAGGTCCATTATAGGGTGGTGATTTCTATCTTTTGAGATAATACATCATTCCTTAATATCATACCCGATCACTTCAATAAGTACCCCTTAAGATCTGTGTGGTGTCCCACATCTCAAAAATAAACACCACACTCACCTAAAGCTTAGGACATAAATCAAGATAATAAAAGTTTTAGCAACCCATTAGCTTGATATTGTATGTCTCATATCATGCATAAATCATATTGTCTCACTCTTGCCAATGGAGGGCTTCCACCTTTGCCAGAGAAAATGGCTTCACCTTTGAGAGCCATGGTGGAAACACACCTCCTTTTTGATTTTGGCCCATAACTGATTTTCTCATGCATTAGGTGTATAAAATCCTATAGGCTATTTCAAAATAAAAGTCCAAAAATTAAAATAAAACTTGACAAAATTTGTATTAGATATAGGTAATTATTCATGCCATTCATGATCTAGTCTCTTAGAGAGTTAGTTTAAAGACTTAGTCTCTTTCTAAATAAATAACAACCTAACCATCTTGCAAAGTATATAACTTGCCTACATGTATTGAAAATCGTAGAAGGAGTTAGTTGGCACCCACTCCAGGCGGTTGTAAGTCCAACAGTCATGTGGTTTATCCCCTCTTATGGAGGTAAATCATATACCAATTTTTGTCTTAGATTTAGGTCATGCTTTGGCCTTCACCAAAGCTCCCTAGATTTAGAATCTAAGGTTACTATTTCTCTTTGGGGCTACAAGTATAAATCCTTATCTCATAGGCATTTCTATAGTCATGTATTATGAAATTGAAATCCCTAGATTTCTAATAAAAATTTAACTCAAATAAATAAATCTCTTCAATTTTAAAAATATAAAGCCCAACCATAGGATAGTTTGGGATGCTCACTAGGTTACGTAGTATCATGAGCATTCCCTACTCATCTCCTTTGGTTTCGATAAGAACTCTTCCCTTTTGATCAATCCAACTTGATTTTCTAAAAATAATCAAATAATTGATAGTCTTATCTTTAAAATCTTTGGAGACAATGATCATTTACCTTAATTGAAAGTATTCCTAAGTAACCTCATTCCTTAGAATGTAATTAACTATGGGGGCTTGCCTCCATAGGAAACTTAACAAACCTGACTTAAAATAAACCCTACTTTACTTTTCCATGTAAAGTAGGGGAAAGATCTCTGCTACGTTTGAAGACCCATTGGCCTTAGGAGTCCTTGTTTGGTGATTAGGTCCATTGTAGGATGATGACTTCAATCTCTCGAGATAATTCATCATTCATCAATGTCATACTCGATCACCTCAATAAGTACCCCCCTAAGATCTACGTGGTGTCCTTCATCATTCCTAACAAAAAATAAACACCATAAGTAGATGAAAGCATACCATATTCATGGAGCCAAGGATGGCCGAATAGAGCTTTGAATGAGGTGTCAACATCTATCACATGAAATTTAGCTCGGGTATAGATTTCTTCAAATCTAAGCGGTAGAATGAAAGATCTAAGAGTCCTCTACCCCATTTCATTGAAGCCATGGACCATTAATTTATCTCATCCAAGATGCTGAATGTCTAGGGACAACCACCTAAGTGTTCACAAACTCATAAGATTTACTGATGAACTTGGGTCAATCAAAATTCGATTGATTATACTTTCATCACTTTTTTGCAGTTACATATAATGAACGATTGTGTTATGTTGTCCTGAGCATAAGATCTTCTTCAAAGAAAGTGATCATTTGGAGATCTTGAGCTTGCAAAACTCCTATCATGCGTCGTTCAACAAAATAAGTTTTATATCCCTTCAAATCTTTAAGAGCTTGAATCAACATTTCTCGGAGGTCCTTCAACATTAAGAGAGCCTCATACACTCAGTTGTGTAGGGATCTTTCTCAGATATGATAGGATATTATAATTAATTCCTCCAGTTGAATTTGCTTTCTTCTTAGGGTCTTTAGGGATGATATCTTCATTAACTTCAATATTTTTGTCTTCATTTTTGGTTTTGTGCTTATTTGATAGCCCTTTCTTTAATGGATGTGGTAGTATTTTGCCCCTCCATAATTGAACTTGGATTGCTTTATTCAGCTCAAACTCTTCAGATGAGGTAGCTCCTTCAAAGCCACCATCTACCTCGAAGGATTATGCAGATGCTTCAGAGTCACTACCAAGCTTCAAGTGGCCCATTTGAGATGTCTTTGAAGGCTTAGACTCATCCTCATTAGGAAAGCACAAGTCTTCTTCTAAACTATCTTCTGTTTGTCACACCATCAAGTTTGACTTTGATGTTATAGGTTTAGGAATTCTTCTGCTTGGCAGGATAAACTTCCTGAGTTCATTTTGGCATATTGCAATTTTCAAAGCTACTTGATTCTGATTTTTGAGGCATGGATCACATTTGGGGCTATTCGACACCACAGAAATAGCTCGACACATCTCTTTGGGAAGCAAGTCTTTATCATTATTTTATTCTCCATTTGACTTAGCGATATGAAGTACAGACATGTAATCAGCAAGTCTGATAGTCTATCTCATTGGTTGATGATACTCCTCAAGATTATTGATTACCTTTTGAATTATAGTTCTCTTATTTTTCTTAGCCAACTTCTTTGACTTATGAGGCCTATATTTAGTGGACTGCACCTCATGTTGTGATGAAGTAGCCTTATCAAAATGCCACTGAGAAGCTAAAATGCTTGTGTGGTGTATATTTTTGTGTTTGGGTGTGTTTATGTGAGGGGACACCACGCAGATCCACAGATGTACTCGTTAGGGTGATCGAGTACAACATTAAGGAATAGCATACTATCTCAAGAGATAGAAGTCACTATCCTATAATTGACCTAATCACCTAATAAGGACTCTTAAGGCATGATGGGTCTTTGAATATACCAGAGATTTTTCCCCTACTTTACATGGAAAAGTAAAGCTGGGTTTATTTAAACTAGGTTCATTAAGTTCCCTATAAAACCATGCCTCCATAGTTAATTACATCTTAAGGAAAAAATGAATGCCTTAAGAATACTCTCGATTAAAGTAGGCGATTATTGTCTCCAAAGAATTCAAAGATAGGACTATCAAAGGATCAATTGTATTTTTGGAAATCAAGTGGGAGAGGTCAAAAGTGAAGAGTTCTTATCAAAACTAAGGGAGATGGGTAGGGAGTGCTCATAATACTAGGAAGCCTAGTGAGCACTTAATCTATCATATGGTTGGGCTTTATATATTTGAATTTGAGAAGATTTATTTATTTGAGTTGAATTTTATTAAAAATCTAGGATTTATAATTCCATGATACAAGATTGTGGAAATGCATAAGAGGTGAAGATTTATGCTTGTAGCCCGCAAAGGAAAATAACGACCTCAGATCCTAAATTTAAGGAGTTTTGGCGAGGGAAAAGCATGACCTAAATCTAAGGCAAAAGTGGGTATATGATTTACCTCCACAAGAGAGAGTAAACCCCTCAATTTTTGACTTATTACTGCCTAGAGTGGCAGCAATCTAACTCCTCCTACAGTTTAAATCCATGTAGGTAAGTCATATGCTTTGCAAGATAGTTAGGCTGCTATTTACTTAGAAAAGAAACCAAGTCATTAAACTCACTTCCGAAGAGACTAGATCATGAAGGACATGAGTAATGACTTAAATCTCATGCAAATTTTGTCAAGTTTTATTTAATTTTTTGGACTTTTTATTTTGACATAGGCTATAGGGTTTTGTATGCCTAAATGCATGAGAAATTGATTTTGGGCTAAATAAAAAGAGAAAGAGCTTACAAGTTAAGCCTTTATTCTCTAGCATAGATGGAAGCTCTCTCTTAGCAAGAGTGAAATAATATGACATGCATGATATTTTACATTCAATCATCCAGCTAAGGGGTTGCTAAAAATTTTATTATCTTGATTTAATTTCTAGGCTTTTATGTGAGGTTATGAATTATTTTAAAATTTTAGTTATGAGTTGTTAATGGGATAGAAAAATTATTTTATCCTAGGAGCTTAATCTCATATGGGCCTCAATCCTAATTCATAAATCATTTAAACATTCAATTATGTTTTGATTTTCTTATTTTGAAGATTGATCATTTAATTAATTAATTAATCATTCCATTAACCCATTAATTAATTTGATTTTTTTAAAGATAAAGAAGACATAGGAAATGAATTAGGAAAAATATCCCCATTCTCATTCCTAAGTGATCTTACTGTTCAATAAGGATAATTATGTTCAAATGATTAATCAAGTTACTGCTCATTCTTTAATTTCAATTAATTGGATTAAGAGAGTAATTATGGCTTACTCAAATGATTTTCTTAATTAAGCAATCAATAAAATCCCAAAAAAATAGGGGAGGCAGAGATCATCCCATTAAACATTCTCAAGAAATTAGAGATTAATCGAGTGTTTAATTAAGGTGTAATTAAGCTAATCAAATTTTTTGTAAAATCCTAATTAAGCCAAATTCACTATTTAAAATCAATTAATTATAATTTTTTTAGATTCTCCTCTGAAATATCTTTAAAATGAGTCTAAGTTTATATTTTTTGGATATTTATATAATTAGTTATGATTTTAGAAAGTTTTAGGATTAAAAATAAATTAATTAGCCCTAATTAAGCCCTTAATCCCATCGGGCCATGTGGCTGCTCACGCGGTGCACTGATAAGATGCGCTTTGGCTATATAAGTAGTCACATCCACACGCTGACTCATCGACAGCGGACACACTTTCTTTGTGGGTCGTCCCATCTAAGATCGGACAACCATGATTTAATCTACGGGTTAAGGGAAAAATCAAAGGATCTACCATGAGATTTGATCATATCTGTTCATCTCAATCACGCAAGATGGACAGCTCATGATTTACCCCATTCACGAGTGGCGAAAAACAAGCACCATCCATCTTTCTCCGTTCGATCCAAGCTCACCCCAGCTTGGATTGAGATCAAATGTATCCTACACCATCTATAGAGCCTACAATCACATCCAACGGCTGAAATCCCTCAACATGGAGATTTATTTCACAAAAGACCAAACCATAGAGGCCTAAAACTATAGTTTTGAGGAATTACCACACCGGAGCTAATGCCCGGTGGTGCAACATCGGAGGTTGCTTCGCCTAATTGAGGTGAGGCCCTGCTAAAGAAGTTCAAGCTCAATTTGGCCTAGGGTGTTCGGTCGACAAATCCACGCATGCGCATGCCTCAGCTTCAATCAAACTCACTCCTCTGGCCACTTGGGAGCTTGGGAATTGGTTTGGTTGGCTTTGATTGGGTATGAGGATGGTGTGGGTGCAAAGAATTTGGATTTGGTTTAGTAAAGAGAGAGAGTATTGCTTGAGGAAAGGGTGTCCTATTCTGATTTATGCACGGGAATGGCAATGGCCAAATGGAGAGGGCTTGGGGATCCTTATAATTGCTCTGAGGGAGTTCAGAATGGGCTTAGGGACTCAAATGAATTGATTGTTTATGAAATTGTGTTCGAATTGAGGGGGTATACCCCTCAATTTTTTATCATTGATGGATGGCTCATGTGCACATTTTGCACTGGGTCACCACCATCCGACCATCAGAGTTATCTCCATTAGGGTCAGGCTGCACGCCAAGGATGGGAGGAGTGATAAGGAGCTGCCATCGACCAAATGTGCAAAGTTCCCATGGGCTTGATCCAATGGGTGCTCAGTTTGGGTTGGAGGTGAGTCAACTCACTTGCCAAGGGTCCTTGGCTGACCTAGGGTGAGTTAGGTTAACTAGGTGGGTTAGAGGAAGGTTCCATATAGTGTTAGTGAGCTGCCACGGGGATGGGCAAGTTGACTTTAGCTTTGATCCATTGGGTTTAAGGTTTAAATCCTATGGTTTGATGGTTAATTCCCTAGGTGGGGTCCAATTGGCTTTTAGGCTGATTTGGGAATGAAGTAGGGCATGATTGGGTCGGGTTTGACTAAGCCCTAGGGTCCCATAAGTTGGTTTGGAGGGATTTGGCTTCATTTGGTCAAAATGAGTTTATTTGGGCTAGGTTGGGTTGGGTTGATCAATTGGTCAAATTAGGTCAAACCAAGGCTTGGGTTAGGTTCATATGATGATTTGAGATGTTTTGGTTCAATTAATTTGGATTGGTTTGGCCTAGGTTTGAATTTGACTCATTTGGATTCAAAAGGGTCAAATTGGTTAAGTTGACCAATTTGACCAAATTAGGTTGGTTTAGGTGTTGAGTCAAGTTCAATTGGTTGATTAAAAATGATAGTAGGCTTTGGTTTGGTTTAATTTGGAATTAATTTTAATTTTGGTCAATTTGACCTTTTAGGTCAAGTTAACCAATTGGTCAACTTGGGCTCAATCATGACTTTGGTCAAGTTCAACAAGTGATTTGGAATGAACTTGAGCCATTGGTTGCAATCAATTTGGATTAAATCATGATTTGGCTCATTTTAGCTTTTAGGCTAATTTGGGTCAACTTAGGTCAAGTGGCCAATTAGGCTTGGTTTGGCTCAATTGATGACTTGGTCATGTTCAATCATTGATTATGAATGGGTTTGGGTCAATGGTAAACCAATCAATTCGACATATGGTAGATTTTGGCTAGTTTGGGTTTCATTTAGGCTAAGTGATGACTTGGTCAAAGGTTAGGTTTGACTTGGTTTGACGCAATTCAAGGTGGTTGATCACCCCATGATGATTATTGATCATGATTGAGGTTTAGATGGGCTTAGTTCAATCCAATTTGGGTTGGATTAATTTTTGGCTTAAAAAGGGACTTTAGGTCACTTTAGGTCAAGTGAGCCTAAATGGGTCAATTGGCTTGATCAAGGCTTGATTCAAGTTTGATTGAACTCACATATGAGCTTAGGATTAAAATATAAATCTAATTGCAATTGGTTTGGAGCCAAATGAGTTTTGGTTCATATGATAATTTCAAGTCATAAGGGTTAACTTAGGCTTGATTTGGGTTGACTTGGTTTTGGTTTGATAACGGTGGTTTATGTTTATATTTGGATCCACGATTGAAGGAATGATTGAATCATGAAGAAATCCATGAGATTTGAGTTGATTTGGGTTTCATTTAGCCAAGTTCAAAAGTTTGGGTAAAAGGGCTAAAATTAGGAATTTGATTTGATTCGAGTTTGGTTTGGCCCATTTGAATTTATATTTCATTTATATTTGGGAATATAAATGAAGATATAAATGGGTCATGAGAAAATCACTTGAGTTTGGAGTGATTTGGAAGTAAGTTTGGCTAAATTAAGGGATATAGGTCAAAAGAGGCTAACTTAGATTTTGAATTGAATTGATTTATTTTTGTTCATTGAAGGGTGGATTTCATTTATATTTATGAATATAAGTGAAGGAATGATTGATTTATAAAGAAATCCATTAAGTTTGGGTTGATTTGGATCAAGATTTGATTAGGTTTATGGAGGTGGGTCCATATGGCTTAAGAAGGGTCTTAATTTGGTTTGATTCATTTTTATTTGATTTGAATGGATTGAATTTGGATTTCATTTATATTTGTGAATATAAATGAAGAAATGATTGGCTTATAAAAAATCAACCAAGTTTGAGTTAGTTTGAAAGTGTTTTGGCTAAGCACATGAAGATGGTTCATATGGCTTAGGAAGGGATTTTGGAATTTGGAGTTAATTAAGGGTTTCAATCATTTGGAGTTTGGAATTGATCTAGGATTTGGAATTTGATTTGAAATTTAATTTGATAATTGAGAAAATCAATTGGATTGGGGTTGATTTGGATTTGGTTAAGGCTAAGTCCACGGCTTATGAAGGGATTTAGAGTTTTAATTTAGTGATGGATTTCAATCATTGGATAGTTGGATTTGATTTTTGGAATTTGAATTTAAATTTGAGGTTTGGTTTGAAAGAAGGAAGCAAGGATTGGGTTTGGACTATAGGGTAAGCAAGTCTCTTCTAAATTCATAAGGCACAACCTATCCCTATGGCTAACTTGTCTAAGTCTCTATGGTTAGGTTAAGTGTTCACCTAATCACTAGAAGTGTCTTAAGACTAAGGAACTCTTAGTGTTTATAAGAGTCCTAGTTCTATGATGAGGAAGTTGAGAGCTCACTCCAAAAGTGAGGTCAACAAAGGGCAATAAGTGTGGTGTGAGACAAGGCACACCGCCATAGATGATCAGATGATCAACAAGCGTTGAAGATCATAATCACTAACAAAAACAATCTACTCCTAAACCTAAGGTGTAGAAGGATTCAAGATCTTAGTGCAATGCAACTCCACTCATGCTAGGGACATAAGGGAGGAAGAAGGGATCCACAAAGGGATCAAGCATGTGAACCTTCCACTAAGGAAGCAGGTTCAAGTTATCCACTATGGATAAGAAGTTTGGATTTTGATGAAAGGTATGATTTGTGTAGAATATCTGCTGGGGATTAGGGTGTATAACCCACCAGGGATAGATGCATGAACCTTCCACTAGGGATAAGGATGGTTTGGATTTCTTTTGAGGGTGAACTCATTCGGGAATGCAAGTTTGAATTGGGTTTGATTGATTCCACTGGGGAAGTCAGGATGATTGATGTCTCACTGGGGAGAAATTGATTGATTATTTATTTAAGTTTTTTGATTTTAAGATGAACTTTGTCGGTTTGTGATGGATCGTACTGAGAAGGGGCCATGTCAGCCTTGGCCTATCTCAGATTTACCAATCCAAAGGGGTAGTTCACCGGCCACATGGTAGAACTATCTGACCTAAGGGGTTGCCTTTCGGTGTACAATAGCTATGCTAGGGAGAAAGCATAGTAGACTTACCTCTCCAAAAGCAAGGGACAACCGATGGGGTGATCTATTGGTCATAAAAAATCAGACTCAACCTAGGGCTCTTGAATGAATGCCTCTGGGGGACTTATATTAACTCGAAAGTAGTCAAGATAATATCATTTGATTGAATTGTGTTTGTTTTAATTTCATTTATTTTACTTTGATGGATCCTCTGTTTATAATGGATCCACTAAGAAGGAGCTAATATCAGCCTAAACTTGTCTTAGATTTACCAATCTAAAGGGATAGTCTACCGGCCATGGGGTAGAACTAACCAACCAAAGGAGTGCCTTTTGGTTTGCAATGGTCAAGTGAGGAAGAAAGTGTAGGGACTCACATCTTCCTAAATAAGGAACCACTAGGGTGATCGGTCTCTTGCATAACAAATTGGACCCGACCTAAGGCGATTTTAACGTGGTCGAAAGAATGCGTAATAGACTTATATCTTTCAAAGCAAAGATGACCGCCGGGGCAACTTGTCAGTGGCACAACAAGTTGAACCTGACCTAAGGGCGACAACTGAGAGATTGCCGACCTAGGGACTTATCTCAAATCAAAGTAGTCACACAATTTATATAGGCAGTTTTATTGACACTGCCCTAAAGATAGGATGCCTTCTCGAGAAAGGGGCCACTGGGGGGATTGAATTCCTAATCAACAAGTGAAGATATATTTTGTTTATTTTATGTTTGCGTGGACCCTATTGGTTTGTTAGGGACCACATTGAGAAGGAGCTCATATCAGCTTAGTCCTATCTCAGACTTACAGACCAGGGAGAATCATCATCCAAATTTTCCAACCACAGGGGTGGCTACTAGGAAAGGAGGACTGTCGAATCCAAGAGTAATCGAGGTAGTGTCTAAATGGAGTCACTAAAGACATGATCTAAATAGAGTGCCCCAAGAGAGGTGCTGTTGGAGGCATTATTCAAAACTATGTAAAAGAAATCCTATAGGTATTCGGTGGCCAACTCAAGGAGAAAGCATAGGGACTCACATCTACTAAGAGTGGTGTATCTACCGAGTGGATCACTATGATCATGGCGATAACTAACCAATCTAAGGTGCCTGTCAGTTTGCGATAATCAGTCTAGAAAGAAGGTGTGTAGACTTACATCTCTCCAAAGTGGAATTGATCGCCAGGATAATTTATCTTTGGCTCGATAGGGGCTATCCGACCTAGGGCGAGTACTAAGTGGGGAGTTCTGTGTAAGGACTAAACCCAAGCTTAAAGTAGTAAGGAGGAAAGGAGCCTCTGGGGGACTTACCTTAAACCTCAAATATACTCGACCTAATTAGTGCATGATGGCTAGTTCAAGAAGAAAGCATGTAGGCTTACATCCTCTTAAATGAAGTCAACATGGGGTAGTTTACTGACTGCATAATAAGACTTACCAAACTAACAAAGTGCTCATTGATTTATAGTGGTCAAGTCAGGAAGGAAGCATGGGGACTCACATCTGCCAAACAAGTGACCACTGGGGTGACATACTAGCGAGGTAGTATATCAGCCTGACTTAGAGCAGCTAATGAGTGAGTGCCACAGGGGGCTTGCTCCCACATCAAATTAGTTTGAGAAAAAAGATATGTGTTTTTTTTGTGCTATGAAAGAAGGAATAGGATGCTGCTTGAGTTCTCTTACACCTATCCTAAATACATCATGGCAGATTCGCAAGCAAAGGATGTTTCTAACACATAAGAGATGAAATTTGATGTGAAGAGAAGTTTTATTGATGATTATTTTTAAACAAGATTTTATGGGTAATATTTCTTCAGGTATAGCCCATTGATTGGAAGCATAGGGCCCTCTCCCTTATAGTTTATGAGTTGATAAGATCTTTCTTGGTAGGCCTTCTCTATGGAAAAAAGGGTCTTCCCAAGTGGGTTCAAACTTACCTCCCACCTTTCGATGGGTAACAATTGGTCTCCTTAGAACTAAAATAAGCTCTCCTACCTGAAAAGCTCTAGGATAGACCAACTTGTTGTGAGCTTGAATCATTTTGGCTTTATACAACCTGAGGTTCTGGCATGCCCGGAGGCATCTCTCCTCCAAACCTTCAAGCTCTTCTAATCCCAGCTTGACGTTCTGCTTAGTAGTAATCTTGCTACCCATGGCTATCATTAGTGATGGGAGTTAGACTTCTAATGGTAGAATGGCTTTAGATCCATACACTAAAGACAATGGGGCAGATTTAGTTGGAGTTTTGTATGTGGTGTGATAGGCCCACAAGGCTTCAACCAATTGTTCATGCCACTATCGCTTATTATTGTCGAGTGTCTTCTTCAATATTTGGATGAGAGTTTTATTGAATGCTTATGCTAGACCATTTCCCTTGGGTAGTAGATGGTTGAATATCTCCAATCTATGATGTGTCTCTAGGCAAAGCTATTGATTTTGGTGCTCTTGAATGCAGTACCATTATTGGATATAATTAGTCGAGGCACCCCGAACCTATATATGATATAGTTCCTAAAAAACTGGAGCACATGCTGAGCTACGACCTCTCTAAGTGGGATTGCCTCTGCTCACTTGGAAAAGTAGTTGGTGGTAGCTAGAATGAACCGGTGACCCTTGGAGGAAGGAGGATCAATCAGACCCACTATGTAAGTGCCCCAATACTCAAATGGCCACGAGGACAAAGTAGGATGTAGAATGTTGGGTGGCTGATGCAGGACCACACCGAGCACCTGATATTGGTGGCACCTCTTAGCTACATCCATGGAGTCTATAATCATCACTGACCAATAGTATCCCAGTCTTTTGATCTTGGCTTTCATCTTCGGATCGGACTGGTGAGCTCCACATAAGCCTGAATGTACCTCGGTCATAATTTTTTGGGCTATGTGTTTGGTAGGACAACGTAACCACATATGATTGAAAGACTGCCGGAACAAAACAAGGTGTCACCCACGAGAGCATAGGAGAGAGCTCTCTATTTCACCTGATGGGCTAATGAATTCACTTGAGGTAGTTTTCCTATGTTTAGGTAATCCATGAATGGCTGCCTCCAATCTAACTCGTTGACCTCTTTGGCAATGGCAACCTCCCCTTCAAGAGAGAGTCTCTCGATGAATTCAACATCAATAAGGGATACAACTTGTCTATTTTGAACCCTTATTTAAATGGACTCATCTTCTAGGCATGCCAACTCTTTGGTGAGCTTGGCCAATGCATCTACTATAGCATTATCTCCTTGAGGAATCTTGTAGTCAGTGACCTCTGGGATCTAGGCCAACAACTCCATGGTGTACTTGTGGTAATGATGGAGCTTAGGCTTTAGAACTTTCTATGACCTAGCAATTTGCTTGATGATGAGCTGAGAATCCTTGAAGATGCTGATGCTCTAGACACATAATGTAATGACTAACTCCAGACTGGTGATCAAAGCCTCATATTTGACTTCGTTGTTGGTGCATGGATTGGACAGATGATATAAGAATCTCATCACATCACGGTCCAGAGTTAGGAGAACTATTCCTACCACTGCCTTTCCTGGAAGAGTAGATCATGGTTCTTCTCCTTTTTGAGAGGAAGATGCACCATCAAAATACATCTCCCAATAGCAAATGTTAGTGTCCCCTAAGTTTATGATTTGTTCATCAAAGAGGTCAACATTAAATCAGAGAATCAGCATGAAGTGGGTTTGCTATTAAGAAATCCACTAGTGCCTATCCTTTCACAGCACAGTCGGGTACAAATGTGATGTCAAACTGTGATAAAATCATGGACCATCATGCCAACCGTCTAGATAACATTGGCCGTGTCATGAGATATTATAGTGGGTTGATTCTAGAGATCAGATTCACCTTATGGGAAAGCATGTAATGCCGTAGCTTTTGGGATGCAAAGATTAAAGCTAGAAAATGTTCTCAATAGGTGGGAAGTTTTCCTCAGCAGGAATTAGATGATGACTGAGGTAATAGGGAGCATTTTATTTCCCTTCGTCATTGGTTTGAGCTAACAAAGTACCAAGGGAGTCATCTAATATAGCAGTGTAGAGGATCAATGGCTTGCCCGAGATAGGGGCTGCTAGAACTGACGGTGTCATTAGGTAGTGCTTAGGGTCTTCAAAGGCATGCTGACACTTATCACCCCACTTGAACTTGGCATCCTTTTTGGCAAGTGCTTAGATTGGCTGGCATCCTTCTAATAAGTTGGATATGAAGCATCTTAAATATACCAATCGCCCTTGGAATGATCTGAGTTGAGTTAGACTTTCAGGGGGTGGCATTTCTAAGATAGCCTTGATCTTCTATGGGTCAATCTCTATTCTCTAGTGTCAGACAACAAACCCAAGGAATTTCCCTAAAGCTACTCCAAATGTACACATCAGGGGATTCATTTTGAGATTAAATTGTCTTATCTGTTCGAAACTACTCTCAAGTCAAAGAGGTGGTCTTCCTTTTCTCTGCTTTTGACTTCTATATCATCAACATAGAATTCAACTTGATGATGAATGAGTTCATTGAAAATCTGAGTCATGGCCCGTTGGTATGTAGCACCAACATTTTTAAGGCCGAATAGTATGACCTTATTATAATAGATTCTGATCGGGGTTCAAAAAGTAGTGTTTCTTTCATCTTCAGGGGCCATCTTGATTTGGTTGTAGCTAGATGACCCATCCATAAAGGAGAAAACTACATGAGATGAGAAAATTCCCACCATTAATTCTAGTATATGAAGTGAAAATTCATCTTTAGGACATGCTTTATTCAGATCCCTAAAATTGACACATATGTGAATTTGGCCATTCTTTTTCTTAACTGGGACGACATTCTTCATTGGTTTATTCTTCATTGAAAAAAGAACTAATGTACATGGGGCGTGGATCTTCTTTTGTTCCCAAGTTGATTTCTTTGAGTTTATCAATGGTTGATCTAATTTTTTCTTCAAAATATGGCAGTGCATCTTTGACTTTAGGCTCATTTGGGTCATCTAAAGTTTCTAAACATGTCTCCTCATAAGTGTTAGCATGATTTGAGAAGAACCTATTAGACCTAAAATGAGTGGCGATGGCTAATCAATGATTGTCTTTGTCGATTGGACCCACTGTGCCTAATCCTAGTCTTAATCTTGATTGAGAGTGTCTGCTTTGGTTGTCCCATAATTTTTGAAAGTAGTTCGACCAATGTTTAAACCAGCTATGTGGGATTAATCCCTTCTTTGCTAAGTTAATAACACAAGATGAATACCAATCAAAAGGTAGTTGTATTAAATCTTTATATGAATCATCCTCAAGTTCTACATTGGCTTCCTGACTTGAGCATGATACTCCTAACAAAAACCTCTTTGGCCTGACATCTGTGGATGACTTAGGGGCCTCCTTAACTACTAAATCTTCAACTTTTTGGAAACAAAGTGAGGTTAGAGCTAAAGTTTCCAACTGTTGCCTGACTGTTCTACATAATGATGATTTTGATACATTAATGCTTTGCTTGGAGGCCTGGTCTTTGTCATTGTCTGGCTCGAACGTCACCTCCAAAGGGACTCATTGAGAGGGGTTGGCGAGACTCATCCTCACGAACTCTAAGTCTATAAGAATAACAGGGGTACTCTTGTGAGCTGGAACATAGCTCCTACTGGCTTGCCACCAGCAAGAAGGTCTTCCACCTCTAGAACTACCTCTAAATTTGCCTCTTCCTCTACCTGATGGAGGTCGAGTCATCCTACCCATATGTTCGTATGGAGGAACGTGGCAGGAATCCAGCTCTCTTCCTCAGTATCTGATTCTCGCTCACTTGTGGTTTCTTTCTCTTTTCCCTTTTTCTTTTCTTTTTCTTTTATTTCTTTTTCTTTTGATTTTGAACTTTCACCAAGTTCACGAGAATAGACCTTTTGATTTGGAGGAAAATAGTAGGCTGCATCTTCATAAATCTAGACCTCTCTAACTGAGAATGGTTTCAAGTCTCCTTTGACACAATACTCAATTCTGCCCCTTCTAAATTTGATGCACTAGTGCAAAGAGGATAGAACCATGTTGTTTGCATATATCCAAGGCCTACTGAGCAAAGTAGTGAAAGATGAATCTAATTCAATTATGTAGAACTTAGCTTCTATCTTCCAGTCATTTATCTCTAGTGGTAACACTATGGAGCGTAAAGCTCTCTCGTCTTATTTGTTGAATCCTCTCAACATCATCCGATCTTCTCGGAGTTTAGATATGTCAATCCTCAAGTAAGCAAAGATTTTTTGACTCATAATTTTCATTGATGCACCTTGATCAACTAACACCTTGGAGAGCCTGAATCTGCCTATGTCCACTATGATGTAGAGGGGACAGTTGTGCTCTGTTGTCCCCAAAAGAAGGTCTTCATTGGTGAATGTAACTCTTCGGGTTTATCTTGAAAAACATGCCTCCTCTCCAATAGTAGACAGCTGAGCTAAGCATACTTCTTGATCGAGAAGGGCTTTGATCAATGAATCCCTCATCTCTTCGGATAAGGCAAGGGCATCATATATGCTTAGTTTAGCTAGCAACTTTCTTAGGTGAGTGAGGACATTGTAGTTAACTCTGGGTTGGTCCTCCATAAGCATATTCATAGGTGGAGCATCTCGTGGAGGGGCTTCTTGACTGTTAGAACCAATGACTTATTTTGCCTTATCCTGAGGTGCTACCCTAGGAGGTAGAACTTTCCCACTACGAAGGTTGACTTTAGTGACATCATGACATGATTTAGTGGAAAGTTCTACCTGCTCATCAAGTTCACCTATAGCTTCTCCTATAGGATCATCAGAGTTAGATAACTCCAAGTCCATCTCGGGTGAACCGGTGATTTAGAAATGGGATCCATTTCAAAATCGAAAGGAGTGGATCGAAATTGTTATAGTTGTTAGTACTTGGAGAGCTTTCTATAATAATGAAATCATCAAGATCGTCAAAAGTAGAGAGAATGAAAGCGGAATTAGTCTTCTTCTTCATTGATTTTTTAGATTTGGATGAAGGTACAAAATAGAAATCAAGTAAAGTAAGCAGAGTGAGGGATTTGGAACCCCCCTTCCACTGATATAGTATGACTGGTAGAAGAAGGTGTGGGAAAAGTCAGAGTCTTGAACTCCATGGTTGCTAATGTGCTATCTTGGGAAAGTGGAAGGCGCCATACGCTCTTCTACCTCCCTCAAGTTGTCTTTAGCAACTTTCAAATCATCCTTAGAGTTGGAGGTTTGAGCTGCTTCAGGCACCTGCAATGTTAACTTTTTAATCTTAGAAATTATTTTCTTCGAGGTTTGGGATAGGGAGATATCCCAAGCTTCCTCTATCTTGAGAAGATCATGTGTATCTATAAGGATTACCCTAACAAAACTTGAGGGTTGTTCTAATAGGAATTCCTTAGGGATGACAATGGCTCCTGACTTGTAGCTATGCTCAAGCCAATCCTTAAAGGTAAAACAATCTTCCAAGACATATCCTTGTATGCGGTGGTAGGGGAAAAAGTTTGGATCATGACTCTTAACAATATCCTCCGACCTCCTAGGCTCTAGTAACTGAAAATTAGGCTTCTTTAAGAGGTTCTTAAAGATCTTCCTAACTACCTCCCTTTTGAATGAATAAGGTTTATTCAATTGTCAAAAAAGTAGATAAATGATAGTTACCTGGTGGTGAATAAGAATGTTACTACTGATGTTGTGGATGGAGATACTGTTGAACAGGCGGTAGTAGAGACCACTGTGGCAATTGAGGTGGTCGATATGATGGGCAAGGCCATGGCAAATGAGGTGGTAGGAGGCTCTGAGATCTGCTGAACCCTTCGTCGCTTCCTTATCAACTATGACTTCTTCTAGCTTTTCTCAAATGTCTTATGCGCTCTAGGCTTGGCTGATTGATCTTGGAAAAGTAACTATTTGGCCTCTCCTTGTAGACTAGCTGCCTTATTGATTAATTTCTCAAATGTCATAATGGTGAACCCTTTAAGTATGAAGGCGACCAGGCCATGAATATTCTTGAGTAGAATTTCAATGGCATGTTGTTCAGATAGTTGTGGTTCACATTTCATACTTAAAATGTGCCATCTAAGAATTTAATCAATAAGGGACTCACCGGGGTGTTATTGCACTACAACGAGACATACATTACCCTTTTAGAGCTCCAGCAAATCTCTTAATAAAGAGCTACTCCAACTCAACAAATATCTTCACTGAACCATTGGGTAGTTCAGCATACCAATCAAATGTGATGCCTGTCAAGCTGCTGATGAAGAGGTGAAATAAGAGTGCATCGCTGCCACTAGCATTGCAACATCTGGCTCTAAAATATGCTATATGCTACCGAGGGTTCCCACTGCCATCAAAAATCTTGAAGGATGGAGGCATGAAGCCTTTAGAGTATTAGACACCATCAAATTCCTTCGAGTAGAGTCTACCCTTTGGAACAGATGAGCCACTTCGGGCTTGAGCCAATGTATCTCTCTCCTGTTGCTCCACCATGTGTTTAATGTCTTTTTCATGCATTGAGGTGCTATCCATCACCTTCCTATGCAGGCTACCACTATCTCCCTCTATAGGAATGCATCTAGGATGATCTAAAGTGTGTGCCAACTCTACTCTCGACCACCATGGGAGAAGGCGTGAAATCGCTAATTTGACCGCCATCAACTCTTGATCTTCTTCCCCATTGTATCAATATGATCATCCCTATACTTAAGCTGGTGGAGGAGGTGCTGAGTTGAATGGACGGCATCACCCTCTTCAAGTACAATACCTTTCTGACTGTGTTGATCTCTCTAAAGGGATCCCCTAGTATCGACCATGTAAACTTTGATCGAATCCTTAAGGAGATCATCCTTATCTGGATCAAAGCTAACCTTTCCCTCCTCATAATCTGATCGATCACTTCCTAGAAGATCTCTCTTTTCTACAAAAGATTGTGTTAGGATCTCATCTAGGGAATGATCTAATGCGTCATATCGTCGGCATGCGGTAGAGGTGTGCTCCTTGTGAGATGCACCTAACACTATCCTTTGGAATGTTGGGTTTAGGAGGGCATGATTGCGAAGAGATATGCTGATGCTCATGGGCAGTGGTGTCCCTAGGAGATCCACCATGGGGACCACTGTCCCCTTTCCCACTACATTACTATCAGCTCTGAGTGGTGGTGTGACCATGTTGCGGTGTCATCTTCTTCACCTTCAAGTAGAAGGTCGAGTAGGTGAACTCGTCCTCACCTCAGTCGATGGAATAGATGAAGTGGGATCTTTTGGTCATAGCTGGATCACCACGAGAGCTTTCTTTCCCCGGATACTGTCTTATGTGCCTTTGTGGGCACGGTGGATCATGGGACCTGAACTGGTGATGGTGGGAGAGAAGTGGATCAGTGTGGTGGAGACAACACTGGCTCTACTCTCGCTAGGGCTTTCCCCTATGATCAGTAGTACCTATCAGCACTATGCAATCAATTATATTGGCCTTGGTGGCTCGGTGACTGGGGAAATTAACTACAACAGAGGCTGCTAACTATTTTGCAAACCTTCTTCGCTCCCTGCTCCTTGACTGAGCTGCTACTAAGTCCTCTGATTCTCTATCACTGTGAATGTGCCTAGTAACACTCCCAAGGATGATCGACCTCAAGTCAAATAATGTACCGGCATGTACTTGTACACCCTATTATACCATCCAGAGCATAGGACTTCATCTTATCCCTAGCCAAAACTTTATGGTATGTAGGAGGTGGAGGCAATGCAACTATCTTCTAATAATCCTCCTCATCATCTAATGCCGAGAAGGGGTGGAACTGGTTGCTAGTCAGCAATGGGGAAACCTCACGAGGAGAACCCTCCTCTGCAATATGAGATGTGACATCCATCTCCAGGGCAAAATGCTCGTGGTGTCGCTTGATCTTGTGGCTCCTATTGCATCACTATGTATGGCGCTATGTATGACTGAGCAAGGGAGTGTGAGAGCTAGATCCTACCTCAAGGTAGGGGAGGTTATCTCCGAAGCCAGGATAGCCTTCCCCTTATAGGGGACCAACGAGGAGGTGTTAGCATTCACCCAAGCAAAAGTCAGAACAACTGATTGAGTAAGAACTGGACTGACTGACTGAACCTCAACTTCCTTCCTCTTCAGAGAAGGATACTTGGTGTGAGAAGGTAGGTCGATGCAAATCACTGGCTTATGCCCAACCACCTCATCTCGGCTAATAGTGGTGAGGGTCACCCCCTTGTAGGTGATGTGGGATCCCTCAAATCCCCAGCCAAAGAACACTAGATGGGTGGAGTCGGAGGAGGCTGGCTAATCAGGCCAAATCCATCCCAAATGTGAAAACAAACAGTGGCCATGTGTGAAAGGCGTAAAGGCATGCGATTGCTCGAGATATGTCTGCATTTATTGAAATATAACTTGTATCAGATTCCTGCCTTGATATTTGCTCCACACAAGTAATAGAAGTTTGGAGTTTTGAACCCACACTCAACAATTCAAATATGTTAAGTGAGGTTCATTGGAGAGATTTAGATGTTTTGGAGGAGAGTCTTTTGCCATTTGATTCTTTTGATTTTAGAACCCATACTCAACCAAATTAGGTAGGTTGGGTGGGGTTCAAAAATTTGAGGGGAGATTTCCTTCTTTTGAGAGATTGTTTAGGTTTTATGTTTCTTGTTTGAAAATTTGGATAGTTTGAAAGAACCTATACTTAGCAAATCTGGGTATGCTAAGAAGAGGTTGTGATTATGTGTTTGAAATATTTTTTGCTTGTGAAGATTTGATTGTGTGATATTTTATTTTAAAAATGGGGCTTCCAACTAAACAAATTTGGTATGTTAAGTAGAGACCACATGAGTTTGTGAGATAGATTTGTTTTTCTTTAAAGATGGGAGTCCCACTTAACAAATTTAGTATGTTAAGTGAAAGCCCCAAATGTATTTGAGATATTTTATTTTCTTTTGAAAATGAGACCCTCACTTAACAAATTTGGTATGCTAAGTGAAAGCTTAAGTGTGGTTGATATGAAAAAATAAATCATTATTTAACAAATTTGGTATGTTAAAATATGGATCAAATGTGTGTTGAAAAGAGACCCTCACTTAACAAGTTTGGTATGTTAAGTGAAAGCCTAAATGTGTTTGATATTTTTTTTTGAAAGTGGGATTCCCACTTAACAATTTGGTGTGTTAAGTGGAAGTCAAAGTATGATATGACTTGAGAATGGGAATCTCACTTAACAAACTTGGTATATTATGGTGTTTATTTTGAGATGTGGGACACCACGTAGATCTTAGGGGGTACTTATTAAAGTGATCGAGTAAAATATTAAGGAATGATGTACTATCTCAAAAGATAGAAATCACCACCCTATAATAGACCTAATCACCTAATAAGGACTCTTAAGGCATGATGGGTCTTTGAATATACCAAAGATCTTTCCCCCACTTTACATAGAAAAATAAAGTAGAGTTTTTTTTAAGCCGGGTTCATTAAGTTCCTATGGAGGCAAGCCCCCATAGTTAATTGCAACCTAAAGAATGAGAATTCCTTAAGAATACTCTGGATTAAAGTAGACAATTAGGTCTCCAAATATTTCAAGGTTAAGACTATCAAAGGATTATTTGTTTTAGAAAATCAAATGGGATAGATCAAGGAGAAGACTTATTATTGGAAGTCAAAGGGAGATGGGTAGGGAATGCTCATGATATTAGGAAGCATAGTGAGCATTCCAATCTATCCTATGGTTATGCTTTATATTTTTAAAATTGAAGAGAGTTAATTATTTGAGTTGCCATTTTATTTGAATACTAGGACTTATAATCCCACAACATAAGATTGTGAAAATATCTTAGATATGAGAATTTATGCTTGTAGCCTGAAGGAAACTACTACCTCAGATCCTAAATCTAAGGAGCTTTGGTGAGGGAAAAAGTATGATCTAAATATAAGGCAAAAATGAGTATATGGTTTATCTCCATAAGAGAGAATAAACCACCCAACTGCTGGACTTATTACTGCCTGGAGTGGCAGCCAGCTAACTCTTCCTACGCTTTAAATCCATGTAAGCAAGTCTTATGCTTGGCAAGATGGCTAGGCTGTTGTTTATTTAGAGAGGAAACTAAGTCCTTAAACTCACTCCTTAAGAGACTAGAGCATGAGTGGTATGGAATCATGACTTAATCTAATGCAAATTTTATCAAATTTATTTCATTCTTTTGGACACTTTGTTTAAACATAAGCTATGAGATTTTATATGCCTAAATGCATGAGAACTTGATTATGGGCCAAATCAAAAGAGAAAGGGGTGTTCTTCCATCAAAGGCTCTCACAGGTTAAGCCTTTATTCTCTAGCATAGATGGAAGCCCCTCTTAATAAGGTGGAAGATTATGACATGCATGATGTTATACATACGATCATCCAGCTTAGGGGTTACTAAATATTTTATTATCTTGATTTAATTGCTAGACTTTTATGTGATGTTATAAGTTATTTTAAAAATTTAATTATAAGTTGTTAATTGGGGTAGAAAAATTAATTTCATCTTAAGAGCTTACCGCATGCAGGCCACACATTCAAACATCAAATATGAAGAAACTAAAAAAAATATGCAATTCTAGTGCGCAATCTAAACACAATATCAAACAATTTTATAGACTATCATAAAAGAATAAAAGGCTAGTGCAGTCGGGTTCTGCCATACACCCTAAAAAGGAAAAAAATGATGGGTAGCCGAGCTCTACCCTTATACAACCCGAATTATAAAAATAAGACATGCTATGGGGGTTTTATTTTCTTCATTTCTTCCTTCTCTTCCTTTTTGATTTGATTTGCTCCAAAGGCATCATAGGCACCTAGGGCTAAGCCTTCTGCTCATCTTAATCCCCCATAACACTAATTCTAATTCATAATATAAAATCACATCAAAAATAGGAAAAATAAATCTAGCTACACATGCAAAACAAATGTTAGCTAAACACACCATACAACCTAAGTAGTTATATGAATAATTTAGACTTAGCACCCACACATGGGTAACCAAGCCCACCTATCCTAACCTAAGTTATGCTTAGGGGCTATGCAACCTGCACTTCAAACACATTTGTATGTTTATTACAGTGGCCCCTTAAGCACAACCCCCTACAGAAAATATGATTAGGCTAATCATGACCCACCATCTAGTCTATGAGTCATACACGCTAATATCAAGTCTAAAATATTACATCAGAAAACAAAAGACAACATCATACATGCAACGCCTTAACTTAACACTAGAAGTGGTGACTTAGTATTGTAATGTGTGTGCTTAAGGCTTGTGTGGAAAGATTTTACTGGGCTTCTTTAGTTTAAGTTTTAATTTGGAGTTTGAATTTGTTTAAATGTTACCCTTGGGTGATTTCAATTTAAATGATTTAATGATTTATTTTTTTATTTTTTATTTCACTTTTATTTGGTTAAAATGATGTTTAGGTTTTCAAGAATGAGGAGTAGAATGAATTCCATTTGTAGATAGAACTCACCCTATTTTATATTCTAACTCCTAGAGAATCTAACTAAGGTCCTTAAGTATATTAATTTGCCCATTTGAATTTGTGTAATTCATTTGATTTGATTTAGAATTAAGAATTTGAGTTTGTTTAAGTATTTGATTGATTGATTTTAGATTAGATATTTTAGTTTAATTAAATCTTGATAATTCAATATCCTTAATATCTAATGAAGTTTAAGTTTATTTAAATCCATGTTTTTGAATAATTAATTTTAGATTAGATGTTTTGGTTTAATTAAATCTTGATAATTCAATATCCTTGATCTCTAATGAAGTTTAAGTTTGTTTAAATTCATGTGTTTTTGATTGATTAATTTTAGATTAGATGTTTTGGTTTATTTAAATCTTGATAATTCAATATCCTTTTAAATTAATATCTAATTATTTTCTTTGATTATTATTGTGTGACTTAACTTTATGTTTATTTGATTTGATTATGGTTCATTTATTTGTAGTTTGATTAGATTAGATTAATTGAGATTTTATTTTAATTGAGTTTGATTCTTTATAATTAGGATTTTATTTTTAATCTCATCCATTTGTCATGTTTATCAAAGTTTGGTTTGTATTTTGATTTCATACATTGGATTGTTAATTAGTTTATCTTTTTTTAAGTAGGTTGAATGAGATTTGATTAATTGCATATTAAATTGATGAGAGTCTTTCATAATTTAATTTTATTTAATTTGATTTGATTAGATTTATTATTCTATGGGTTTGCTTAGGTTCAATGTGATTATGTAATTAGTTTAATTAAGAGGTGTATTTATGTTAATTATAAAGATTTTTTTAATTTTTAATTTGATTTCATATTTGTTTAGGTTAATGATGTAATTAATGACTTAATAATTTAGATTTGATTAGTATTTAATTGCATTTATGTTTGATTAAGTTTAAGTTTAATATGATTAATTTGATTGACTTAATTAGCTTATTTAAGATGTGTGATCAAATTAATTAGTAGATTAATTAAGTGTTTGATTTGAATTTGATTTAAAAAGTTAATTTGGTTCATTAAGATGATGGATTAATTCATTAGGTTTGCATTAATTAGATGTTTATTCAATTGGATTACCTTAAGGGTAATTAGTTTAATTAAGAAGTGTGTTTAAGTTAATTAAATTAAATAAAGATTTATTTAATTTTTAATTTTTATATTTATTTTATTAATTAATGTAATTATTAATGACTTAATGATTTATGTTTAATTTAGACTTGATTGGTATTTAATTGAATTTATATTTGATTAAGCTTAAGTTTTTTTAATATGATTAATTTGATTAACTTAATTAGTTTACAGGGTGTGATTAATTACAAATTTAATTAAAGGATTTAAGCTTAATTTAGAGTTAGCTTTAATGTAATTTATTTAAATTAATTTGATTCGTTAAGATGATGGATTAAATCATTAAGTTTGCATTAATTAGATATTTAATTAATTAAGTTTAATTAAGGGTAAATAGATTTTTAAATCATTTGATTAATTAAAGGTTTTATTTAATTAGAGATTAATGACTTAATTGCCTACATATGACTTGTTTGATTTGGTAGTTTTAATTAAGCATTTACCTAAATTTTGATTAAGGGGTTATCATTGTTATTATCATTTGATTAGATTAAGTGATTTAATTATTTATTTTTATTTCAATTAAACTTGATTATTCATAATCATAGTTCAGTTTGATTTTCTTCATTTATTATGTTTATTAGATTTCATTCATGTTTGATTTGGTTGTTATGTTTATGTATTAATGGCTAATTAATCATCTTATTCCAAATGGATTGATTTTTAACTGTGATTTAATCATATCTTAATTAAGTGTACTTTAGCTTTATTTGGTTTAATTTGATTAATATTAAATGATTATGTTGAATTGGTTTATTAATCAATTTTATTTTTCATTTATTTAATGATTAATTAGTTTTAGTTTATTTATAATCATTAAGGAGTGTCATATGATTAAGATTTCATGCTTAGTGTAGGTTTAATTATACTAGTTTGACCCATGTTAAAGTTTCCTAGATTTGTTTAATTTAAAGTTTGATTTAAGATTTAATCATTTAATTGAATTTTATTAACTTAAATAGGTTTAATCTTATTTAATTTAATTTCTTCTAAGGATGATATTTTTCTGATTTGAGGTTTGATTAATGATTGCTTAAGCATTATTTCATTTCTCATTTTGATTTTATATTTAAATTATTTTTAGATTATATTTTAATTAATTTCTTAATTGATTAAACTTTAATCTTAAGTGTGTTTAGGGTTCATTAGGATTTAAAAAATCACAATATTTTCTTAAGAGTCTAGGTGTCAACTAAAGTGGTTTAAGCCATTTTGAAGATTTTTGTAAATTTCTAGATTTTTTATTTGATTTATTTTATTAAAATAGACAATCTGAATTTCAAAATTTAATTTCTCCCAATCCAGAAGTCTTTTTTACTTGAAATTTTTATCTTTAACATTAATTTCAATCCCTGTAAATTTCAACTCAATCCGATTTATATTTTTAGAGTAGTTAATGAAACTTTATTTCATTAAAACCTAAATTAAGCTTAAACCATTCAGTGGAATTTGGAAATTCTTGCTTCTTTAGATTTCTCTCGGAAAGACGAATCCAACGAGCACTTATTTGTAATTTTTCGTTGGATATTTTATTTTTTTATGAATTTTCAATGTTACAGGTAATTTAAGAAAAAATTTAAAGTAAAAAATATGATTTTTCTACTTAGCACAGTCATCATCGTGCATGGTGTTGACGTGGCAACACGGCGCCATGTGGCACTGGGCGATTGGATGCGTGGTGCGGTGTGGTACATGGGCACCATGCCGTGCCACGTGATTGGCGCATGGTGCCGCATCAGCATTTGAGTGGGAATTTGCATCGCGTGAGTGATCGTGATGCACGGTTTGTGATTGGATGGTCCAAATCACATCGCGATCAGGCTAAGATCATGATGAGTAGTTTGATCATCACGAATCGGGATGGGGCAAAATGCACCCTTGTCGAAGGTTGGATCGGGATCAACATGCGATGACATCCGGTAGCGAAAAGCGAGGGTATTTTGGGAAAAATGAGAAGTTCTAGATGAAAACTTATCCAAATGGACTGGTTTTCACGTCGATTCATAATAGAAAACTTCTATTTTCTAATTGGGATGATATAAAATATAAAATACAGGATTATCTAGGATAAATTCCTAAAATTGTGCCAATAATCATCAAAGATGAAGGATCCTAAGGCCGGCTATGGTTTGACAAAATTTACCTCACCGAGTATAGTTTTCGGGGGCGATGAAGATCCAAGCGAGTTCCTAGGTGCAAGAGAAAGCTTTGGAATGAGTATAACCTTCGCCTTCACTTCAAAATGATGTATTTTCTGATGCTTGTCATTTCCTCACCGAAATTCACCTGGTTTTGATGTTTTTGGCTCAAGAGAGGTGAAGAAGTGGTTGCTGGTTCATTTGGAGAGCTCGTGGAGGCTGAATAGTGGTAGGAGGAAGAGGAATGAAGCCTCATCTCCCCCTCCTTTAATAGTGGCCGAAAATCCACTTTTTTTTTTGAATTTTTTGGTTCCAAAGTGTTGTCATTTTGCTTGGGGTTGTTGGGATGGATGATGAATTGATTGAGGACTTTGGATTTTTGCTCCAAAGTCCTCTCTTGCTGCCATATGATCAGATCCTTTGAATGCAAATATTGGGGAGGAGTAAATTCATGTGATGGGGAGAATTAAATGAGGTTGGGTGGAATCCTATGTGGGGAAGGATCCATGAGAGAATTAATTGGGTTGGGTTGATTTTAGATTGATCCCAAATGGGTTTGGGTCGGGTTTGACCAGTCCCTAATAGGCCATGGCTTGGTTTCAAGGGATTTGGCTCAATTTGGGTCAGATGGGTCATATTGAGTTATATTGGGTTAGGTTGACCAATTTGTCAAATTGGGTCAAATTAAGGCTTAGGTTGGGTTCAAATGATAACTTAAAGAGTTTTGGAATGATTAATTTGATTTAATTTGGCTTAGAATTTATTTTGGCTCATTTGGAATTAAATGGGTCAAATGGGTCAAGTTGATCAATTTGACCAAAATTGGCTAAATTTGCTTGGGTTATGGGTTGATTCATATTCAATTATCTAATTGAAGATGAATGTTATCTTTAGTTTAAATCAATTTGTATTTAATTTGAATTTTGGCTAATTTGACCCTTTAGTTCAATTTGGGCTATGTTGGGTCAAGTTGACAAATTGGTCAAATTAGACTCAATTATGGCTTTAGTCAAGTTCAACAATCAAATTGGAATGAACTTAAGCCATTGATTGCAATCAATTTTGGCTAGATCATGATTTGACCCAATTTGGTCCTTTAGGCCAATTTGGGTCAACTTGGATTGAATGACCAATTGGGCTTGGTTTGGCTCAATTGGTGGTCAAGTCATTTTTAAATATTGACTTTGGGTTGATTCAAATCATTGGTTTCAATCAATTTGGTGTAGGATGAGTTTTGGCTAGTTTTGGTTCATTTGGGCTAAGGGTTGACTTGGCCAAATGACTAAGTTGACTTGGTTTGACCCAATTGATTGCAATTGATCATCTAGGGTGATCAACAATCATGGTGGAAGGTTTTGGTGAGCTTGGTTCAATCCAATTTAGGTTGGATTGGAAGTTGGCTCAAATGGGTCCTTTAGGTCACTTTGGGTCAAGTGGACCTAAGTCTCTCAATTGGTTTGGTTTTGGTTTGATTTGAGTTTGGTTAAACTTGTATATGAGCCCTGGATTGAAATATAAATTCAACAACAATCAATTTGGAGTCCAATAGGTTTTGGCAGAATTGAAAGTTTTAAGTCAAAAGGGCAAAGTTAGGCTTGACTTGGGTTGACTTTAATTTGGTTTGATGATTATAGGTTTTATTTATATTTAGATAAATGATTGAATGAATGATTGATTTGAGAGAAAATCCATTGGTTTTGACTTGATTTGGATAGAATTTGGCTAAGTCCAAAGAATTGGCTTAAAGGGCTTAGATTGAGTTTGGATTTGATTTTTAATATAGTTTTGGTCATTTGAATTTAGATTTCATTTATATTTGTGAATATAAATTAAGGAATAATTAATTTATAAATAAATTGGTTGAGTTTGATTTGATCTAAAGAGTTTTGGCTAAGCTTATGAAGGTGGTTCATATAGCTTAGGAAGGGTTGCATTTCAAACATTTGGAGTCAAGTTTGAATTAGATTTAGAATTTGAATTTGAATTTGAGGTTTGGTTTGAGATTTGAATCTAGGTTTGATTTGAGAATTTGAATATGGATTGAGTTTAGGCTATAAGGTAGGTGATTTCCTTAAGTCCTAAGGCATGGCCTAATCCTATGATTAACCCTTCTAAAG